>CAOLHI010001656.1:0-347305 GCA_948474755.1 Ctenosaura bakeri
CAGATTCACGTACTTACTCTAATTAACTTGAAACCAAATCCTCTCAAATAATGTCTCGTTGTTTACATCTTTGGAATATTTGCTGTTTTTCTGTTTATATAAATCCCCAGCATTTGTTTCAAAGCATCCATTTCACTGAATGGATGATAAAACTCATGCCAATGAGCAGGAAAAAGCAAGAAAGCTTCCATTAGTCTGGGTTTTGTTCATACATTTTAAAATAGTTTCCCAGTTTTCACTAGAGAGCTAGTGTGATATAGTGGTTTGAGTGTTGGATTATGATGCTGGAGACCACTTGGCGATAGTAACCTACTGGGTGACCTTTGGTGCATCACACAGTCTCAGCTCCAGAAAACCCCATGATAGATTTGGCTTAGGGTTTCCATAAGTCAGAAATGACTTGAAGGCACATAACAACACAACAACAATTTTCACTGAATTCTAGGTAATCTCAAGAATACATTTGACTTTAGGAGCCATATTAATGTTTTCTTCATTGAAAGGCAGGACAGAAATGACAAATATATACATCTATTTTGGAATTAAGAAGATGGAAAGTTTAGATCCCTGGGTTCTTCAGCACAATGGCCATGGTCACCACCACCAGGCTTCCTACTTCTTTTCATTTCCCCCCCCCACCCCATTTTTTAAAAAGCAAATTTGGAAAGAAACAAGGAGGCTGGCATTTCACAAAGTGGCAGTAATTTCATTTTCAAGAATTCTGTTGGGTTGTGTATGGATTAAAAGATAAAAATGGCATGGAGATATAAAAGCCTAAAATTGTCTTTTTTAGTGCATCTAGAAAAAAAAAGACAAGAAAAGTAACATTGTGGAGGGACCATCTTGGGAGACTATTGGGGAGGCAGTAGTGTACAAGTGGGTGTTTTGCTTGTTGTGTGTGTGTGTGTATGTACCTTGGCCATATGCCTGGGTCTTTTTGGGTGGGTTTTTGCCTATGTATATGCTTCTTTGAACAGAACCATGGTGGTGTAGTGGAGCGGATTGTTGGATTAGGATTCTGGGAGACCAGAGTTCAAATCCCCACTCAGCCACAGAAACCCACTAGATAACCTTAGGCGAGTCATATCCTTTTAACCTCAGGGGAAGACAATGGCAAACCCCTTTAAACAACTCTTGCCAAATCTCATGATTGATTTGCCTCAGGTTCATCATAGGTTGTGAATGACTTGAAGATACACCACAACCACATGTTCCTTTGAGCATCACAAGTTTGCCTTCTGTGAATATTAGGCATACAAATAAACAACTTGGCATTTGAGGTAATCATAAATCCCCCCCCTTTCTGCTACTCAGTGTTTTGAGCAAGCTAATTGTCTATGAGCCCCATTGGCTTGCCTTCAGGGAAATGGGTGCTGGAGCAGAAAACTGTAGAAACAAACAATGTTTCTCTGTGTTGGAGCTCAGACCTGCACCTCTGCCATGTATCAAGTTCTGTTTTTATACCCCATTTTGTCCCTCAGTTTATTCTTATTCATTTCTTACCTGGAAATGGGTATTTTTTGACTGACCATGTCCACCATGATGCCCTTACATTGTATATTTCCTACTTGTGTTGAGGCAGCTTAATGTCTAAATAGAGCTATGATGTAACATCAAACCTGGGATTCACCCAAGAAGATGTAGCTGACTACCTCTCCCTGTTGCAATACCTATGCATACTTATGGGATGCATGTGTTTGCTAATTATTTTGTTGTCATGCTTAATGTTTTTGAGATTTAAAAAGCCTTTGATGACCATCTTTGACAGGAGATTGATTTACAGCACCAGCACAAAATCCTCCCTGGAACTACTGTGCTCTGAACAAAAAGTGTCCCAGAGGCAAGCATAACATAGCAAAGTTTCAAAACAGCAACAAGCGTGTGTAGAGGAGTACAACTACAGCATCAGCTCTGACCCCTCTACCCACTGGTTAGTAAACTCATGGACACAGAGTTTGTCATCCAAAATACCTGGAGGCTTTAATCTTCAAAGTTGCGCTATATACATCTGTACACATGATACACAGATCCACAGGCAGAGTTTCAGCATCAGAGTTTCAGCATCAGAGATTCAGGAGCAGAGTGACAGGATGCAGAGATACGGGACGCAGAGTCAGAGAGCAAGCACTCATGCCCCCTTTTTATACACACCTGCTTCCATGTCATCACTCAGGGCCAGTTGCATGATGCAACCTCTTGCCATGATTTCACCATCTCTGATTCAGCCCTTTACTCCAAGTCCCCTAGGGAATGAGTCATACTTTGCCTAGTCATTCCCCAGGTGTCCCATGACATGCTCATCAAATGTATTTTCAACTGGGGCAAATGTCACCGCATTTTTAATCCACAACCTTTACATGTGAAAAAGCCCCTTTTCTCATACACAAACTTAAAGAAGGTATTGGCCAATCTTCACACTAGGTTTGTGCTTGCAGAGCAACTATGGCTATTTCCACACGAGGTAATAAAAACAGTGCAGTGCATTCTCCATGGAGGAAGTCTGCACCTTGGAGCAGACTGGGTCTGGACTACTTAGTGTAGATCCACACCTCAGTCCGCTCCAGAACAATCCCAAGTGGTCCTCCAGCATGCTTTGAAAGACCTGATTTTTCTGATCTTTCAAAAGGACGGAGTGTGCCACTGCGAGCATGCTCCCTTGTGCAGATTCGCAGGCTTGCACCAATGTGAGCCTGCGATCTGCCGAGGGTGGGCTTTAGGCTCGCGAGCTTCAGCGAGATCCATGACCAACCAGAAGCCACCATTTTGGACACCACAGCAGAGCGGATCGACGACTATGCACTGCTCGGGAGCAGCCTGTACCGGACCGGGGAGCCAGAAGATCCAGTGATAGCAGTGTGGGATGATTCCCTCGTCCCATGCAGAAATGGCCTATATCTGCATACCTTTATCAGCTACCATCACCACACTTTCCATCCCCGCTTCCAGATCAGAGAGTTTCAACTTTTCAGCCTTCGAATATTCTGGCCTTCATCTCTGAGAACCCTTGTGATTAGTCCAAAACAGCTGAAGGACTAAAGACTGAAAACCAATGTCCTAGATTATTGTTTTTCTTACTAGAAATAGGTGAGTCCGGGAGTTTGGATGAGAATTTCTCTGATTTAAAAATTCCTTCATATACTAAATGGAAAGAAAATCTAAAGAGAATCAAATACTGGGAAAATGTAAAATAAAAAAAAAAAAATCACCCATCCAGGAAGAAGGTGCTGAAAATGTAGAAATAAAGGTTAAGTTGTAGTTGAGTGTGGGATGAGGACAGACCACCCCTAAATCACCCACCCACCCACCCACCCTAATATTCAGAGGCACTCTGTTGAGCGAAACCATCTGGTTCATGAATGACTGAACAATAAGAACAACTTTTTTTGTGCAAGTTAATAAATATAGTCCAACCATTTAGTCAAAACTGAGCAATTTTAGATTTGGGTAAAAACAGAATTGTTGAACTTCCTGTCCTCCTCCCTTTTGCATAGCTAACAACACATTTGGGAAATGGGTACAAATTGTCCTGCCAACTGCTGATTTTTATTGCAAACCCCATTTACATAGAAATTATTCCTAAATGAAGCATAACGGATCTGATAAAAATCTGATGTCTGGTATAAATAAAATGTTTGGATAACATCCAGAGGTTAAGGATTGTACCTCTACATCCATTGATGTTTTCTAATTCTGAGGGTTTGTACCTCATAAACTAACCTCACAATATTTTCTAGGAAAGCTGGAGACTGCATCTGGGGAAATTATCCTGATTCTAGCCAGAGAAGTACTTTTGCTCAGTGGCAGATCATATGCAGAACATCCAGGTTCTTTCTCTGGTATCTTCACAAAGAGTAAGAAAAAACTCTGGGCTGGAACCATGGGAAGCTGGTGCCAATAAGCAGCATCCGCAATACAGAATTATAGTAGTATTATTCCATGGTACCATCCTATAGAATTCTGGGATCTGCAGTTTCATGAGGTGCTACAGTGCTCTGACTGAGAATACTAAATGCCCAAAATGACAGTTTCCAGGATTCAGTGATATGAAACCATGACAATTAAGGTGTAATAATAAAACTATATTTGTGTAAAGTGAGTGGGTCTCTAGATGGTCTTATGTTTCTTATCATCTTATGGACAATTCTAGGGGTTTGATTGTTGTCGGATGACAGTGTCAACTATTAAAATAGGAGAAAGATCTAGGGTTTGCTTACAGCATGCATATTCATTCCTCGACAGTAGAGGCAGCCTAAACTGCTTTAAATAAATAAATAAAGGTCCATTTATTTTGATGGGACTAAAACATGATTAGTTTCTTCTAGACCTAACCCAGTGCTTTCCAAAGGAGTCAGTCAACATAAGCTAAAAGGCATCATGTTGTCAAGTTGTATATCTACATGTTTGAACCAGCACTATTACCGTAACTAATTATTATGACTGAAGATGAAATTGGAATATGTAAGAGGTTGTAATATCAAACACACATACAGTTATATCTACATCTGTATCTCTCTCTCTCTCTCTCTGTGTGTGTGTAATTGTCACCTCATGTTAATTGGAAGATGGAAACGAGGATCTCATAGAATACATTTCAGTATGCAGTAGTTCAGTTTAGCTTCTATTCTGTCTAGGCTTCTATTAAAAAGTGAGAAGTGACTTCTACACTCAGAGTGTAGCTGGGGGCTGTAGCTCACCTGGAATAAAAAATGTTTTGTATGTCAGAATACCAGTTTCAACCTTTAGCATACTCAGGAACAGAGCTTGGAAAAGTTATGCTTATGGACTATTACTCCCAAATTTTGAGGATTCTGGAGTTTTGACTACAAATAGTAACTTTTCCAAGCTTTGCTTAGGAAGTGCTGGCATATGTCTCTGGCTGAAACCATGAAAGTTGCTTCCAGGTAGTGTAGCTTTTAATCATGTAGACAAGATTTGAAAGTACATCATTTGAAGCTCCAGAACAACATTTGAACTTTTGGATAAACTAATTTTAACCATGTATAAGTAAAAAAACAGACATATAAATTAGTACATTTTGACCTGTTGGTATTGAGTTGATGCTCATATCTTGTGACTGAGTTGAATGTTACATTGTTAATTTATTTTTGGATTTATATTTTTCTACTCCTTATCCTGTTGTCCAGCCACGTGTCCCCCATCCTATATTTGGGCATTCTGTTTTGTCGGCCTAGGTGTAAGACCTTACATTTCTCTCTGCTGAAATTCATTTTGTTAGCCTTGGCCCAGCTCTCCTATCTGAAAAGGTCATTTTGAGTTTTGATCCTATTAGCAACCGCTCCCAATTTGGTATCATCTGCAAATTTGATCAGCATGATCTCTATTCTTTCATCCAGGTCATTGATGAAGATGTTGAATAGCACTGGTTACAGGACAGAACTCTGTGGCACTTCTTTCCAAGTTGAAAAGTAACCATTGGTGAGCACCCTTTGGGTTGCTCACCAAAGATACTAGATAGAATAACAGTGTGATGCAGTACAAACTTGCTTTCTGTGTTTCTAAATGGCTAAAACACAAAGCTTTTTGAAGAATTCTATGATGTAATTAATTCCATCATCATATTGCAGCTGGAATCAAGAAAACCTAGCATTTAGAGAAATTCACACCACAGCTGTTTAGGCTGCAGTTTCGCACCAAAAGGAAGCTATATTGGCTGGAGAATATACAGTGAAAATATAATAAAAATGAACAAATAAGTTTATTTGGAAATAAATGCTTAAGAAAAACCCACTAATATTTCCAACAGGTTTGGTAGCTCTTAGTTTATTGGAAAGGTTATGAACCTGTACCTCCACATAGCTTTTAGAATATGATCTTTGCTAATATAAACTACTCTAATCTCCATCTCTAAAGCAGCAGGTATTCTTCAGTTAACAACGGCCATTTCCGCACGAGAGAAATAAAATGGGCCAGTATGTCCTCTCATGGAGGTTGTCTGCATCTTGGAGCGGACTAGGTCTGGACTATTTACCTTAGTTCCACACCTCAGTCCTCTCCAAAACGTCCCCAAGTGGTCCTCTAGCTCACTTTTTAAAGAACGGAAGAAAACTGGGCTTTTTTTTTCCAGAGCGCGCCATTGCATTCCTGTTCAGCTGTGCTGATGCGCAGGTTCGCACCAATGTGAGCCTGCGATCTGCGGAGGGCAGGCTTTAAGCATGGTGAGCTTCAGCAGTTGGTCAGGACCCACGAACAACCGGAAGCCGCCATTTTGGAAGCCGGAGCAGTGCGGATCTAAGACCTCGCACTGCTCTGATTCACCCTGGACCAAATGGAGGAGCCCTGCGGAAGGGCTTAAGGGACAGTCTGCGTTGGTCTGTGCCCAGAAGAGCCTGTAAGGAGCAGCAGGGAGTGATTCCCTCGCCTCGTGCAGAAATGGCCAAAGCCTCTGACTAAGAAGCTCCTTTCTACAAAGTCTTTTAAATGTCTACCCAGCCCACTTTGTCCTTCATACTTTGTCTAGTCGAAAAGTTTTTAGCAGCACTAGCATGGAGAGCATGGAGAAGGAGGGTTAGAAAAGCACAGATTTTTGGTGTCAGGTTGCAGCAGCATTGCCTGCAATAAGCAAGACAATGCAGCTTAAGGTGGGAAAACTATAGCTAGGTGTATCTGAGTATAACAGGCAAGGTAAATAGCATTTTCCTCCAGAATACCTTACTGAACATGTATGAAATACAAAAGAGGGAGAACAGAGAAGCCTGCCTTACCAACTTACCCCAGCATATTAAAAAAGAGAGAGAGAGAGAGAGAGGGAGGGAGAAAGAACATAGATGAATAAACTTGGCCACCAAAATGGAAATCATAAGAAAGGAGGCAGATGGTGAAAAAAAAAAAATGTCTCTGGGTGCATTTCAGAAGAAGTTTTCAAGTGGTTCCTGGAATGCTGAAAATATTTTTGTTTCCTTGTACAAGGCTTACTTGAGCTAACAGATTCATTTCACATGGGTGTATTGTAAGTTTTGGATAAAAAGTTTGCTAAAGTTTACAACTCCTCTTCCTTTTTCATGGTAAAGGAACCTATCCCTATTCTTTCCACATTATTTCTGCCTCTGATACCATAGTTTCTGTTTAAAAGGTCATATCCAGGTAAACTTCTACGTCATTAATTGGAGTATAGGTGTAATGTGCAGGTTGGAATTTGGTACACTCTTTTGCGTTTCCCAAATATTCCAAGGAGGTCTCAGCTTGCAAAAGCAGGCATATACTTTAAAAATCAAATTTTAAGAGAAAATGTATTCTAAATAATGTTTAGACATATATTCTCTGTGGATTTACATGGCAGAATAGACTTACTGGTGAAGAAAGTATAGCTGCTAACTGGAAAGACTGACTCACCCATCCATAAGAATGTTAGTGTACTCAGCCCCTGCAGGTTCTATGTCTATTGCAACTAAGAAAAGCAGTCAAACAGAGCAATCTTGGGATACTATACACAGGATTTAGGTATTTCTGACCCCCCTCAAAAAAAGTTACCCAAGGTATGTAACTAGATGATGTTACACCAATAACTCGATTAAGGATAATCTTTTCCAGGGATATCCTTTTGGCACTGTAACTTTTTATTTAACTTTTAGAGTCTAAGTGAATGGTGGAACAGGAGTACCACATAATTCAAGTCTTTGGGATGTGCCTCATGCTTTTACATTCAAATATACTTTTTAAAGTAACTAAAAGACAAATGGGACAGTTTTTAGAAATCATAACTTCAATGATAACTGCTTTGGGGATTTGATATGAGACTGTAACTAATTACTTTTGCAATGTAACTTCCCAAGCCATGGCTTTTTTTTAATTTTTTTATTTTATTTTTATTTTTTTTTAATGTATGTCTATCTTTTAAAATTTATGGTGGCTTTACAACTGAGTTTTAAATTATCTTCAACTTAAGGCATGATTTCCAGTGCCTAAAACAGCTAGAAAGGAAGGAGGTTTGAAATCTAAAGTGTGTCTGGCTTGTTTTTCTTGGATTGTTCTTACCTACTTCCCACCATCACCAAGCTTTGTAGGGTAAAACTTGTGAGCCATCTGAATTTTGATAAATTTGTAGCTTGGCACCATCTTTAAGAGTTGCCGATGTCAGATTCTACACTCAGAAATAGCTCTTCATTTTTCTTCAACTGTTGAAAGGAACCATCTGGTTCCTGAATGGTTGGACTCAACAAGCATCTTGGTTGTGTACTTAAATACTTAATAAATGGAGTGCAAGTATCCAAAATGAGCACTTAACGGATTTGGAAATCACCAAAATTCCTTCCTACTTTTGCGTATATAACTACATCATGCCCTTAGCATGCAGTGAGAAAATGGTGTCTCTTGTAGTAATCAAGAAGATCCAAGTAGCTGACATTTGGAAAAGAGGGCAAAGGAAAAAAAAATGAAAAATGAAAACAAACATTAATTGGAACCAACTGTATATCTGATTTGGAAGCACCATTGATGGGATTAAGCAGAAGAAACATATAATCAGTTGATTATACATGTTCCTCTTGCTCTAGGCTGCGTACAACAGCTCTTGCTTCTGTTTTAATACAAGGACATAAAAACGTTAATCTAGTGCAACGTAAAAAGTATTCAACTTGGATGAGGCAGTCCTAGAGAGGTAACTTCCTTTATTTCTTTTTTTTTTTTTTTTGCATGTTAACATTTTTTTTAAAAAATCATGGGCATTTTTGCATTCTTAAATAATTTTTCACATTTTGGAAATTTTTGTCAAAAATTTCACAAAGGTTTTGGGGGGGTGCACAAAAGCATTGTTTTTGCACAAAGTCCAGTGTTGTTGTTGTTTTACTGGATTTTTTAAAGGATATTTCCAAGGAAAAGAAACAGAAAAGGATAAGAGAGGGGGGGGAAGAAAAGAAACAGGACTTAAGATATGAACAAGAATGACATATCCATTGATATTTTGGCAAATATATATTTTCTTGAGGTTGATGTTCTCTAAAATACATGTTCATGCATAACTGAAGCAGGAAGGTCTGGAGTATAAATCTTTTTGCAAT
The DNA here is from genome assembly GCA_948474755.1 of Ctenosaura bakeri. Classification (NCBI taxonomy): domain Eukaryota; kingdom Metazoa; phylum Chordata; class Lepidosauria; order Squamata; family Iguanidae; genus Ctenosaura; species Ctenosaura bakeri. The sequence goes on from CAOLHI010001656.1 coordinate 9,015, forward strand.
AATAAAAGTACACAAGGTCCAACACCATTGAGTTTCAGTTAAATTCCACATCAAAGGCATATAATTTGATGGAACATGTGCATCTATACATGTTGATGACTTTTCTAATACAAAATTAATATGCTGTAACACATTCCTGCAGAAAGAAGTAACCAGTGAATACTGTCACATCATATGCATTATCTGCAGGACAGCAGCAACATTTAGTTGACGCACATAGTTTGCATGCTCAGAGGCAAGTGGCGTAGTAACTAAACATACAAACCCAGAATTGGAAGAACAAAGGCCACAACTTTATTGGCTACAGTTGCCGAAAGGTTGGCACATGCATGGGACTGGATCTGGGCATTGATCAACCCACCTTTTGACTGATGAGCCCATCATTCCAGCCCATGACTAGAACAGGTGGGATAACAGGAATGGCCTACTCCAGGAGAAGATCTTTGGTGGCCTCCTCTGTTGTCCAGGAGTGTGGAAGCTTGCCCTGCCAGTGTTGTGCATGACTGCTACTGCTCGCACCCCTGAATCCCTATAAGGGGACCCCCATACCATATTAATGCCAGGGAAGACCCAGTAACTACAAACCCAGATCCACAACCCATGGTGCCGCCTATTGCAAGTTGTGATGACTTAACGGCAAGTGCATGAACTAGGGTACTGGTAATTCCCCCCAGAAAGGTCCTGAAGTGGACTAAAAGGCCTTGGGCAATATAAGTACACACACATCTTCTCTGACACTGACTCACCATTGCACCCCCTTCCCTCATTACTTGTCCCACAGAAGGGCAGTAAGCACAATGGCAGCACTTCTTGCCTTAGCTCAGCCTGGGAAAGTACCCCGCTGCACTGTGGAAGGAAACAGCACGTCTATCATGCTTTCTTCTGCAGAGAGTTGGCCCCGTGCAGAGAGGAGCACTCCCATCATGCGACTCTGCTGGGATTGCCACCAGAAGACCACCCAAGAAGATAGGGTGCAGAAAGGGCCTTAGTATAAACTTTAAAGAAACTATCCAAGGTAATGCACCCTTTCAATAGTTCAGCACGTTGGATGGCTTCTTTAAAATTTACACTAAGGCCATTTCCGCACGGGCTTAAAGAAATGGTGCAGATCGTCCTCCAGGGAGGACGTCTGCACCTGGGAGCAGACTGAGTCGGACCTACTTAGTGTAGTTCCGCACTCAGACCACTCTGGAATGACCCAAAGTGGTCATCCAGCGTGCTTTTGAAAGACTGCTTGAAACAGGTCTTTCAAAAGCACGGAGTGCACCACTCCGTGCCCGCGCTCCAGTGCAGATTTGCAGGCTCACACCAGTGCGAGCCTGAGATCTGCCGGGGGCAGGCTTTAGGCTGACGAGCTTCAGCGGTTGGTAGAGAGCCTCAACCAAACAGACGCTGCCATTTTCATCCCTGGAGCAGTGCAGAGCGGCGGCCACGCACTGCTCTGGACCAGCCTGGACCCAAGCATGGAGCCAAGAAGTCCGGTAAGTACCGGCATGGGGCAATTCCCTCGCCCCCTGCGGAAATGGCCTAAGACGCTGAGCAGATTCAACTCCAACAAACATGGAAACTATCAGTTGCCACTGGATGGCTGCACCATGCAAGTCAACAGAAACATCTCTGTTTCCAAGGTCCTTTGAGATAAACCTTATCAAGCACCAGTGGGATACCAGGAGCTCTACAGGTGGAGATTTCTCAAACAGGAGTCATTTTCAGGGGTTACAGCCTTCCATGAAAGCCAGAGGAGGCATCACTAGGGCTGTTGTTGCTGGGGAGAGTGGAGGAAATAACACAAAGACACAATCAAAATAAAGTGATTTGCTCTGCTGATCACAGTCTGGTATTTCCATGAGAAAAGAAATAGCTTCTAGCTTCACATGGCCATTTCAGTCCTGAAATGGCATAAATCAAGCAGTGACATTTTAATACAGCCCTGCATGGGATATAGTGATGGCCACTGGCTTAAATGACTTGGAAGATGGGATTGTTTTATTTGTTCATTTGTTTTATTTAATTTATCTCCTGTCTTTCTCCTAGGCAGGAGAATTGTTGCAAAGCAGCTTGCAACAATTTAAAACAAAGTTCAGCTAAAATCTTATTATACAAAAATTTTAAGCACACAATTAAACAAACAATTCTATTTGTTTGTTTTACATAGTCAAAATAATTTGCAACACATTTAAGACATAATTTAAAGCATATATGTATAGCAAAGCACACTGAACACACCCTTCCGCCATCTGGTTCAAGAAACAAAAACAAATGAAAGGCTAATAGATGCAGTGGTGGCTAATTGTAATTATGGCTAAGTGGGATGTGAAAGGATGGCTACCACCTTAAATTCTTGTTCATCACATGGAAAAGGTTACCTTTTTGAGGTATAGCTCCCTGACCATGCTGTCTGAGGAAGGACGGCCCTGGGAGTTATTGTCTAAACAAAGTATGCTTCCCCTCTACTAAGCTCAAGCATCTGGCTGGAAACAGATGCTGGATATAATGCACCAAGGTTTAAGTATATGGTAAACAAATAAAAACACAAGAATCCAAGTTTTTTTTATTTGTTTATAGTAATTTTGTTTTTGCCCCAGTGAGCTCAGAAAGTAATACAGTAAAATCACTGAAGTATCATAAAACCAAATAAAGTCAATACAACAAAAAGGGTCAAACAACTTGGGATGCTAAGTAACACAAATACCACCCTAGCTTCACACATTATATTCCAATCATTTTCTTCCTGCAACTGCTGCTAGGAAAGTAGCTGTTTGTTGCAGAAGATCAGACAAGGCAAGAGTGCGTTTTTTTCTTCCTCCACGAGGAACTATTTTTCCCTATGAAAACCAAAGCCTAGAAAAGTTACTTGTTTGGACTACAGCCTCCCGAATCTTCCAACCGGGTACTGGAAATTATACTCTAAACGAAGTCACTTTGTCAGGCTCTGATCAAAATCACCCACACAAATTTCACTGAGAAGAAAGGCAAGACAACCCTTTTAAGCTGAAAAGGTGAAAAGAGAGCAGTTGATAAGAAAACGGAGCCAAATTCAAATTGCTGGTTGTTACCTATAAAACCCTACAGGGCTTGGGGATCCAGGCTATCTGAAAGACAGTATCTGTCCACAGGAGCCTGTCCAAGTTCTGAGAATTTTTGAAGAAGACTTTTTTTCATTCCCACTACCCTCTCAAGCTTGTTTGGTGGGGACATGAAGGAGATTCTTCTGAGCAGTGATGTAGGCTCAAGTCAATTGACTTGGACTCAAGTCAGGCCCTTTCCGCAATTTACCTGTTCTGGGTGCTGGATCACAGGGATCGCGTGAGCAGCTTCTTGCGAGATGGTCTCACATCCCTGCTGCTTCGTCACTGCAGCTGCTTGCTGGTCACGCAAGCACCCCGCCCATGCCCCGCCCCTTCATACCACAGTGCAGCCTGAGAGTTGAAGGCTAGCGCTGAGGCAGGAAGCGCAACTGGCATGGCTGAGGAGGCTGCACATGGCAGGTAAGTGTGCTCCATGCCCCTGAGCGTTGCGTGACCACGCAGCATTTTCGGCTTGAAGCCGAAAATAAGAAAATCCATTAGCAGTTCATGTCATGCTCTTGAGCGTCATGTAAATGTGAGTGCGTCATGCAGACCGCTCCTTGCATTTATGTGATGCTCAAGGGGTCCTTTTGCTTAAGAAACGCCGTCTGAAAAGGGCCTCAGAGTCAAATCACTTCAGTGAGTCAGCTTGGCAATAAATGACACACTGACTCAACTTGTATATTTTTAGTGACTGACGTATTGGACTTGATTCAAAAAAATTAAGGCATTCGTCTGGAAACCTTACCTCTTTGAACAATGCTTCCATCTCTTTTTGCCTACTGGTCATGTGATAATCTGTTTCAAGTCCAAAGTTCAGGCCATTTCTCAGAGAGGAACAGCAAATGTGTTAGGCAAGAGGCTGGAGGTAGGGTTGAGATCTGCTTGACAGCCTGTCCCTACTGCATATCAGAAGAGCCTTCTGAAACTTTTCCTAACAGCAGAAGGCAAGGCTTCTTTCTAAATTTAGCTTTTGAGGCTTTTGAAGCTTGGGAAGTAAGAATGGATCCTATTCCCCACTTCAGAAATTGGCTCCCAGACCTGAGACTTGACTTGAAATGTGGAGTAGAAGACTTAAATACATCCCTGCTTCTTAGTCATTGCTCAAAGAGTTTAGAACTCCTTTCCATGGCAAACTAGCCTGCCTCCTCCCTGCTGTCAGGCAAAGAATCTTTTATTTAGGGCCTTTCTGCACTACACTGCTATAGTGATATTATTCCACTTTCAATATCCTATAGAATCCTGAGATTTGCAGTTTAGGGAGGAGTCTTTAGAATTCTCAGCCAGAGAGCTCTTTGGCCTCAGTCAACTACAAACCCCAGAATTCCACAGGACGTTGAAAGTGGAACAGTAGCACTATAACAGTATAGGGCAGAAAGGCACTTCGACAAGCTTTTGGTTATTAATCAGTATTGCACAAGGACTTTTAATGACAGTTATTGCCTTTTTCCTTCTCTTTTTGTTATGTTTCAAAGTTGCTATAATTAAATGTTTCGTTTTAATATATGAGAATTATTTTTTTTAATTGTTTCAGTTTTATCATAAAGCTTGGCACCCAGAACTTCATCCTAAAAGCAGTGTTGTATTTGACTTTTAAGCAATATTACCTTAAAAGTAATGCTCTAATTCCTGCTTACAGGTAACATACCCTCCAATATTTCAAAGATGAAGAAACATGTGGTTGAGCACTATAAGAGTGTGGCCAGAAGGGTATCGGCATGCAACAAGGGAAGAAAAATAAGGAAGAACACACAGAACTATTATTTTTAGCAGAGAAACCCTGGAATTTATATAATAAGCTGAGAAGAACCTGGGCAGGGGGAACCAGAAAACAAACAAGGGTATTCAGAGAGCAAGACTCTATTCCCTCCTTTTCCTCCAGCTGAGTTAACTGAGTGTAAACTACTTTTTCAGTGTCCAGCAAATAAGTAAACTAAGGGTAAAGGTGAAAAGTGGGAGGAAGAGCAAGAAACTGGAACATTTTAAAAGCAATTGAGAAAGTGGGACAGCAGGTGATTAAATGGGACTATCCCTGCTAAAATGGGACAATTGAAAGCTATGAGATAACTGACCGACAAGATTTATAAATCTCTTAGGAATAATGGTGAAGAAGAAGAAAACTTTAGGGTTTTTTTATTCATTCATTCATTCATTCATTATTTATTTCATTTTCATTTTTTCATTCTGAAGAAGGCAAACATACCTCCATGTTTCAGACCTTCATTGTTCTTTCATAAAGAAACACAAGGCACTGACTGGCTACTGCTGTTACATTTAATTGTCAAAAATGACAACTCCACCTATTTAATTTCATAACTATTTTTGTTGTTTTAAGGTGGTTTCAGCATGTTGTGGTATTATTTCTTGGAATGAGGGTTGTGGTGCCGGGGAACTGAGGTGAATGCTGGAGTAGCCTCTGAGGAAATCCTGTTTCATGGTCCTCTTCTAAGCTTTGCTTCCGATAATTTCATTTGAAATTTGCCTGGATGAAAGCCTTCCTAATCAGATCCCGTGGTGCAGAGATGAAACAAATCCAAGGAGATGTCTCATTAAGAAAACAAGTCAAGGGGAATTTTTTTCAGCTTGTACTGTGAACAATATTGACAGAACCTTACCTCACCAGCCAACCTCCCCCCCCTTTCTTTCTCTCTTGCCTTCTTTCTGGACCTGCTGAGCAGCCAGGCCTTGTTTGGATTGTATCATTGAAGTGCTTTGGCAAAGAGTCCGAGCTTGCCATGGTTGCTACATTTCAACAAGGCTTTTAGGCTGTTTGAAAGTTGCAAAGCAACGTGGGACTTGGCTGCAGCGTTTTGCCAATTTTGCTCAGCTTTGGCTGGTGTGAGAGGTCATTTCTGAAATCCCTACAAAAGTCTATTAGACATTTTTATTAGGCTATCTTTTTTTAAGAAAAGAATGAGTAGCTTTGCTCAGCTGGCAACTATCCATGCAAACTGTGACTAATAGTGTCCCAATTGTTATTTTGACAAGAAAGAATGAAAATAAGAGGGAAAACCATAGTTCTTCCTCTCTTTTTCTTCTTCACCCAGAGAAGGAAACTCTCAACTATTTCCAAAGTTGGAAGCTGCAGCAAATTAACAGAAGCAAGATGGCATTTCTAATAGGCCTGAAAGAGAACATTGTACAAAACTATCTAGAAATAGCATGTCTAGAGTCAATAACTACCCTATCTATACCAGTTTTCTTTCCTGCTGTATTGCATTACTGTAGAAACGGGGAAAAACATATTGAACCCTATCCCCACATTTTCCACACAAAATTAAATAAATGTTGAATTGACCCCCTTCATTCTAAATTTAAAGTACAGGTGCCAGAATATCTCACATGTACTGTTGTAAGCTAATCCTTATCATACTTCTATTGAGGTGAGAGTCTTTGGTGGAAGACTCTCACCTCAATTCAGTGGAATACAATTCATGTAAAAACAATTCAGATATCAACCATAGTTATTTGTGTCACCAAGTCCTAATACTGACATGTCAACAAAACTGATATTTTCTGACTACATAACTCTTACTCTTTCAACACATTTAGGATGAGTTCCACTCAGTTTTTTTCAGGCTCCATTAAAGGTGTTGGTTGCATTTCCTCAATCTATTATTAAAATGATTACATTTTATGGAAAGACTGTTTGCGAACTACCCAAGGCATTTCTGTTAAAAGACAGCTTCTGCACATTAACCGAAAGAGAATTATTTCCAAAAGGTCAGCAGTGTTACTCCACTATACCCAAAACAACAAAGGCTGGCATCCAGTGATATCATTCCACTAAAATCATGGATGTTTGGCTCACAGATGCCTAATTCCAAACCATGTAGAATAGGGAAATCCCATGCAATTCCAGTTGTACAACTGGCTGCCCAATACATTGTGTAACTGGTTGTGAAATGAGTTGCTTAGGGGCTAAGATGCCTGCTAACCGCAGGAATTTTTTTTTCTGCTTTAGCAACTGGAAAAACAATGGAACTCAGTTAGTACTAGCTCTGCTAATATTATGCAGGATTTAGGCTAAAGCGTTTGGTGTCTCCATGAAGATAAACAGTTTTATTATAGCACAAGCTTTTGTATAGTTCATAATATGTTTGTGCTGATATACAATGTAATAATATAATTGCTAATCTTTAAACTGCTACAAAACTCTTCATTGCAGTGACGGGGCTAGTTCATGTTATTAGGGAGGCAACAAATAACTGTTGATAGGCCCATCCATCATGAAACTGATCTAATCCAAACCTTAGAGCAGAGCTTTCCAAACTCTTCATGTTGGCGACACACTTTTTAGACATGCATCATTTTGCAACACAGTAATTCAGTTTTATTAGCAAACCAGAGGATAAACTAACCCCTTATAAGAGATATAGACATATTGTAATAACAAAATGCTACAAATGTATGGAATGCACAAATATAGGACGGGGGACTCATGGCTGGACAACAATACATGAGAAAGCAATCTAGCAGTCTTGGTAGATCACAAGCTGAACATGAGTCAGCAGTGTGATGTGGCAGTCAAGAAAGGCAACACAATTCTTGATTGTATCAATAGAAGTGTGGTGTATGGATCAAGGGACGTAATGGTACCACTCTATTCTGCATTGGTTAGACCTCATTTGGAATACTGTGTCCAGTTCTGGGCACCTCAATTCTAGGATATCGACAAGCTGGAGCGTGTCCAGAGGAGGATGACCAAAATGGTGAAGGGTCTGGAAGCCTTGCCCTATGAGAAGCGGCTTAAGGAGCTGGGTATGTTTAGTCTGCAGAAGAGAAGGTTAAGAGGGGACATGATAGCCATGTTTAAATATCTGAAGGGATGTCGTGTCGAGGAGGGAGCAAGCTTGTTTTTCACTGCCCCAGAGACTAGGACAATGAACAATGGATTCAAGCTGGAGGAAAGGAGATTCCACCTAAATCTCAGGAAGAAATTCCTGATGGTCAGAGCTGTCCAGCAGTGGAATAAGCTGCCTCAGAGTGTGGTGGAGTCTCCTTCTTTGAAGGTTTTCAAGCAGAGACTGGATGGCCATCTGTTGGGAATACTTTGATGGGTATTCCTGCATAGCAGGGGGTTGGACTTGATGGCCCCTGGGGTCTCTTCCAACTCTATGATTCTATGATTCTATGTATGGGGACACAACATATCTCATGAAAACATTTCATATATTTTTAAAACATATGAAAATAAATCATAAGTGTATGATTTATAAATAATGACGTACGTTTCCAAGATTGTAGGTGACACACGTACACATAGTAACATGTTGTTTGGAAAGCCCTGCCTTAGAGGTTGTTGACACACCACTGCCTCTGATGGTAGCAAAATCAATTATTGTGCTTATTAAAATATCTATATGCCAGCCTTTATCTCATTTCAAAAACAATTCCAGATTAAAACTATAAATGTGGGGGAAAAAACAATAAAAAGTTACTTTTTCTACTATAGTACTTAGAGTCATTCAGCTAGTGGCCATGCTGGCAGGGGGATACTGAGAGGGATAATCCAAATAATATTTTCCTCAAGCTCTGATTGTTTCCAGCTTTGTGTGACATTTTACCAGTGTGCAGCATCAATAAAATCTTATATAAAAAGCATCTTAATTCTTGATCCAATCATACATCTGACTGAACATTTTTATTTACAGTGTTTTATCTGCCAATAATGAGTAGGGAAATGAAATAAATGAACAGAAGGAAGTTAATTCCACTGCAGATGGGATATGCTTCAGTTCTGGAGCTGATTTAAGAAATTCTCAGAATAGAACCAGAATCAGTAAAACAGGGAAGAATGCACTTGATAAACCATGAAGGGATCAAATAATTATGGAATGGTGAAGAAATATACACTCGTCCCCAGAGTATGTGCCACAATATTGTTCTTTTTGTGTTTTGTTTAACAGTCATGCAAACTTCAGTCCAAAACACAGGCATGATTATTGAGCCATCAGTTCCACTGTATTTAGTGGGTCTTATTCCAAAGTAAGTGTGCACAGGATTCCAATCTAAGATGAGCACTTCTCTGAAATTTGGCTCGAACAGTTAGTGATCTTGGTGCTTAGAAACCTTGCCACCAAGTAACTCCTGAGACCAACACAATGACAATTTCTTATTGCATAAGGACTCCATAAATCTTGCCTAATTTCTTAATTCCAAGTGCATATGTTAATATTGGCTCTCAGAACAGCTTGAGTATTAGTGCATAATAAAACAAAGCATGTTCCACTGTGATTTGGAAATCAAATATTTGGTCCCTTGTTGATTGTATTGTTAGAACAATTCAGTAAATCCTGCTGTTTAGACATCCTTTCTTCCAGTTTTGCAGATATTATACACACCACTGCTACTTTGGGAGGAATAACAAGTCTCTTTATCCAAAAGAAACCACAGGCTTATTCTGGCTTCCATATTAACTCTTATTTGCCTAAACCTGCTATCTACAGGTTTCATATGAAAATCTCAATGCCATTTCAAACAGATGTGTATTGTATAAACAAACACTGAAGATAAGATTTTTAAAAAATAAAGGCACCCTGATCACATCAGAGGAATGCCATTGAAAAACCAAATGCCAAACCTATTGATTTTAATAGGAATAAGCAATAACAGACAGCTAGTGTGGTACAGTGTTTTGAGCACTAAACTACAACCCTGAATACCAGGATTCAGTTCTCTGCTTGGCCATGGAAACCAATGGGTAATCTTGAGTGTGTCACACACCAACAGCCCCCAGAAAACCCTGTGATAGTTTCACCTCAGGGTTGCTGTAAGTCAGAAACAACTTAAAGACACACATCAAGTTATACCTGCAGTTATTTTTTTTTTAAGAACCAGAATCAGCTGGTAAAACTTTTATTGTAATAGTTCTGTCTAGAAAGCATTGTGATTTCCTCACTTGTCATAAGGCAGGATATTGCTGGGAGTTATGAAAAACTTCTGTTCCTTAGGTGTTCAAATTTTTGTCATTTAACATGTTGACAGCCCGAAGTGACCTAAGCAGCTCTTGTGATCAGTTTCCCTTTTGTGTTGCCTGGATCTAGTCAGTGGTTAATGATACTACATAGCTCATTGTGTCACTAGCTGGCTGAGTGAAGAGTGGGGCAGGCCATTTTTCAACCCTGTGGCAGTCTGTACCTCACTATTTTGGGCTGAAAATCAGCCAGAAGTTATTTCCAGAAGTGACTGGACTTCTTTCTTGTTGCTTGTTTTGCGATCAAGTTGGCTTTAGTGACTGTGTGAATGAGAGAACTCCAAGACATCCTGCGAACACAGGGCTATGGCTTCCTGATTAAGTCAATCCACCTGTAATGTGATCTTCCTCTTTTCCCACTGTCTTCCATCTTACCAAGCATCACCACCTTTTTTAATGAGTCATGCCATCTCACGATATGTCCAAAGTACAATAGGCCCAGTTTAGTAATTTTGACTTCTGGAGAGAGTTCAGACTTCATGTGCTCTGTTCCATTTATTTGTCTTTTTGGCAGCCGAAATAATACCATATTTGCCGGAGTATAAGATGCGTCCCATTTATACACAGGCAAATAATATTTGCTGGTATGTAAGACACACCAGCATATAAGATGCGCTGCATTTTCAAACAGTATTTTTCAGGGGGAAAAGTGAGTCTTATTTGCAAGCAAACACAGTATGTGTAAAACTCTCCTCCAGTATCCCATTTCAAATGAGTTGATTGTCTTCCTGTCAGCTATCTGCACTGTCCACCATTCACAACCATGCATGGAAATTGGAAATATGATGGCATGAATGATCTGAATTTTGTTATTCAATGATACATCTTAACACTTAAGGAGTTTATCTAGTTCCTTCATGGCTGCGCTTCCAGGTCTTAATCTTCTTCTGATTTGCAGATTACATTCTCCTTTTTGACTCGGTCAAGTTATAGAAAATCTTTAACAATTTCAGTGTCTTCATCATCCACCTTAAAGTTATATGGTCATTATTTTATTTTCCAAACATTCAACTGTAACCCAACTTTTGTATTTTCTTCCTTAACTTTCATGAATAATGGTTACAAGTCTTTGGTATATTCTTTAAGTAATATGCTATCATCTGGATAACTTCAGTCATTGATGTTCCTTCCCACAATCTTCATGCATCCTTCCCTGAGTCTAATCCAGGTTTCCATATGATATGATTTACAGCCAACTTCAAGATAAGGTGGACAGGAGATCAGTTAGAGTGTTTGTTTAGTAATACCTCCACATGGTGATTTGTGAACTTCTGGTGTGATTTTTCACCTGTATGTTCATTTTAGGCAAGAATCTGAGGGCTCTGAGCAGCTCAAAAAGAACTGTAGACTGCAAAAGAGATGAAGTCCACAGGCTGCACTTTTCCATTGCCTGGTTTAAATCATCATAAGAGGACAATGATCACTCTGTATGAAAGCAAAGGCGTATCTAAGTCTCACATTGCGCCTACACAATGACATACTGGTTGCCTGCAAACAGTAGGATATGGATAAAACAGCAGCTTTCCCCTGCAGTTTTCTCATGGAAGGCCATATAGGATCTTTCATTTTGTTCCTCATCTGTTTCTATAGCAGGAGCATAAATCTGAATTATCATTATATGGATAGTTGTTTTCTGAAGTCTTAATGGATATTATTCAGTCTTGTTCACCCTATATCCGCTTGACTGCTTTTGCTTCATCTCACCACACTATTTAGTCCAACTTTCCTTCTTCTCTGATTGTCATTTCCATAGTAAAATGCAATGTTGGATTGAAAATGTCCCATGCCTATCCACTTTATCTTGCTTATGCTACTTATGGCTATCTCTGTGTGATCCATTTCTTGCTTTATGATTTCTGTAATTCCCTGATTCATACTTTTCACAATCCTTGTTCCTACTAATGTATATTGTGCAGCTTCTTATTTTTCTTTTACCTCTGAGGATATCAGCAGTTGAACAGCTGCTTGAATCTAGCAGCTTGAATCATCATTAGACACAGGCATCATTAGGCACAGTGCTACTTGTACATGTCCTCTCCTGTTCCTCACTCACTTGTTGATAACTGGGCTTTTTGAGATCTTCATTTACAGAATCACTATAAGTTGAAGTCAACAACAAATAGCAACAACAAGAAATTTAGAGCCAACTTGCTTGAAATGCTGGAGATAATATATAGGCATCCTCCCTGTGGCCAGGGAGGGCCCTAACCTCTATAAATTTATCCAACACCTTTGGGATGGATGAGGGAGATGATATGCCTTAAATTCATCATAGCAAAGGTATGGAGAAACTGTGATTAATCGTAAGCACAGAGATGTAATCTGAAGTGGAACTTTGTCCAAAAAACTGAGATAATCTTAATTTTATTCTGAATTTGGTCTTTGTCCTAAAAACTAAGGCAACCTAAATGTGTTATGGAACAATTACCATAATAGTTGTGGAACAGTTATAGTAAAGAATGTATTCATCCTCTGTGTAGATGGGATGTAAACTACAGTCCTGAATTCAAACTTCCACTCAAGTGGGAATATCAAGAGTTTGCTTCCCACCCCCTGCCTTACCTTTGAAGCCAGAAGAATTCTACTTATAACAGGAAATGCTCCCTCCCTCCCTCTCTCTCTCTCTCTATATATATATATACATACATAGAGAGAGAGAGAGAGAATTCTCAGCCTGAGAGCTTTTCGACCTCAGTAAACTACAAAGCCCAGAATTCCACAGGATGTTGAAAGTGGAATAATAGCACTATAGCAGTGTAATGCAGAAAGGCCCATGCCCTAGGTATCCCCAGATCTTATGACAAGAGCTAGCATACAGTGTTAAGTAAACAAACTGCTGTACTAAGCATGAAAGAAACGACAGGAAAGGGTTAACAAATGTTTTCTACCAACAATAGATTATCCTGTAGCTATTTTAATGACTAAATTTCTAAGAATCAGTAGGCAAAATGCATTTTAACTCATCCATTTTGCAGAATGTGACTTCTCCTTGGGGAAATATCTTCTCCTAACTAGCTTCCATTGATGTTATCTATGATACTGCACTTAGCAATTATGCTAAAACATAATTTGGGAGCCATTTATGGGGATTTCCTCAGCACACACTTGACAAAAAAAGCAACATTAATTTCATGGTAAGCAATAAAAATAGCTTTAAGAAGAACATTAATCAGGAGCACTTTTTTTATAGGTTAGTTTTAAAAGAAAACATGTTTGTGATTTTCCTCTGTGGAATATTATACTGACTTTTTAAAAAAGCACAGAACACATCTTGAAATCTGTACAAGAGCTGTTAATAAAAGTAATAATATATTACATATGTTTAACATTTTCATTTCAAGATGCTGTACATGTTTATGGAATGTAAAAATGTCTCCCTCTATTGATGTGGAGGTACGAAGTCCTGAATATGCTCAGGGTAATCTAGTTAAAGCCAGTTTGGCATAAATATTTACTATGTCAAAAGGTATCATACTGAATGGGGACAAACATATTTTGCTTGTGGTAATAAAATGTCTTAGGCTGGCCCTCTTAAATCTAAGTATGTGATTAAAATACACTAAATGTTTGCTCAGCTTAATTCATTATAGATTGTATCAGAATCTTTTAGGAATCACATAAATCAGTCCTTTTCATTTGCCAGTTCCAAATGTACCTGGGTCACAAAGGTCCCCTCTGTGTATGTGTGTGGTTGTAATTTTATTTATCTGATTTATATTTCAATAAGGAGTGTGAAGCAGCTTGGAATTCAATAAACAAGTATTAGTATAACATAGAAAGAACTTAAAAAAAACTGTTCAGAAACTTCAGCAGGTTCAAAACGCAGCAGCCAGAATGCTGATTGGGGCCAGTTCCAGGGAGCACATAACTCCCTTGTTAAAACAGCTTCACTGGCTACCCATTCGTTTGTCGGCACAATTCAAAGCACTGGTCATGACTTATAAAGCCCTATATGACTTAGGTCTGGATTATTTGAAAGACCGGATCTCCCTATATGAACCTGCTAGAGTCCTCAGATCTGCCAGGGAAGATTTTCTCTCGGTCCTGCCACCATCCCAGGCTCATCTGGTGAGGACACAGGACAGAGCCTTCTCAGTGGCTGCTCCCACCCTGTGGAACGCTCCTCCACAGGAGGCTAAGCTGCCCCCTCCCTGCTTTCCTTTCACTACTAGGAAAAAAAAAACATTTCTTTTCAAGCAGGCTTTTAATAAGTGAACTGGGGAGCCTTTATTTATTTATTTATTTATTTATTTATTTAGCTGGTTTTTTTTTTTTAAATGTAAGTTTATTTTATATGTTTTTAATGTCTTTAATTGTTTTAAATTTTTTTTAACTTTTTTTGGAAGCCACTTTGGATCCCACCTTGGGACAAAAGGTGGAATATAAATAAAATAAACATATAAATAATAGAATAACAATCTTAAATTCAAAAATTCAAAAAACAATCTTTGAATTCACAATTCAAAAACACCTCAGTGAAAGAAAATACTGCAGACACCCTATTAAAGGCTGAGCCCTGGCTGTTCCCTGGTAGTGCAGTGGTTAAATGCTATTACTGCAGCAACAACGTTGTGAGTTCAATCCCGCAGATTGACTCAGCTTTCCACCCTTCTGTAGGTCAGTAAAATGAGTACCCAGCTTGTTGGGGGCAATCAGCTAACATGTTGTAAACCGCTTAGGGAGTGCTTAGCACTGATAAGCAGTGTAGAAATGTAACTGCTATTGCTACAAAGTTGCCAAATGGCAATGCATGCTCAAATTACCAATAGAACATACAAGGTGAAAGGAAACTAGATCAACACAGCATAGAGAAGCTGGGAAGGATACTAGGCACAAGTCACTACAATTATCTTCTACTGTATTCCTGAGTATATACACACTACATAATTAATAGCTTTTCAATGGTACTTCAGTTGCTGTGACTCCATATGATGAAATCCTGAGACTGGTAGGTTGATGAAGCACCAGGAATTTTCTGTTGCTATTCCCCTGATCTAAACCACTAGAACACCACTAGCAAAATATTCTGACCGCCCAAGCAAATTACTGATCCCAGATTCTGTAGTATGAAATTGTGGCAATTAAAGTGTAACCTAATAACTGTAATTGAACAATGTGGCTATGCCTACTGATAAAATTTAGTAACAAAGGATAATCTAAGGCTAAAACTGTCTACAACATTGACAGTCATCAGATGCAATTAAATGTCCTGTTATGTACATAATCTTAGCACCACTGCTTAAGAACATGCTATCTGCAGTATAATGGATAAAGCTACTTCTGATAGTCACTTTTTGGCAATGCACCACAAGGGTGGCATTCCCAATCTGGTTAAACATGCTTTGCTCTTCACTTCTGGTGTTCAGGTGACAAGCAGGGTCCTTGGTTTCCATCTGTGATGCTTTTAATCCTGCATTTTAATACCTCCTTGATACCGTTGATGAGTATTTTGGTGTAATTCATGTAATGAGCATCGTGAAGTCACATTGAAGCTGGAAAGCATTAAGGACTGGTTTTATTAACATAATTAGAAAGTGCATTTGAGGTATTTCAGCCACTCAAAAATCAGGGTCAGGTTCCAACTGCTTGTGCAAGCATATGCTATCCAGGGTTGGTCTATGTTTATCCAAAAAATATTTATCTAAAAAATTAGAAAACATGTTTAAAACTACAGGAGTAGTTTATGTAATAATGCTCTATACCAAACCTGACTGCTTTTCTTCTTTTTATGAAATACTTTATTTACATAGTATTAAAATCTTTCCACACAGATGAGAGCCTCACTGTGAAAATTTATACACACCAGTTCAGAAGGAAATCTCATTGGGTTCAATGAGAGTTGTCCCCAGGGAAGCATCTATATTGCACATTCAGTTTCCCAAATGCCTTATCCATTTAGGGACGTAAAAGTTCAAGAAGTTTTGAAACCATTGGGGGAGCGGGAAATTCCATGCTTATTAGAAAAAAACAAGGATTTTCAAAAAAGTTGAAAGATGCAATATTAATGTCTTCCATCAGTTTGCAGATTGGAAGCCATTTTTGTTAGTTTAGAAATATGAAATTCATTATGTATAGCCTTTCTGGAATATTTTGATTTTTTAAAAAGTACAGTTTATTCAATATATAATCATGAATTGAAGTTACTGTTTTATATATTTTTTAAAGTTTGTTACAAATGGAGCTGTGAGGTCCTGAAACACGAAAAATACCTAAACGATGGTTTTTTCAATTTGAAGAAAAGCAAAATCAAACCAATAAGAACAGAACAAAACATCAACATAAGTAATTTGAGAAAACTATTTTGTCTCCATGAGTTCTCCATCATATCAAGCAGACATAATACACTCATTTCCATAAAATCAAATTAGAAAAGAAAACCATGATCAGGTATGACAGTGCTCTGATACTGTATGTTGTCTCACATAAAAGTTTTCCTCTTACATAGTTTTAAGATGATCCTTTTTTGATTTATTCTTAGGGGAAAAAATACTTCAAAAGTGAAAAAAAAATCCTCTGAAATATTTCATTCTTTTCTGGGCCTTCACAACTCCCTTTCCAGCCTTCTGATTGGGTTGCCAAATTAAATACCAGATAGGTCTTCTGTAACTTTAGTGCTTAACAGATCTTGTTAAGGGGTGGATATATGTGCATAGGAATGCCTAGCTCTGACCTTGTCACCAGATCCACAGCACTGACAGAACTAAAGATTCCTCTGCACTCAACTACCTTCTCCTGCTCTTCTCCAGCAAGACAATAGCTATGTTGGGAGGGGATGTCTGCAACTGAAAGTTGAGGTTTGGACGGTGAGGGAGGACAGATACATTTGCTCACCTGGCAGAGCTTTATGGTACCTCATCTTCCTCTGAGATCTATTAAGGATTAAAGTTATAGGAGCCACACCCTGGATCCATTCTGGTAACTTAGCTCTCAGGGGCTGTACAGAAATAATGCTGCGTTTCCTTACTTAAATAGATGCTTTAAGAATATCAGCATCCCCCTTCTCATCAGATCTATTTGTGTCCCTAAGGTCCACCACACTAGACTATGAGTGCCATGCTCATATTTCCAATTGCTATATATGGCTGTGAAAGCTGGACAGTGAAGAAAACTAACTGGAAGAGAATCAACTCATTTGAAATGTGGTGTTGGAAAAGAGTTCTACGGATATTGTGGATTGCTAAAAAAGAAAAAACAAATGGGCCTGAGAGCAAATCTAGTCTGAACTCCCCCTAGAAGCCAAAATGATCAAACTGAGAATATTGTACTTAGCCAACATCATTAGATGATAAGACCCATTAGAAAAGAAGATGTTTGGCATAACAGAAGGCAGTGAGAAACGAGGAAGCCCCCATTACAGAGGGGTAGATTCAATCAAGGAAGCCACAGCTCTGAGTCTGCAGGAACTTACCAGAGCTGTTGATGACAAGTTTTCCTTGAGATGTCTCATACATAGGGTCACCATAAGCTGAAGCTGACTTGATAGCAGTCCACATCAAGCCATGCTTGAAAGCAAAGGGCCAAGAGATATTTCTTTATTTTCTTTCAAGTATGTTAGCCTATTCTTTTGTTGAAAAGATTGTAAAATTAGTTTACAGATTAGTTGAGAAACAAGACAGTCCCTGCCCTGAAAGTTAAAGGACACAACAGAAAACGAGTGAAAACTGTGGGGATGGAGGAGGAAAACAAGCAAATTCTAACACCAGTTTTGAATGTTGCATGTTGAGTATGACAAACAAGCAGCAAGATCTGAGCCCCTCCCCAAGTGAATCAGACTACTGAGCACAATTCTGCAGAGGCAAGGGGTTAGATGGCTGGAATAGTAAGACAGTGGACACAAAAGAAAGTGAAAGTGAAGTGATGTCAGCTGAGAGGGATGTTTAGGTTACCACTCACCCATCCGCTGACGATACAATATGTTATGTACAGCAGAAGAGGTTTGTGAACATATTTGCGGCAGTCACTGGCACCACATTATGTGTATTGTCTCAGATGTAAATTGCATTGTATTCAGTGGGGATTACTGTCAGATAAGGCTATGTGGGACTGCAGCCTTAAAATGCTACATCTGTTTTCAGCAGCATAATTGGTTTTTATGTGTATACTCTTATACACATTATCACATTGTACTAGCCTGACTCTGTAGCTCTAATAGCTATATAATCTCAAATCAGGTCCCTCATTAAATAGATCCAAGTGTTTTACACAAAGCTTGGAAAAAGTGCTTTTTGCAGGGTGAGGGTGGCAGCTAAAGTTTTCAGCCATCCATAGCCATGCTATATGTGGGATTTGAGGGAATTGCAATTCCCCCTACAAACAAACAACAATCAAAAAGCCTTCCCATAACCTGTCTTTACATCCTAAACCACCGTCACTTTAGATCTTGGGGAAACCAGGCAAACTAACATTCAGAACCAGGGTGGGAAATATTTCATCTTCAAGATGTTTGCCAGTCACAGATTCTGAATGAAAAAACTTGAAGTTCAGTTAGTTTGGGTGCAGAAGAAAGCAAGACTGACAGATTTTTCCCATTCTTTCTGTGAGAGCCCTATCTCCTATTCTGCTTCCTTTTCCTGACCAGCACATTGATTCTTGCTGCTTGCCTGCCATTGACCTCATATATGCTGCTAGACCATTCAGGGCTCTCTCTCTCTGATTTCAAACTCAGCCTTCTGAGAAGCATTTGCCTTGGGTGCCTCTTCTCACCTTATGGCTCACCTTCAGTCCATATGTTACCTTATTTCTTACTCTTCATCTCCTTGCCTGAACCCACGACCAAACTGGACTTTAGCTACAACCTAGTCTGGAGCTAGGTCAGAGCTTGACAGTAGCTGCATCCCTTGTGAATATAATATCTTTGCCTATGATTTGGAGATTTATAAGGTATTTGTGTGAGGAGGAGAGCAAGAAAGGTGCCCTAAAGATTAGTGACAAAATCCTTCTTCAAGCTCTTCTTGGATATGAAACCTGAATGGATGCCGAGTCTCAAATCTGCAGATTTACTGAAATAAGTTCCAGATGTAAATGTAAGCTCAAGGCTTTTGAAATAGTGACTCAGTCTCTCCTGAACAGCTGTAGTCTTGAGAACATAAGTCTGAACTGTAATCTCTGGAAATATTTTTTTTTAAAATGGTGAAAAATCTGTCTTGAAAAAAAAAACGATTCTGAAAAATTAGAATAGTGTAGCTCAAGTGTTACAGCTGGCACAGTTTGCTTGTATTTCTGGAGTAGGGATGTGGAACAAAACCCGGCTGCTCCTGAAATTTTGTGTGCATCTGATCATCTTCACACAATGAAACTACGTTACAAGCATTCAGCAACTCCTTAACCCTGACACAAGACAAGTTTGTCAAATGTGGGCACTATTTTGTCATGTTTGTGCAAAATATAATTTGCTTAAAATTCTTGTTTGTGACCAAAACTAGGCCAATTCCACACTAGACTGTTATAGTGCTATTATTCCACTTGCAACATCCTATGGAATCCTGGGGTTTGCAGTTTAGCAAGGGGCCTCAAAGGCCCCTCCCTAAACTGCAAACCCCAGGATTCCATAGGATGTTGAAAGTGGAATAATGGCGCTATAACAGTCTAGTGAGGAAGTGGGCCTAGTTTAGTAACCTCCAACATTTCACAGATGAAAACTGGGATGCGTGTAGCCAAGCAACATGAGACTGTGGTCATGATGGAGAAAAAGTTATTATTGAGGAAGAGCACAACAAACTAGGAGAGCAGGTGGCTTTTGCCTGAGTGTACCAGTAAGGACAAGATTCCAACCCCTGTCTTCTTTCCCTCGCCCCCAGAAGAGTTAACTGAGTGCAAACTACTGTTACATTTTGAACTCAGTTTGCAGCAATTGAAATAAACTGAGGACAAAGGGGAAAAGTGAGAAGACAAACTGGGGCATTATAAAAGCAACTGAAAAAGTGCAGCCAACAAAGGATTAATCAGGACTGTCCTGACCTGATTGCAACAGTTAGATTGTATGTAGTTTTTTTTCCTTTGTGAAAGTAAGCAGACATGCAAAAAGCAACCACAAAGATTAAAAAGATGACCAACATATGCAGTGCTACTACTTTTGTTAGGTTGTCCAATAAGGCAACAATTATTATTTATTCCAATATAGTACATTTTATAACATGCAGAAAAACTACTCACAGAAAAGCAAATATATTCTTGGAGACCAATGTCCCATCGCAAAGGCCATCATTTCATGATTAACTGTACAGTTTCCACAAGCATTCTGGTAGTTTAGTTTTGTAGTAGCTGAAGTTTCCAACTGAATAAGAAAGCATCTGTACATTCTTATTTTTCATTGCAGTTTTGAGGTAGCAAATATCTTACATGAAATAACTGTGTGTCATGAATAAATATACTACTTGGCCTAGGTTGTATAACCTAATTTGTGTACTGAAATACATCCTATAACTGAGCTTTCATCATTTCACCACAAGCCTGTAACATAACAAATAATGCAGTGTTATTTTTTAGTGGCCTTTTCATTAGGAAGGAGCAGTGAATGTCTTCAAATGCTGAAAGAAGCTATTAAATTCTAGGAATCTCAAATGTATTTTCATTTGTCAAGTAGGGGTGTAGAAAGAGTATTTCATCATTGCTTTTAATTTATTGAAAAAGATTAGAAATGCTGAAGGAAAAGCATTCATTTTCAAGCTGTGTAAACCTACTTTTTTTTAAAAAAATGTAGTGGTTTGAGTGTAGGGCTATGACTCTGGAGACCAGAGTTCGACTCCCTGCTTGGCCATGGAAACCCGGTGGGTGACCTTGGGCATGTCACACACTCTCAGCCCCAGAAAACACTGTGACAGGTTCACCTTAGGGTCATCAGAAGTTGGAAATGACTTGAAGGCACACAACAACAACAACAACAGCAGCAGCAACAACAACAACAACCACACAATATGATGCAGAAGTAAATACTATTGGCCATTTTGTACTTCCAGCAGGATATTACATGATAGGTTCAAAATGTTATATCATACATTCTACAAATTATATTGCAAATCCTGAATTTTCACAGGAAGATGACTGGCAAAAAGAACAGGAACTGAACTGATAATGTTTTGTTATTATTATTATTTACCATCAAACCAACTTTGACTTATGGTGACACTATGAAAATTGACCTCCAAGAACCCTGCTCATCTGACCTGCTATGGTCTTGAAACCTCAGGGCTGTGGCTTTTTTGACTGTGGCTACAGTGTGGTCTCCCTCTTCTCCTACTGCCTCCCATGTTGGCAAGCATTATCATTTTATCCAATGAGGTGTGTCATCTTCTGATATGTCCAAAGTACAACAGACTCAGTTTAATTATCTTTGCTTCTAGGGAAAGGTATATGGAAACATGTAAAAGAGTTATGAGATGTGCCTTTCTTTTTTCATACTTTGCACTAGGGCAGATTCAACCCAGACATGTTCAAAGGCTTATGCCTCCAAGACTTGAAAGCTTCTCCTCTTATTCCTGTTTACTGACGTATATAAAATGTATGTTCTGTTACTTACAATTAGGTTGCTTCTCAACATTTTGGCTATGACCACTTTTAGTGCTTATAATTAGGAAACACATTTGCTTCCTCATTGCCAAGGCATAAATTCATTCAATCTGCCGCTTTTTCTTTCTTCCAGATTTCAGTGCAATTTAAATGAGCAAAAGCTAAATGCAAAATACTTCCTTGGACAATATACATATGCAAAATCTATGCTGCATTAAAATTCAGCCCAGAATTTAATAGGATGCTTCATTAAGTATTTCTTGTTTAAACAATTTTTTGACATTTAGGAGTTAGTTCTATATTTTAAAAATAGAAGAGTGCTATTAAATTTCTCCTTCCTCTGTAAAAGCTTTTGTAAGATTTAGTTGTCTGTAGTTTATTTCTATTTATTTTTACTCTTCTACTGGTTGATTCTATTTTTTTTTAATGGAGCTACTCATTTCATAGAAAGCAGAGGCAAAATGTACTTATGAGGTCATTCTATTCAGCCCTTGCCAATTCAGGATTATTCTGTCTAGTATATTGCCCCATTGCCAACTCTACTGGAGCCAATTATATACTGTACATTTCTTTTCAAATATCCATCTCACTCTTTTCTCAATAAAAGCTTTACGGTGCACCCAAGAATAGAATGGAGTTTAAATAAAAGGGAAATGACATGAGATGCCAGTCATATTAACATTGCGTGGCTAGAAAAGCCAGTTTATATTAAATCTTTTTTCCCCCTACCTCTTGTTCTTCAAAACAAGTACTAAAAGGCAGGGATTAGCAGAAGGCATTAAGAAGAAAGGGTTTTTATTTTGGCCTTTGTGCTGGTTCTATTGGTCCTGGATACAATCTGAGCCAAGTTGTCTGGAGGTTTAGTTTAATCAAATGTATCCTTGCATTTATCCATACTTGACATTTGCTGCTGGTGACTTTGATTCTGGGCTTCATTAGCGATTTATCCAAAAGTTCTCTCACATTAAAATAGGGGTTAAAATAATCAGCTGCATAAAGAACCTGGTTTCATATTGTCTTTGGTCTTCCACCATTTCCCCAGTACTCAAAATACAGATGCACTGTTGTCAAGATGAGATAGGATCTTTTATCCAGTTTGAGGGCTCAGGTATGTGGCTTATTTAGGCTGCGAGCATGTGATTGCATAGTTGTCATGGATTTCCAGCTTGCTTCTGATGTAGTAGCTCCTACAGTAGCATTATGGGGCTGAAGCTGTATTTAAACAGCTATCTTTAGATATTGTGTCAAAATCAGTTGACACAACAATGTATGTGTGTTTCTCTACTAGCATGCGTGTTGAGTGATTTTCAATATTTGCTGCAAGGACGTGAAGATTCTTCAGCCTTGAGTTCATTGCTTGAATCCCTTTTGCATTATCATTCCATCCTTGATTGATATCAGGTTGTGAGCCACTGTTTCCCTCCCTGTCCTTCCTGCATGGAAAGTTGTGTTTTGGTTTCCTACATATTTTGAAGGGGGAGGGGTGTCAAAAAAGAGTACATATTTCTTTACACATTTTAGCATAAGTATTTTGCAAACAAGCGTGTTTATGCATATAGTTCAATTGTACACCATTTTAGCTCTGCACACTTTTGAAATGCGCACATGGTTTTGTGCATATTTTATATGTCTCAAATGCATTACAGGCCTCAGAAATCTTGCAGAGGCTAGATGTACTTTGTCATCTCATGGCTCTTGGGAGATATAACATGGATTCTTTCACTGAGCATTTAAAACCCAGTGAACTTTTATTTGTGTCTCTAATTCCACATATTTGCATTCACATATAACATTCCCCTGATCTTCACTAATGTCTAACTAGTGTTTACTAATTATTTCATCCTTTGCTATTTCCTTTTTTAATATACACACACAATTTTAAAATTTTAACACAACCCAACCACAAAGCTAATCAGAAAAGAAACATCAAATTACAGCATTTTCTAAATTTCTAATAACACACACACAAAAAACAGACACAACACTACATAATACAAAAATAACTAAAGACTTTTAAAAATATGGTTTCCAGGTTTCCCAACATAGATTTCATATCATATTATAAGAAATTATAAATGCCAGTCTAATACTTCTACTGGAGCCCTGGTGGCGCAGTGGTTAAATGCCAGTACTGCAAGCCACAAGGTTGTGAGTTCGATCCTGCCGGGCTCCAAGGTTGATTCAGCCTTCCATCCTTTCACAGGTCGGTAAAATGAGTACCCAGCTTGTTGGGGGCATGTATAGAAATGTTTCAAAATACATGCTATTTGTAAGTTGTTCGCCACCTAGATCCATATGGAGAGGCGGGATACAAATAACAACAACAACAACAACAACAACAAATACTGCTTATCTTCCCAAAATACTAACTGCTGAATCCTACAGTCAACATGTTGTCCTCTTTTTCTAATTGGTCCTCTTTTGATGAATCTCAATATTCTTCGCTTTCTGAGCACATAACATTCTTGCAGCTGTTGTCATATACCAGAGTAACTTGCTGTATTTCTTCTCCAATTGCTTTTCTACTGATCCCAATGAGTACAGTTGTGTTTTCATTTAAACATTAACTTTCAGCTTCTTTTTGTAACATAGAATACATTTGATTCCAGAATTTTTTTGGCCTTATCACAAGTTCACCACATGTGGTTAAAAATTTACCCCTTGTTTATCACATTTCCAACATATATTAGATACACCTTTGTTCATTTTGAACAGCTTTTCTGATATCAGATACCGACAATATGTCATATTGTAGAAGTTCTGTTTAAGATCATAATGGAATGTAAATTTGAATCCATCTGACCACATTCTCTGCCATTGTTCCAATGATATACTATGCTCATCATTTTGTGCCCACTTCATCATGCAACATCCTTTGACTGTATGGTATATTTACATTCCCTTGTTGAATCCACCTAAATCTGCATGTTGATGAAAGCAAGTTCCCAGATGGCAGTAGGGATGTGGTGGTATCACAAAACATCAATACTCTTATTGAGGCCTATGGCTACATTTCATATCCTTTTAAAGATACTGAAAATGATGGCCACCCCGCCCTCTGCATCTTTTGCAAATAAATTGTGAAATACTTGGCATCATAGTATTGGAAAGGACCACAAGGGCAGTTTTATCCAATTCTCTGCTATGCAGGAATACACAGCTAGCGCATTCCAGTGAGATGGCTGTCCAGCCTCTGTTTAAAGAGCTCCAAAGAGGGAGAGGTAGCTTATTCCACTGCTGACCAGCTCACACAATCAGGAAGTTCTTCCTAATGTTTAGGTGGAATTTATTTTCTTGCAATTGGAATCCATTAATTTGAGTCCTTATCTCCTGAGGAACAGAAAACAAGCTTGCTCTATCTCCTACATTGCATTCCTTCAGATAGTTAAATAGGGCTGTCATGTCATATCTAGTCTTCTCTTTTGCAAAGTCTCATCTTTTTTGTCCTGAATCTCTCACCATTCAGCTTCATTCAATGATCCCAGGTCTAATCTTCTAACAGAGGGATAAAAACATCTCCTGCCCTATCCCCTTCTTTTCATAGCTTCTATAAATTTATGCACTGATCTCTTACACTTTACACTAATTCCTCTGTACATAACTTAAGGAGATTTTTGTATCTTTACTGATGTTCTCAGTTCATCCTCCTGTCACTGCAACAACAATAGCATTGTTGCTATTTCTAGAGGTTTATTGACTGTTATAATTTTTACAGTTCGTGACATAATAAAAGAATTACCTACAATGGGGCAGTTTTTATATGTGCAACTCAGTTTGAGCCACAGGCACTGATTTAGTGTTATGATGAATTGCAGCTTTACCCTCAAGGCTGCAAAGTAAATATTGCCCCTGTTCCCACTGGCTCCTCCCTACAATGTCCTTTGTTCACAATGTAGAAAAATTTTGCATGTTCTACATCTCATGTAGCACTTCAGCTTTCCTTCTTACCATTGGGAATTCATGGAAGGATGATGACTTACTTCAACTGGAACAGAAGCACTTACAACATTTCCTTTTCATGTCTGACAAAACTAGTCATTTGTTCCAAAGGAAACAATGCTTAAAAATCCCCCTGTATATCTCATCCAGTAATGTTAACAGTCTATGTTATAGAACCAAATTATCACAGACAACACATTAGGAAAGTTTACAGTAAGAGCACAAAATTTGTTACCGGATACATCAAGCAAGCTGATGCAGGGTAGAAATTGCTGAGGGGTTGGTCAGCAGCTGAATGCCTGTCAACTTGGAAAAGAGTTATTTGCACCTCTTTGTGGGAAGGAAATAGCTTGTCATTGACCTCTCTGTCTCATCCTTATGCAGGGTCACCCACTGCTTTCCTAAAGATAAATCCTTATATGCCCTAACCTAAACCTGCCCTTAACAACTTCTTCTCATTGGGGAAGATTTTGGAGAAAAACTTGGAGAGTAGAACCATATGTCGGATGTCACTTATAACATCTTGTGTGCATATGTCCCATACCTGAAATCGCTGTTGCTTTAGCCTCCTGTAGATGTAAGCAGCATTCAAGATGTTTTCAAGACGCCTTTTGAGGACAGTGTGTGCAATGCACTTTCATGATACAGTGCTGCTCAATTCCATCATCATCATCATCATCATCATCATCATCATCATCATCATCATCATCATCCTTTTTCCCAGTTTGGGAATTAAGGCAATAAATAAGAGTGAAAACAAAAAGTAATGAAAAGAAACAGAGCTAAAAATTAACAACATATAAAAGCTAAATATGTAATTAAATGATCCAAAAAAAGAGAGGGCTGTTTAAAAGATAAGCCATTAAAAAGAAAACAGCAAATAGAAAGGCTATCACTTTATGCAAGGCCCACTTCCCTTTAGCAATCAGTCCTCCAAGACCTGCCAAAGCAAAACAAAGCAAAGCAAAGCAAAGCAAAGCAAAGCAAGTCTTTACCTGCCTTTGGACGGATAGCAAGGAGAGTGTCTGTCTAACCTCTCTGGGAAGGGAGTTTCAGAGCCTGGAACACTTCGTAACAAATGTACATGGAAAATTTGATACTGTAAAGTCTACTTAGAGATCCAATGTGGTATAGTGGTTTGAATGTTGGACTATGCCCCTGGAGATCAGGGTTCAATTCCCTGCTCAGCCATGGAAACCCACTGGTGATCTTGGGCATGTCACACACTCTCAGCCCCAGAAAACCCCATGATAGATTCACCTTAGTGTCTCCATAAGTCAGAAACAAATTGAAGGCACACAACAAAATTTACTTATAACATTTCTGGACCGTTCCTGGAAGAGGAAG
The DNA here is from genome assembly GCA_948474755.1 of Ctenosaura bakeri. NCBI lineage: Eukaryota > Metazoa > Chordata > Lepidosauria > Squamata > Iguanidae > Ctenosaura > Ctenosaura bakeri. The sequence goes on from CAOLHI010001656.1 coordinate 35,850, forward strand.
GATTGAAAGTGTGGCCACCCATATGGTGTTTCTTTGTGGACTGTTTTTCAGCCAGCAAGGAGCAGAAAAGCCAGCAACAAGGAAGGAAAAGGAAAGGAAAAGGAAGACAGGAGAGGAGAGGAGAGGGGAGGAGGTGATACACTGAAACTTTTTTCTATCTTTGATTGTGGGCAAATGTAGCTGCCCAACTTACTGGGCACCAAATTTGCAGCTTGGGGTGGCATTGTGCTCATGTGGGTTGCCATGGGTTGCCAATGCAGCCAGTACCTTCCCTGTTCCTCAGCAGGTGATGTGGAAAGGGGACTCCCTCTTCCCAGCAGCCATGGGACCAACACTGGCCAGGGAGGGCTCTGCAGTAGTTTAAATTCATTGACTGCCTCCTTTCCCGGGCCAGAGCTGATGTAGTTTTCCATCTGGTCCTGCGGAGAGGTATTTAATCAGATCTCAGCCAGCAAGTGCTCACTTCTTCCCAGAGCATTGTCCCACCTTGCTCCCTGTGTTAATGTATTTGGATTGTTGGAATTTTGTACTTTTGTCACAACTTATGGAGTGGTTGACATGGGTCAGGATCCAGGATGCTGTTACCAGTGCCTTGGGGCTAAGTAGATTTGGCATCCCCCCTTTTGGTATCAAGGGAGGTTAAGGGGGTAATGGGCATGTACGCTATAGCGAGGCGCACACATTTCCTGCACTCATGGTGGCTGGCTGGTTTTACACTAGCCGTGACATGGGTTCCAGCTTTGGGCCAGTTGGTTGGCCTCATTGGTTAACAAGTGGGTTGGCCGATGCCCAGATCCAGACCCACGCACATGCCAACTCTGTTAACAGCTGTAACCAAATAAAGTTATGGCCTATTTATCTTCTGAATTGCTACGTGTGCTGTGGTTCTTTCTGAGCATCGTATCTCATCCATAAGCATGCAATGCACTGTAATAGATAGCACTTTGTATCTGCATGAACATTGCAGAGATCCACAGTGCAATAATGTACTAATATTTGTTCTGCGCAAAGTAACATAGTTTCTCATTATTACAGAAATAAGTCTGGGGAAAAAAGTCATATCTCTTTGTCTCTGGATGCCATTTTCAGAAAATGTAGGTTTCCTTCCTCTCTCTCCTGCTACTTTAGAACAAAATAAATAAACAGTCCTGTTATCTTACTACATTGCACTGTTTTATGTACTTCTGATTACACTGCAATGTTTTGGTGTGATTGCAAAGCTATTCTTCTAGCCAAGGGTTTTACTTGGCAGAATAATAGAGATTTATTATTGCCGACTATCTAGCTTGAATTTATTATAGAAATGAAATGGACCACAGGAGGGTCCAAGAAAGTGAAGCCAAGTACAAAAATGAGATATATTGTTTTACAAGGCTCCGATGAAGAGCAAAAAAGAAATAAGTGACATTTCATTTAGCAATGATTTAAAGTTGGATGCACCAGTGGAATTTGCTCACTTACTGCCCGAATGGCCATCTTGTTTGTAGCCAAATCTTCTCAGCATTCAGTTCCAACTTGGTGCCACCATGCTAAGTGTTGTTTATTGCAGTACAAGGGGGCAGAAAGAAGAAGAGGTGCAAGTGACTCATTCTTTTCTTTCCCTTCTTTTATTGTCTGATATAAAGTCAGCCATATGGATCTCACTAAAATAGAGATCTGTGCTGTCCGGGTTGGCTTTTGAATAGGTAAAATTCACAAATCCAGATTTTTTAAGTTGAAGTCACTTCTCCTTCTTTGTCTGTGAGGCCAAGAAGGACTCAGTCACAGCTAGTGAAGTAATGTCTAATAACATTGGAAGGGATGCCTTACAGTTTGGGAGAGTAAATGCTTTATATGTCGAAAGTCCTTTGCATCTCTTCATAGGGTTTGGAAAGTCTCTTGCCTGGAACTAGGAAGTCACTCTATATTGTCTACTGGCCAGAGTAGAAAATACAGAGATAAATGCACCAATGTACTAACTTGGAATAAAGCTGCATTCTAGAGCCATTTCTGCACTGGACTGTTATAGTGCTATTATTCCACTTTCAACATCCTATGGAATAATAGCACTATAACAGTCTAGTGAAGAAATGGCCTAGTTCTTGGGAAGGTTACAACTCCCAGAACTTGCTTGCAGTCATGACTACTGACTATGCTGGCTAGGAGATTGTGGATGCTGTAGCCCTCAAAATAACTTTTTTTCAACCTCTTAGAGGCGGACTTATTTAGTGTAGTTTTCTTATTTTGCTGCTTCCCATATTTTGAACAATTTGAAGATGAATCTGTTTAGTATGAACCTTCGTTGTTTGTTTTTACTACATTAACCTGTCTTTCCTCCACCTAATTTAAAGTGGTGTACATGGAAATCACTCCTCTTTTATCCCACATGTTGGAAGTAACATCTTAGTCATAATTAGTTATTTTGGTAACTAGTTACTTTTAAAAGTAATGAGCTGGAACAGTGTCACTTTTTTGCATATAATGCCCACAGTGGTAATTCACTACTTTTCCATGTAAAATGTTGTTGCTAGTAACTTTATTTATACCCCACCTCTCTCTCATTGAGGGATTCAAAGTAGCTTACAAATTAAAAATGATTACAACATATTTCTTAAAAAAAAATGAAAAAGTCAACATTAAAGTGGAATTAAACTACTGTATTTGCTGATGTATTAGACACACCAGCATATAAGATGCACCCCATTTTACAAGGGGTATTTTTCAGGAAAAATTCTTTTTATTTCTCTGGTAAGCAAAATGCACAGGAAAGGAAGGGAAGGGAAGGAGTGCAGCGTCAGGAGAGGCGGGGAATGAAAAGAGTGCTGCACCACACTGCCCCTCCCTTCCTGTTTTGCTTGGGCAGAAAGTCCCGGCAGAGTAAAAATGCAGAGGAGAGGAGGGGAAGGTAAGGAGAAACTGTAGACACATCTATCTATGTTCCTACCCTCTCCCTTCCTGTTTTAGGGGAAGGGGAGGGGAAACTCCTTTCACTCCACTTCCCTATGTTTTTAGTGTTACTGTATTTGCTGGTTGTGATAATGGGGCTTCCCATTATCGAGACTTGGCTGAAGGGGGATACTGCCCTATTCTGGTAAAACAAGGGTTAGTGGGGTGTTGAGATTAGGTTACATTTTTATTGTGGGTCAGCCTCACAGGTCACGGGGGAAGAATTGCCCAATCAAAGGAAAAGAGGTGAGCATCTTTGAGATGCTTTGAGATGCTTCAAAGGAGAAGTTATAAAAATCCTTGAGAGGCCATGTGGCAGAGAAACAACAAAGGAACCTCCTAGAGATGGGATCTGTGCCAGTAGTAGTCTGTAGACCCTAGGCCTCACCTCCTGGCCTCATTCCTCTCTTAGACCATCTAAGTCTGTGAACCCAAATGTGAGTAGCTAGAATGAGGTAGTTAGTTGCGTTAGGGCTTTTGTTATTTTGGAGGTTGGCTGATCTAAAGAATGTATCTGTGTTTTTATAACTACTTGTAACTTAAGTGTACCTGGGAGGGGGGAGCCTCTCATGTGTATTATTGTCTGGTTTATTTGCATGCCTTAAAATAAATGCTTTTCTGTAAAACTTCTGTTTCCTCTTCATTCCCACGCCATTCTTCAGCACACGCTAGATAGAACTTCCCTCACTCAGAAGGAGAGGGAAGGCAAATGTCCTTAAGCCTAGAGATTGTCAATCCACCGAGCAGAGTCCCACTGAACTGCTCAGATATTCAGAATTCAGTGGGTGGTGGCAGCAAGAGAGAATTAGTGAATGCTGGGGAATTTCCTGCTCCTTTTCAAGGATAGAAGTCAGGCTTGGGGGGGGGGTGGAAGTAAACTCAGTATGACACTGGTGTATAAGACAGACTCCATTTTCAGATGGTATTTTTTGGGGGGAAAGTGTGTCTTATATGCCAGGAAATACGGTATTAACAATATTGAAATACTTTAAAACAAATTTAAAATTGGTATGAGCCAGTTAAAAACAGTATATTAAAAAAAAACTTCAGTTCTAAAAGTCTGTTAGAATAAAAAAGATTTCACGTAATGTCAGAAAGAAAGCAAGGAGATAGCCATTCTACCCTCCTTGGCTGTGGCATATCTAGCATCAACAGCACCTAGGGCAAGTGTAGAAGTTGTGCTCCTAGGTGCTGCTTTTCCCATTGCTGCTGCTGCTGCCCTGGGCTGAGGAAGATCCTTGCAAGGGTTGTGGTGGACCAAGCTTGGGTGGAGGAACTGTCTTCCACCACGGTCACCTCCACCACCCCAGGCTGAGAATGACCTCGGCAAGGAAGGCAGCGACAATGGCAGGGAACACTGCTGCTTTCAGAGTATATTGCTGGGATGGCTGTTCCAACAGGGCTGGGGCTGGGGGGCTTGGCTTATGTGCACCACCTGATTTTGGCACCCAGGGCACATGCCCCACTTGCCCCACCCTTGATATGCCTCTGCTCCCTGGGAGGGACTTTCAGAGCCTAGGGGCAGCCACTGAGAAGGCACTATCTTGTGAGTACACCATACCTGTGAAGGAATGGGACTGAAAGGAAAGCCTCTTCTAAGGATCTTAGGTACCAGCGGGCTCATATGGGGAGATACAATTTGTCAGATAACCTGTATCTATGCTGTATAGTACTTTATAGGTTATAACCTACTTTTGTTCTGGACGAACCAGGAATCTCATTCAGCAGAGACTGAATCCCTCCTCCCTGATTTGCCTTTTGTTTGATCAGGAGCAGCTCTGTCTTCTATGGATCAAACTTCAGATTGTTTGCCTCATCCAATCCATTATTGATGCCAGTGTTACTGCTGTTGCTGGCCTGGATTTGTGAGATATTAGATATCACTTTGATATCAATAATTTGGCTTTCTTCTACCATCCCTCTCCACATGTCTGCGAGGTCCCCCGGACAAGCTCGCAGACAGGCACAGCCACTAATTGCTGTAATATTCCAACACAATACAGGCTGGCCAGAAATAGCCGTCCCGCCACTTCAGGAGACCTCAAAGGCATGTACTCTATTATGTATGCACACTACTTACAAAGAACTCCCTGCCCCGAGCAGGAGGCTTGATTAGGAGAATCCTCATCTGTCAAGCACTCTGCGTTTGCATACTGTCTACTCCTTTGTCAATTCGGACTTAACTCAATCATGCTAAATTCTGACCTTTCGGAGGCTTTGTCTCCAGCCCGAAACTCATTGTTTTCCCCAAGTACGGACTAGCCTGTGGCTAATTTTCCCCTATATAAACCCCTGACTTTGAGAGCTTCTTTGGATCACTCCTGACTTCCATCCAGCCTTGCTGCTGCATTGCTTGGCAAGCCTTCCCCTCAGTCCCACGTACTGAGACTTCATATCTCCGAACTTCTGCTACAGACTACCCGGGCTTCAGGACAGGTGTAGTATCACCCAAACCAACAACTCCTCTAAAAATCCCTCTATCCCACTCCAACCTTTATTTCTCTAGTTCTCTGAGTGAGTGTGTTACATACACTGTTTGACTGTTTATAATAAAGACCACAATTATTATTTCAATCTTGTTTTCTCCTTGACTTGGCCTGACCTCGTAGACATTGGGTAAAAGATTCCGCTCCATTGCCCTGCCTCTCGCATTGCTAGCTTGTGCTCTGTGCTAATTTCCCCAACGTATATAATTGAGAGCGCATTTAGGCATCCCTCCCGGGGACCCCAGAAAACAGGGTAACACCAGACACTGGTTTAGAACAGAAGCAGTTTCCTTGGAAGTGGAAAAGAAAAATGGAGATGGGTGTCAACAGCATACTAGTGGTACCTACTCTACTCGCCCCTCTAGGAAGGAATAGAAGCACTATAAAACATTGCCACCATAGACCCATCCTTTCAAGGCTACCATGGTTGATATCAAAAGCCACTGAGAGGGCCAGAAGACCATGGGAACACACTCTCTCTGTCCAATTCCCAGTGAAGGCAGTTGAAGGCAGCCAAAGCCTTGGATTTCTATTTGTTATATATTACTAGGCATGTCCTCAGTTTGAGCAATGGGAGGTGGAGGAGGATGTCCATGAGATCCTTCTTTGTGTGGTGTTGTGCAAGTTGTGAGAAGCAGAGTCAATAGGAGGGGGAGAGAGGGGAAGACAGGGCAGAGAACAGAGTAGGAAGAGGAAGGAGACATACTTAAAACACATGCAGACTCAAGTTCTAAAAAATTAGCCTGCCTTTTCTCTCTTCTTCCATTTTACCCCAACGAAGAAGACTGCAATCATTACTAGAAAGTAAAATAAAGTCAGTGTGAGTGCAGAGGGGTATAAGGGAGGGAAGAAAGTTGCCTTACCAGATAGGCTACTCCAAACAATGCTGTAGGGTGTGCACTCGGACTTGGTGAATTGATGCAAGATGGGTGAATTTAGCTGGGTGCATACTTCAGAGGTGGAGGGAGGGACACAAGAGACTATTTTCCTCTATTTTCCAATGGCATAACAATAGAGTAATGGCAATGCATTAGGTTTATTCCAGCAAGACAGCAGTAATGGTAACATATAATGACCTTGTCACAACTTGCATAACATTTACACAATCTGCACAAATACACAGCCATATATAGTTTTTCTGGATGTGTTTTCTGCAAAATATTTTTGTGTTGGAACGAATCCATTTCCTACACAAAGGTAATAATGCTTGGTAAATTGGAAGGCAGCAGGAAAAAAGAGGAGACTGCACTACAGGTTAATTGATTCAATTAAGGAAATCACAGGCCTGAATCTATAAGACCTGTGGAGGGCAGTTGATGAGCAAGGTTCACTCATTCATAGATCACTGCAGGTTGTAGTTGACTTCATGACAAATAACAACACAAATACAGTTTATCTACAAAAACATATTTTCCATGCTGGAAAACCACATATGTTTCTGCAGAAAAATACCCCCAGCCAAGTCTCTAAGTATGAAGAATCTCACAAATAGTTTCCTTTTTCTCATTTGGGTGTCCTGAAAGTTGAGAATGGAAGTATTAACAGATATGCATCATATTTTTACTACAGACCAAGCTTAAATCAGTGCTTCTTTTTATACCATCAACATGCAGAAGTTGCTGTTTCATGTTACTTACTGGCCATTTACTGCAAATCTGCCTAAAGGAAGTTCTTGGATGCTCATAATATATATAAATTACATAAATGTTGTTGCTATTGTGTATTTTCGAGTCATTTCTGACTTATCGCAACCCTAAGGTGAAGCTATCATGGGATTTTCTTGGGCTGAAAGTACATGACATGCCCAAGGTAACTTAGTGGGTTTCCATGGCTACACCAGGAATTGGACCCTGCTGTCTAGGGTCCATAGTTCAACACTCCAACCACAACACCACACCGTCTCTCTCTACACCACACTGGCTCTCTGCATAAATATATGCCTGTATAAAGCATCCAGGATGTTTGCCATGTTTGAAAACTATTCTAGGTTATACCCTTCAGCTGAAAGCTTTGTTGTCCCAACTTCTTGGGAGAGTTTTATTTGTGGAGAGCTATGCAGAAGATCTCATTAAAACCAAAGTTAGTCTCAGGCCATATGGAGTTTAATGGAGGTATGTAGAATTATGAGCATGGGAAGCAAGAAAAGTGCTGTAGTTTCCATTAGCATTTTGCTATTTTTATGGAGCAGTGGGAAACTCAAATCATTCCTTTATTGCCATGGCCATTTCTGGAACTGTTTGGTTTACTTATCCTCTAAAATTATAAAGTAATTCCAGCAGAGATATAGTGATACAATTTTTTTTAAGAAATACTTATACAGGAACTAAGGTAAACATTGCCATCTATGTTGGACATTCATCACTAAACCACTTGTGCTACACATTAGTGCTGTAAAATCTGAGGACCATAAATATACCAAAACTTTATGGGACACCAATGAATACGGTTGTCTAATGGTATTTAAGAGGAGCCATAACCAAAGGGATGTATTGTAGATAAATCCAAATGCAGAAGTGCCATATGTGGAAAGAAATTGTTCTTTGTCTATATTTTAATTCCTGGTGGATTGAAGTAGCTGTTGAAGCTTCACCAAAGATCTTTAGAAGATTAAGAAAGAAGATCCAAATAGGATTTTTAGCATGATGTGGCATCATATGGTGAATTGGATGATATGCTGTTTTTAAATGGGGGAAACATAGGTGAGAATTCCAACATCAGTGTGGGTTTTGTTAAGGAAAATGTAGAAAAGCCATGGGGCTGGAATCAGGGCCATTTTTGCACTATACTGTTATAGTGCTGTTATTCCATTTTCAACATCCTATGGGATCCTAGGGTTTGCAGTTAAGGGAGAGGCCTTTAGAATTCTCAGCCAGAGACCTATCTGGCCTCAGTAAACTACAAACCCCAGAATTCTACAGGATATTGAAAGTAGATAATAATAGCACTATAACAGTGCAGTGTAGAAATGGTCTTAATCATGCTTAGAATCAATTCACTGAAATCTATGGACATAATTAGTTGTGAGGAAAGTATTATGCTGATTTTGGTGTGTCATGACCAGTTCCAACCAACTGTCTCTGAGGCCATTTTGTAGCTTGCTAATCCTTTATAAGGTGCAGTTAGGAAAACATTGGCATTTGATCATAGTTATGTGGTGATAACACCAGAACCAACCACTCTCCTATCTCACAACATGGAAATCTTTTTTTGAATTATACTTAGAATTGCTTGAATTAGATACAGCTTTTTCCGAAAGGCAGGGTTGCCTTACACTGTTGCTTACTGAGCACAAGTGTATTTCAACCACTGTAGTCATTTGGATTCCTAACCATGCTTTTGGAAATAACATATTTTGAATGCAGCTGTGTTTATTTCAGTGATTGCACACTTAAATAAACACCAGCTGTTTGTCTGCTTGATCCCATATACACATGTGAACACTCAGATAAATGCTCTCAATATGTTTATTTAAATATCATGTCAGACACCGAAGAAAGATGAGCCATGAGTGGTTAATGCAGTTCTGTAGGGTTACTTTTTTCACATACACACTTCCAATAATGGCCAGGAGATAATCATGATTTTTTAAACAAATTATACAAATGCCTTTAAGTGTGTTTTGTATGGGGAAACATAGGCTGAAATCCTCTTGCTGACATATGCTTCTGTAAGCAGATGTTAGGCCAGTCTAAGTGTTTTCTTCTATATTGCACAAGGAGGTATCCAGTACTTCCTTGTGCAGTGGCTTACCCCCAGCTGTGTGATGGCTGTTGTAGTATGTGAGAGTTTAGTCTCTCTCAACTTGAACAGCCCCCCAAATGGCAGGGATGTGCTATGACAGTTCCTTTATGCCATCATTCGGCTATCAGGCAGGGGCCTCCCACAGCTTCTGTGTAATTACCTGTTCAAATAAGATCTCAGTTCATGGATTTGCTAGCTCATGGTTTCTGAGTGCTATATCCCAAAAACTAACATTTCAGTCTGCCTGCTCATAAGTAGTTCTGTGTAATTCTTTAAAGAAGAACTCCCTCCCGCTCACTTTAAAGTTGAGTACTTCAAATATGTTAGAGTCATAAAGCTGGAAGAGACCATGAGGGCCATCAAATCCAACCCCATGCCATGCAGGAATACACCATCAAAGCATTCCTGACAGATGGCCATCCAGCGTCTGCTTAAAAACCTCCAAAAAGAGGAGATTCTGCCAGACTTTGAGGCAGCGTATTCCACTGTTGAATTGCTCTTACCGTCAAGAAGTTCTTCCTAAAGAACCTATGGGGGTTAACTTCATAGATCACTGAATAATTTTTTGATTTATTTCTATATAACTCATATCATAATATCAGTAGCTATTAACTCCTCTTAAGAGCAAAAAGGTTCCTCTTAAGAGCAGTAGAGCAACCAATCTGCTCGCCCTGTTACTGGCTAAATTACAACCAACGCAGATGAGTCTACAGTTCCACCAAAGGATGCTGTTCCTTTAACTGGCATGCTCCAGTAGCTGGAAGGTCTTGCCTTGATTGCCCAGGCTAGAATGTGTTCTTTTTGGGTCTCAGCTGCAGGATCGCTGCCCAAGGTCCTGAACCTCTTGCTCTCCCACCCTGACAATTCACCTTTGGTCCTGTCCAGGGTCCTGACTTTATTCTAAGATGAAGGTGGCTTAAGGCCTCTCATCCTCTCATCTGGACAGTCATCACTTCTTAGCAATACAGAACATTATAGGTTAGGTCACAGCCATACCATCTTCATTGTATAAATGAGGATCCCTCAGTTGTAGTAGTTTATCAGCTGGAAAAAGGTCTCTTCTTCTGTTACACTTCAGCTTTTTGCTATGAAATGGAATCCTAAAGCTTATTTGAGAGCTCAGGTTCATCTGGACGCAACAGTGCTTCTTCCAGTAAAACAAATAAGTGTAAACTACACTGACTAATGCTTGATCAAAGTAAGAGGGAGTAATTCTTACTTTATTTGTAGCCATATGCCAGAAACCGCTAACATCCATTCATGTCCAGCATTTCTGTTTTCAGTTTAACCATTAGTATTTGGGTGGCTTCAATAAAGATGATTCAGTAAACATCGAAAGCAAAAATCAATTACTTCTTCTGTGTTATCTTCAGGAATGTTTATTAAACAATAATATCCAACTCTGTGACAGTTTTATTTCTGAGAATGTTGGAGCTTTATTATATATCAGCTGAGTAATACCACATTGCTGAAAACCCAGATTCAGTGTAACGAGTGTTTACAGAAAGCAGATGCCACTGAATTTAATAGTAAGAGCATTCATACCATTATGTAGGCAGATTCACAAGGTAATGTAAAGCACAGAAAAAGCTGGTTTATAGAGAGAATAAATTATGGGAGTGGGGGAGGAAACACATAAATAAAATGAAGAAGAAAAAACCCTGGTAAATGCGTAAGAAAACTTTTCCTGTAGAATGTGTGTATGCTCTGTAGGTCAATCAGAAACTCTGTGGCTTAAACCAGGACTATCATGATCTCTGTGGCTGAGACATAACCGAGTGACCGTAACATTAAGCATGATTTCTGTAGATCAAGAGTAGGAAGACCCTGGAGATCTGGTGGCCATTTTTTTCAAGCCTTGGGTGTATGAAGGAAGCACAGAACAGGGCACAGAATAATCCAAGATCCCAGGTTCAGACAACATGCTAAGCAAACAATTTCTGGTTTGTTTCTAACATCTAACACTAAGAGAAGGATTAAATCAATTGAGCACTTCTTATGAGCACTTGTTATGGAGACTTTTTTTTATAGTCACCTGGTTCTGTTAGAACATGGCCAATGGCATGGATCTGAAATTACATTCACTTTAAAGAGGTTTATGAGATGGAAATTTCCTGCCTCCTGTATCCCATGCCACATGCAACAAAAACCTTCTGTGGAGGCCAGTGTGCTGCCCAAACATTCTCTTCTCCATATCAGTTCCTGTGACTTGTTGTATTGCACATGCATTGAAGCCTTTCTGGTATTTCAGGAGGCTGCAGGAATGGGAAACATTTCTTAAATTATTGTATTTTTAATTTATAATGACTGGCGTCCTGTTGATTAATCCCAACTAGAATAGACCCATTCAGTCTATTGTGGAATAGTGTGTCAACACATAGGTAATTTTTATTGGTTCAGTGGGTTTTCTCCTGTCAGGATTAACAATAGGACTAGGCCAACATAAGGTAACTTATCTTAAAGATAAGTCAAATTATCTTCAGTTGCAAGCTGATCCAAGCAGTGTGGAATAGGATGTAAATTCTCAAAATACAAGGTCAAATAATTATAGTACTTTTTCCTCCTGAAGTGGGAGAAAATAATATTCCTCTGTCAGGTGCTCCCCGTATTTGAATGTTCCAGACTGTTGTAGAGGAATTATTCTGCAGAGAAAAACACAGTGGTGTTGTGCATACAGAAAAAAAACTGCTTCCTGAGCAGAAAACAAGTTTCTGGTGCAGTAAATAATGATTGGAATACCGTTAGGCAGTTACAGTGTCATAAGCTAGACTTATGACCTTGTAACTGTATTGTGTTCACATTTACCATCATGACACCATTGCCAACTGTAAATGCCCCTAAAATCCATGGAAACCCAGGTAAAAGCCAGACAGCTATACTAAGTGAAGGAATTCTTCAGTATTGGTGACTTTAGAACTAGGTGCTAAAGAATGACTAATCCAGCCCCCTTCTGGCATTAAGCCATGGTGTGACAGAGTTGTGATAGAGATCCCTGCTTTTTCCTTTCACATCACAGCTCACTGGTGGGAAGGGGATGGAAACATCACCCCACTCATCAGAACTGCAGAATTCCTTCACTTGGTATGGCTGACTCCTTTTTGGGTAGATTTCAGGGGGTCAGAGTAGGAGGCAGCTACATGTCTCAAGTAGGATGTCAGACAATTTTGTCTACACAGAAACACAGTTCTTTGTGGGAAAAAATGTATTGCTCTCTTCAGGATAAGTCCTCTGCAATATTTAGGGATGTTCAAATACTGGTAGAAAATTGTGCAAAATTCTCACTGGTCTATTCTTCTTCATGATAGGATTTCCTGACTCTTAGGAAACCCATTTTTTGACCTGGAAATCTTCATTCTATCTCCACTGTGAAATTTTAAATCCTAGGAGTGAATGATGATACCTGTAGCAACTGCCAATCATGTCAGAGATGCATTGATAATTTTGCTTCCAGTGCCCCCCCCACTTTGTTACCATTGCTCCAATACCCTACCTGCAGCAGTTTAATGGAAGTATGAAAGATTTAACTTGTACAAAAGTGTCTTTAGAATGTCAGTCCATGGATTTACATAATATTGCAGTGCTAAGCCAGCAGAACATTTGGAATATTGCTCATAGAATCCTTAGCCAGCATAGAGAAATCTGGAAGTTATAGTAAAAGCAAGGGAAAGTAGTTTTTCCCATGTCTTATTATTGTAGACAAAGTTTATGAGATTTCTGCTGCTTCAGAAAATAGGACTAATACATTTGAATTACAAGAAAAGAGATTCCTCTAAATATTAGGATTTTTTTTTTTACTGTAATTGCTATTCATCAGTGAAATAGATTGCCTGAGAGGTTGGAGGTCTTTAAAAAAGAGGCTGGATTAGCATCTCTGAAGAGTGCTTTAGTTGTATATTCTTGGATGGTAGAGGAATAGACTTGATGTCCATTGTGGTTCCTTCCAGTTCTAAGATTATATGATTTCAATATCTCAATGTCTCAAGTAGTTTTAGTCTTTCCAGTAAACTGAAAGAACCAGCCCCTAATCACCTATATGTGTCCACCCCCATTCCACATTTCTAAAGGATTAGTTTGATGCGTACATTGGCAACTGAACTTGTTTCAAATCTTTCCTGACCCCAGCGAAAACAATTCATCAGTCTGGCCCCTGTAGAAGCAGAGAGATAAAAGATGAAAGGAGCTTGTCAGATTAGTCCCATGTTGTATGCTACCCTTCTGCTTTCTTCCTCAGTTCCTAAATCAGGGAACATCTGGCCCTTGTTGTTTGAGAGTGTCACCATTCACAATGAAACATGCTCATGATTGCTGAAGTATTTCAACCTGATTTGAAAAGGAATGAAAGCAGGCTATAAAGATTTTGCATACCTGGCAGCTGTGGGTAAGAAAACTCAGAGTATGATAACATCGGGTCATACATTTTCTTTGCTCCTGTCTTATAGGTAGTCATAGATTTCCCAGAGGAACTTTGGAAACTTGGTCTGCCAAATCTCACTGCAATAAGAGATGTGCTTGCTGAATTTGGCACTCATAAAGTTTTGCAGGTGGTGGACGTGATACCATCTCTGATCAGGATTGGCTTTATGTTTGAGGGAGGTCTTAGGACAGCCAAACACTCTCTAGTGAGCACCTCCTGTCTCTGGGCCCTTTCTAGTGGCAACTGCAGCAGGCAGTCCAAAGTGATTTCATGGGGGGGGGTCACCATTTAAATTTTCCACAGTATAGCAGAAGTATGCTACTAGGTATACCAAGCAAATAGTAGTGACTCTTGAATCTAGCCATTTTCTCAAATGGGTGGGGCATTAGACACCAGCATCTACCTAAGCTACTGATTTTGCTATTGTTATTAAGCTGCCAAAAGCCAAAGCCAAATTATGGCCCCTCGCGTAGAGTTTTCTTGGCAAGATTTATCCAGAGGAGGTTTGCCATTGTCTTCCCCTTAGGCTGAGAGAGGGTTTCTATGGCTGAGTGGGAGTTCACACCTTGGTTTCCCAGAATCCTACTCCAGTATTCAAATCACTATACCATGCTGTTTATGCAGGCTACTGCTAGTGGGCCTCAAATTGACACTGCAAGAGTGGTGAAAACTTTTCACTTTTGTTTCACTACTCTAAATCCCACACTCAGTTTCTTACACTCATGCAACTGGGGTGGGGGACAACTCTGCTAGTACACCGTTTTCTTTCACTAATGTTATATTTTGACTGAAGGCGTAACGAATTTCTTATAAGCCCATAGTTTTAGGGTTATCCATGCCTCACCTTAAAGCACCTTCTCAAATTAGGAGGACAGCTAAGAGAATGAGTTCCCAGAAAGAAGAACCAGAGGGGAAATGGGAGTTTCCGACTTCCAGCCACCCTGTGAGGCCATTGGAAGCAGAGGCAGAGCCTGGGCCCTCCAACAGGGACCCATCTGCCCCACTCCACTCTCAGGAAAGATACTGGCAGAAACAACCACTAGAAAAAGACTGGTTGTGAGAGACTGCCAAGATTTAAAAGAGCCTCACATGAGGGATGCTGGCCTAATCAGCATCAGCTGCACTGCCCCAGACAGCTGGATACAAAGCACCTATATTGAGAAATGAGATTGTTGGTTTCAGCATTGTTTTCCCTATCTCTGTTCTGTTACTCCTGACTTATGAACCCCTTTGACTACTTTACTGGCTTGTTGCCCCAGGGAGGACTTTGGCTTGTTTCTCAATTGCTTCTGAAACTGATAAGACTCTTCTTTCTGCCTGAATGTGGACTGCCTGTGGAGAAATCTCTCTGACTGCTCCTTTTAACCGTTGGGATCACACTGTGTGCTCCAACTGGATTGCCTTTGACTTATTTTCTGGATGGTCCTTGCACAATGTTTTTTTATAAAAAAAAAAAGATTGGCCACTCACTATCCTAAACAAGCACATTCACTTTTTGATGTGGCATTTTCTCTCTGTGAATTCCCTTGACATTTCCTGGAGATAGCCAAAGATGTGCGACAGGAGTGGGAAAACCCAACACATTTTGATTAAAATTTTAGGTAATCACTGGGTCTCATTCTCAATCAGTGAGTAGAAATTTTAATTCATGGGACTGTGAATTAAAGATGTAGTTTATTTTTGTTTCAGTTAGAATTTGTCAGATGGGAAACACTGTTTTGGCCTGTGAGTCAAATGACAATTTAAGAAGAGTCTTAAGAAGAATCTTGGAGAGATCTATTCCAATTGTGCATGGAGCTAATGGCCTAGGGTAGGGGCCACTTCCCACTAAATATACAAAGCACACAAGTATGTATGTGTGTGGTGCCTATGCAAGAGTAATCTCCAGCATAGTAACTTCCAAGGGTGAAAATGGCAGCTGAGTACCATGCTGAAGCTTTCTTTAAACAGCCCCTGTTATTTCTGATCACAAATTGGAGATAAGAGTAGAAAAAGCAAACACAAACTAGAAATAGGAATAGAAGATGACCTGATAGATTCCCCTTGGGCCAAATCTGCCCACGGACTAGAGGCTTCCCATAATGCTTTACAGTATGTTGTGTGTGTGTATGATTAAAAAGCAAACTAACAGCACTTCTCTCAAGTTTGTCCTGGATACTAGAAGGATGCAGTTAATAATATATATATTTAGTTCAATTTGTTAATCATGTGGGCGTATGTGTGTTGTTGTTGTGTGCCTTCAAGTTGTTTCTGACTTATGATGACCCTAAGGTGAAACTATCATGGGGTTTTCTAGGGCTGAGGGTATATGATATGTCCAAGGTCACCCAGTGGGTTTCCAAGGCTGAATGGGGAATCAGGATCATAGTGCAATGCTCAAACCACTAGACTATACTGGCTCTTATATATGTATATGTGTGTGTAAGAGAGTGAATGGTATTGCAGTAAATGACTTTTACTGTACAGAACAATACAAGGTATGTTCCTTCAGTTCCAAGGCTTATTTATTTATTTTTGCTAACATGCATGCTAATCCAGAGATCTCAGGACACAGTACAGACAATGAAAACACCAGATAATTTTAAGCAATTAAAACACTATAAAAACCACAGTTTCAACAAACAATTTAAAATAATTACTTAGGCAATTATTCAGTTAAGGATAGTTTATTAGTCAGCCAGTGTGTTTGTCATCACTTTACAGGCCTATTTGATGTATGTTCTTAAACTTCCCAGAAGCTCCATTTAGATAACGAATTAAGTTTTGGTAAAGCTGGAACATGTTTGAAGTGATAATAGCATACATCTAGTTTGCCTCTGATGACAATTTAACTACACTACATGCATTCTGCTGTTTCACATGCCGCAGCATGTATGCCAAGTGCCACACAGTTCATTTCACACATGTCCACTGCACCCCATGGATTAGAACAGAAACTCCAATGATTCCCCTTATATTTTCTTTATTCCAATAGGTCTGAGATTTTTGAACTAAGTCGTGTTTTTTAATTTTAAGCAATAGTCTAAGCCAGTGCTTCTCAGGTCCTCTGGTCGGGGGTGGGGGAGAGGGACTAGTATATATATTTTTTTCCTAATGTGCCAGGGCCAGCTATACATTTGTAGCCATTGGCTACAATTTTCTTTTTCTTGGAACCCCCCTACATACTAAGAGCCAATTGGTCACCAACCACCACTGGTCCAAAGATCATCACTTTGAATAGCCTTGGTCTAGTAATATAAGTGACAGTGGTGGTCATTTTCATAAAAGAATAAAAAGAAGCAGATTTAAAATGCCATGCATTGTAATACTATACATTGAACATTACTGTCTTGATGTGATAAAAAAAAATAAAAACTAATTTTGATAGTAGCTTGATGAAGACTTTCTTTTGCTCTTTGACAGTATGTTAAATCAAGTGAGTTTGGCTGTCCTCCAGACAGCTGGGAAAGCTAGGAAACTGTTCAAAGCAGATTTTTTAGGCAGTCTGAAGGACTGTGAGGGTAGGAGAAAAGGAGAGGGGAAAAGTCCCATTGTGCTAATGTATTTCTCTTAGTGCAAGCATTGGATTTAACCCAGAGGTTTTACATTTTTCCTACTCAATGATGTAAGCAAAAAAATGTGATTTAAATCGTACACGTGAAAACACAATAAATAATTTACAGTTTGCCTGATTAAACAAGTCAGGCATTCACTTTTCATGTTTCTAATACCTGGCATTATCTTCACCGCATTGCAACCGAAAATAAAATAAAGCAAAATAAAAAACATCCTGGCTGGTTTTGAATTCCTATATAAAAATGACTCCATCCTCCATGTATTTAAATGACTGTGTTCAAGGCAATAACATGGGCAGCAGTGCATAGGGTCACATAGCCTGAGTTGATTTTAACAGTCTGTAAAGTCCAAAGAAATATTATCAAAATAGCAATAGCAAAAGCAGCTCTTACATCTGCAAACACTCTGGAGAGCCTGGCTTCAAGTCAACAATGCCTATATGTTCTTCACTGGAGAAGTCACTCAGGTCTCCTGGCAGTTTATATTGTGAAGTCTTAAGACATCCTCTCTGTGCTTATCTGAAACCCTGAGAATCAGAGACGGAAGTTCCCCTCCTTTGAGAAAGGGGTATGCACACAGGAAGGAAGAATACATCAAGGAAAGAACCATTTACCCAAGATGCAAAATATCCAGAGTATCTGAATTCATGCACAACACTTTCCTCTTAAACTGTTATTTATTCATTTATGTATTTATGGGTAATGTTTTTTAAAAAAATTCTATGCTCTACCATAAGTGTCTCCTAAAATGGTGTTCAGATAATCAATCAAAGCAAAGCGTTCCAAAAGAGAGGATACAAAGGAAAATGATACGTGGAGGACAGAGGGGGAAAGCAGGGAGTTTTTCAGCTTCAAGGACAGGATGGTCTGACTTTCCAGCTTCATCTCCCAGTGATAATCTTCTGGAATGTCTTCTTCCCCATTGAAGGAGGAGGAATTGTGGAGATGGTCTGTTAGCAGAGCTAGTGAAATGGTCCTGTTCCCATCTCCATAACTCTCTGATGCAGTCAGCTTGTACATGGATTTGTAGACACGTCAATGACTGTTGTTGTTGGCATGCACTTTCAAATCAACTCCAAGATTTATTCATAGAGATTGTCCTCCTCTAGGGCTGAATGAGTATGACTTGCTCAAGGCCAGCCAGTTGGTTGAAACAGTAATTCAAAACCTGGTTTCCACGACACCTAGTCCAGCACTAGGTGCAGCACTACAGCATGCTGGCAATCTCTGAGAGTGGTAGCTGTGTGAATCTGCAATAGCAACAGCAACATGTCTTGTGGCATCTGAAGTTGATTCTCACTGTAGGGTGGATCCATGGATGAAGAAGGATGTCTTGCAAACTGATATTTTATTTTGAAGCTTTTATATATTGCTTTTCTTTTAAAAACAAAAAAACCCATCCAGATTCTTTGACAGTAAAAGCCTGATTTCATATTTATGTGCCTGATTTCACAATTATGAAATGTGCTGTAATTGTGTGCCTTCAAGTAATTTCTGACTTAAAGCGAGCCTAAGGCGAACCTCTCACAGGGTTTTCTTGGCAGAATTTGTTCAGAGGAGGTTTGTCCTTACTTTCCTCTAAGGTTGAGAGAGTGTCACCTAGTGGATTTTGATAGCAAAGTGGGAATTCAAACCCTGTCCTCCCAGTATCTTAATCCACACTGAAACCACTACACCATGATGGCTTTTTGGTACAGTATGAAATATACCAAACCATAAAAGCACTTTACAATAAAAGCAATAGAGTTCATTGAAATACACATAGAGACACAGCAGACACTGATAGAGTTAAAGAATTGATCAGTTGGATAAATAGATGGGTCTACATTTAACAGCACAAACATCCCAAACTGGAAGCCCACATAATTTCAGTGTGAGGGACCACTGGGAGAAAACAGCAGAGAAAGTAGGGTGTGATGAACTAAAGGATGGGATGACGACAATTATGATGACAACAACGATGATGATTTGTTCACTTATATCCATCACTCCACCCCAGTATTAGGACCCAAGGCAGCTTTCCAAAGTTAAAACACATACAACTAAAACCAATTACAAAACAGAAATAAAATGAACAAAATGTTATTATTTAAATACAATTAAACAATACTTAGGTATTGCAGTGGGAATACAGTGGGGGAAATAGTGGTGGCAGACAGTGGTGGATCTCTCTAGCAGCCTTCTCACAATTGACAAGGCAAAAGCTAAAAAACAACAAATCCCATGCCCATGCAGGGTCTAGCTGAGAAAAAAGCACACTTATCCTCTTGTTATAGATTATTTGCTCATATTCCAACACAGGGCCTAATGGAACCGAAGGGAACCAAGAAACTCTTTTTTAAAGGTATAAATTCCATATTAACTTGTTGATTTTATATTTCATACAGTCTTCATTGGCTGTCACAGAAATATGGTGAAGCTTTTTTTTCAGAGTGGATTTTAGTGAGGAATTATTTGATACATCATCATCGTTTTAGAAATACAACCAAAAGTCCATGAAATTAAATGTCATCTATTTAATCTTATGCAGGGAGTAATCACTTCCATTCCTCTACCACTGTAAATCACAATTCGTTTTCTTTTTTTGCTGGTGTTCTACCATTGTGTGCTTGTGTTCTGTTTTGGATTCTGAGCTTTTCAGAACTGTATGTTCACTTCTCAATGTGTAAGTTGAGCTTTGCCACCACAATAAATAAATTAATAATTCTTTGCCCAAAAAATAAAAAAAAAATTATAATGCCTTTTCCAGCCTTAAATTCAGACTGTATTGGTAGTCCCGAAGGCAACATTAAAGGCCAGGGAAAACGTAAGAAAGACAGAACTGACTTTGTTATATGGCTCATCACACAGGTTGTTATATCAGCTCTTGTGTAAAAGTTCACTGAATGATTTACAAGGCAAATTGTGTTGAACTTTTATTTCCAGGCTAGCAAATATAAAAGCATGGGAAAGAAAGTTAGAACAGTACTGACTGAACTCATTCCACCAAAATAAAAATAAATACATACACAATTTAATTAAAAAAAACTGAGAAAGAAACCCTCCCAAATATGCCTTACCGTCAGAGAAAATTGCATGTCTCAGTAATCCTGATGGAATAATTCAAAATGTAATGATATCTGTAAAGAGAATGGAAGGGTACAATTTCTACTGTAATGTATAGTATACTATGGTTGACTTGTTTTTTTCACAGTGAGGTGGGTATGGTCTACTGCCTTTCCTAACTTGCCACCACTATCCTTGTTCATATCTATTTGTTCATTCTTCATTCATTAAAAAATTTATTAAAACTCATTTAAAAATTCTGTACCGTCTTTTTCAATCTAACATTTCAGGGGGGGAAATGTAGAAACAATGCACTGCATTTTTTAAAAAAAAATGTGTCTAAAGCTATTTATTAGACTTGGAATAACTAGAATAGGCTTGAATCCTGGCTGGGAGTTCCAAAATAAGCAAAAATCATATCGAACAATGATTTTTTTAAAAAAAACCTATGGCCTGACAGTGGTCTGACAAGTAGCTTGTGCAAGGTTAGAATCATAGAATCATAGAGCTGGAAGAGACCACAACAACCACGGAGTCCAACTCTCTGCCATGCAGAAGCACACAATCAAAGCACCCACAGCAAATGGTCATCCTGCCCCTGCCTAAAAACCTCTAAAGAAGGTGACTCCACCACACTTTGAGGCAGCATATTCCACTTTCAAACAGCAATTACCATCAGGAAGTTCTTCCTGATGTGTAGATGGAATTTCTTTTCCTGTAGTTTGAATCTATTGTTCTCTGTCCTAGTTTCTGGAGAAGCAGAAAACAAGCTTGCTCCATCTCATCTTAAGCCTTGCCTCAAGAAACCATTGAACAGGAATTCTGGTGATATCTAAATGGTAACTGGAAATATCAGAACTGCATGCTTCCACACAATCTTTTCCCTTGTCCATTGAGTGATGTGACTGATGGAAATACAGTAACAGAGCCCTCTCACTTGTTTCCCCTTGTTGAAGAACACCTTTATTTGTTCATTTAGTAATTAATTTAAGCACATCTATCCCACTCTTTATCCTAGGAACTCAGATCAGTGTACAATAAAGAATCTGTTGCAACAAAATTACTAGCTTTGCTAAATTCAATCAGTCATGCTCCTGTTTCATTTCTTGACCCTAGGCCATTTTTTCCCTACAATCTTTGATTATGCCTGGTTTCCTATTTTTGCAATCCAGTTCTCTATAATTAATAAGAAATTAGCTAAAATGGACAGGAATTGGGCATTTTAAGTCTTATAATTACACAGTCCCATTCCTGTCTATTTTAGCTAATTGCTAATTTTATTATGTCTAGCCTCTCCTGATTCATGCTTCTCACGTTCCATTCCTATAATAAGTGTTGTGCCGCTTTGAACTTTCAATTCTGAGCAGGTCAACAGATGAACATCCTTTTAGCTTCAGTCCAGCTGCATTGTTATCCACAGTGCTACTCCTAGTTGTCCTCTGATGTACCCCAGTAGCTTGGTCAGTGCCTTCTGACCTGTGAGTCTCACCTTCTGGCACTATCTTTTGTTTCATTTTGGATTGTCTCATCATAGAGTTTTCATGGGAAAAGACATTCTGCTGTTTTCTAGTAACATTGATCTGAGGGACCTTTTGAAGTAGGAAAAATGCCTTATAAAATGTTAATATAAATAAAATATACTGGTTTAAACTCATGATTCTTTCTATTCCATGATCCATAGCTTGAGAATTACATTGTGGAAAACATGAAATCCGAGATGGCCCAGATGCAGCAGAGTGCTGTTCAGAACCACACGGCCACCATGCTGGAGATAGGAACCAGCCTTCTCAGCCAGACTGCGGAACAGACAAGAAAGCTCACAGATGTCGAAACACAGGTAAGATTTTTACAATTGGATCCAGCAGTAGAGATTAGGGAAAACTATATATAAAGTTGAGGTGGAAAGTTTAAAAGAAAGAAAGAGAAAAAGAAAGAAAGAAAGAAAGAAAGAAAGAAAGAAAGAAAGAAAGAAAGAAAGAAAAGAAAAGAAAAGAAAAGAAAAAGAAAGAAAAAAACACACATATCTCTCCATCATCTTGGACAGATAAGAACCTTTGCAGTTCAGAACCTATTTTGCACAAAATTCACGTGTTGCTGTTTTGCACAAAAAACAGGATTTTTTAATTTACTTATTTATTTATTTTACCAGATATAGCATTCTCTACACAGGAAATACTGGCTGGAATCCTGTTGGGGTATTGCATGCTCATAAGCTTTACTGTATCATTCTTTATACAACGGTAGAAAGAATATCTGAAAATGTTCCCAAAAATGTGGTCCAAAATGTGTTTCTTGTAGGCTGGGAATCCTGGCCTCATAAGAATCTTGACAGTTTGGGATGTTGCACAAAATTCACACCTTGTGTGTGTGTGTGTGTGCACAAAAAACCACATGCAGATTTTGTGCATGTTTCTTGCAGAAGAAAATGTACATATTTTGTGCAGAATAAGCCTCCAAATGCAGCATTTTCTGTGCAGAAAACAGTATTTTTCTGTGCCAAAAAAAAAAAAAACATATGCAAGGTTTACCCAGAATAAACTCCAAATTGTGAATAGTGTTTGAAAAGTGCACAGTTTTTAAAAATTTTATCAAAGAAGGGTGACAATTGCCAAAAGTAGTCATTGTTTCCTTCAAGAACTGATTTAACAAATCATTGCATCCTTACTTTACACAGTGTTTCTTAACTTCTTTGCTCCCAGAAATATACATGACTTGATTGCTGACAATAATAACCAAGGCTGGTTCCAGTTAACTGATTTGCTTTTGGTCAAATAGCAGTTGCCTAGTGTATTTAACTTGTACATGTGTTATTTCAGTCTGGAGTAGCCAAGAAAAATGAGCAGCTGTTGACTTCAGATAAATACACTACTAACTGTGAACAGCAGACACATAAAGCTCAATTGAGCTAACTATGCCCTCAGCTCCATGATTTCTTGCCAAATTCATGCTCATTAAGTTATTTACTTGCTTTCATTTTCTTCGCAACGCAAGTTCAGAGATTGGAAACGCACTGTGCTGGTGGTGTGCCTTTAAGACAATATACCACTAGCCTACTGTTGCTGGCATAGATCTGAGACTTTGGGCCTTTCTGCACTACACAGTTATAGTGCAGCTATTCCACTTTCAACACCCTATGGAATCTTGGGGTTTGCAGTTTAGGGAGGGCCATTTAGAATTCTCAGCCAGAGAGGTCTATGACATCAGTAAACTACACACCCCAGAATTCCATAGGATGTCGAAAGTGGAATAATAGCACTATAGTAGCGTAGTGCAGAAAGGCCCTTTATTCTAACTGAAGTAGTATATCTGTATCCAAGCAGTACTGTTTCAGACTGAAAGCAATCAACTGTGTCGCTATTTAAAATGAAATGCAGTGCATCACAGGGAAAAAGCTATTCTACAATCCTTCTTCCTAGCAATGAGCGGGTTTTCCTCATTATGCTCATAACTGTTCCATGGTCTCTCTCAATCTGGTGTTGTTGTAGCTGTTGTCATTATTGAAATACTTATACCCATCCAGCATCAAAGATCCCAGGCTTGCAAGAAGCATTAAAACAAGGTACACAATTTAAAGCAATAAAATAATTAACTAAACTAAAAACATATTAAACTGCAACAATAAGTTAAAACTTGTCTAAAAAGTTTAATTTTTTGTTTAAAAAAAAAGTTATGTACATCAGTATATGGGATGAGTCAAAGAGTCCCAAAGGCTTTGATGAACAGCCAAGTTTCAACTGGGCTCCTAAAGGACATGACTGTTGGTGCCAGTCTGGCATCCAGTAAGAGGGAATTTCATAGGTGGAGTGCTATGATTGAGAAGGCCTCTCCCATGTCTCATAATTCAGACTTGTGGCTCTGTAATTTAGGCTGCGTTTAGATGCATTTTTAAAAAATGCTGGTCAAGATTCAACATTATAGTTTGTGTCATAACTTTAAAAATCTGTAGCTACATTGCAGAAATGCTACTACAGTGCAATGGAGAAGGGAAAGATTACAAAGTCCCATATGGAATTCCAGCCACTATCTATATTGCACCATTACTAAAGTGATTAAAGGGGGTTTGGGAGGATGGTATGGCCTCAGGGCTTTGGCTAGAGCTGAATCAGAACCCAGTGGTACATGTATGGAAGGTTTAAGTGGTCCAGAGAACATCTGTGTTTGTTCATTCCAGTGCTTGTTGGAAGTCATCTATAGAGAGGGTCTGAGATTAAAGAAGGTGAGAGATAACTCCCTGACATCACCATCACAGCTTTGGATATATCTTCCTTGATACTAACTGAGAATTCTTTGAGGGTTTTTTTCTTTGACTTTTACTTCTGTTTGTAACTCAAAATCCCCCCCTGCCCACTTCCTTTCTCTTGCAGTTTCAAGCATATGGTATCTAGCAGTTGCTGTGCAGCAGACTGCCTGTTTAAAACAAATGTATATATGTAATCATTCCTTTGACCAGTTAGTTGAAGCAGCAGAGTGTTTGAGATAGAAAATATATCTCAAATCTTTATTCAAGCCTGGAACCATGTTTACAAAATGATTACTTAAATGCCTATCAACATATTGGATAACAAGATTGGTTACATAAGAAAGAACAATTAATTTAGTCTATCTAGAGATAATATACACATGGTGATGACAATATAGTCTTACTCGAGCTCTCAGATTCTTAGTTTTCCATAGATGGGCTAATGGAAGTTTCAAATAAGATGACTATAACATGTAGGTAATGGAATATGAGTGCAAGAAATCTCTGGAACAAAAATCTTATATTTTGGGACTTATGTCATAACAGAGAGCAGAGGCTATGCTATATATTTTCTCAGCATTAAAAGAAAATAAGCACATAATGGTGAACTCAGCCATCATACTTAGTAACAAAGTCTCTGTTATAAAAATGGAATGGCTGCTCATTCTCCATACTGTAGTCTTGTGATCGTGGTTCAATGCGGAGCATACTTTTAGTTTCATAGGGGTGTTTCACAATTGGAGGCCAAGATTAGATCTTATGATTCATACAGGCCTGCACCAAAAAAATAATGACCCTATACTAAGATTCTCCTCCTCCCTTTAATGTTTAAGTACAGTTCCAGTGCTATCTGAAAATGAGAAGTAGGAAAAGCACAGTAGAAATAAGAATTTCTGCAGTCACCTGTCCACATTCTCATTTTCAATTGTTGTGGATTTGATTATTCGCGGATTGTTTGCCGCTGCCTCTGCTGCTGCCCCATGCCATTTTTAATAGGGACTTAAAAATCTTGTCTCACATTTACAGGTGGTCTGCAAGCCTTGTGAGACCGAGAGAGACTGCAAATGGGAGGTGAGGCTTGTAAGTCCCTATTAAGAATGGCATAGGGCAGCAGCAGAGCCTTGCCAGCTGCCTGCTTTTGCCTTGCAAAGCAGCCCTAATACCTTGAAGGCAGAACCAGGTGGCTGGTATGCTCCCCACTCTGGATTCAGATGTATTGTGCACTGTACATTTGAATCTTCAGTGGGTTGAATTGTACTTGATTGTACTTTTTTTGGTGTATGTTAAATGTGAGGGGCCTAGAGGTATTCACAGTTTTTCTACTTTCATGAGATTCCTGCTCCCCTAAACCCCACAAATGGGGAGGGGCAGCTGTATAAAAAATCAAATCAATCCAACTACTTTCTCTCCTGTCCCTACCTGAGACTTTAAATCCTATGGACTTCTGCCATAAAGAGTCTTTAATCTCTTATGCTTTGTGGCAACTCTACCTCGAGATAAGTCTCCTCACTTGACAGAAGCGCAGATGTATCATCCTTGGAAGACAGAGATATTGATCAGTGGCTGCCACATGAAATATCTGGAGTTTGATTTATTCAGCATACAACTTAAAAAAAAAAACCCTTTCAAGACACAAATTAGAAGGTAGAGTCCAGTAAATGAAAGTAATGGATATGGCTGTCAATCTATCTTCTGTCACATTTGTTCCATTTCTTATGTGGATACTGAAGAAGATTTAAGATAACACTGAAAAATCTGAAATGACAATTAAAAAAACCTCACATCTTTGCAAATCTCTGTCAGGTGATCAAATGAGTTTGAATTGTTCCTGGTCAACTCAGACTTGTTTGTTTCTGTGCCATGTAATGTAGAGATAGTCCTTTCCTTGTTTACTAGTATAGAAACTTATGGGTTCTTTTCCCCACCCTTTCACCTTATAGTACAGGCCTTCCCTACATTAGAGAGAGTAAAACAACAATTTCTGGTGGTTGATGTTCTGGGCTTGCATCAGTGTGTTACTGCAGTTCCTAGGCCGCACTTAAGGTGACATAGATATCATTTTGATATCAATAATTTGGCTCTCTTCCACCACCTCCCTCCATGTGTTTGTGAGGCCCTTGGACAAGCACAGAACTAGGCTCGGCCACTAATTGCTGCAATATTCCAACACAATACAGGCACGCCAGAAATAGCCAGATCGCCGCTTTAGGAGACCTCTCTGCAAACACTCTCATTATGTATGCACGCTGCTTACAAAGAACTCCCTGCCCTGAACAGGCAACTTGGCAAGCTGAATACTCAACTGTCAAGCATCGTGCATTTGCATACTGTCTACCTCTTTGTCAATTCGAACCTAACTCAATCATGTTAAATTTTGACCTTTCCAAAGCTTTGTCTCGCGCCTGAAACGCATTGTTTTCCCCAAGTACGGAATAGCCTGCAGTTACATTTCTCCCTATAAAAACCCCCGATTCCGAGACCATCCTTGGGTTGCTCTCGATTTCCATCCCGTCCTGCTGCTGCTTTGTTTGGCGAGCTGTCCCCTCAGTCCCACGTACTGAGACTATGCACCTTCAAACTTTCACGGTGATCTACCCAGGCTTCAGGACAGGTGTAGTATCATCCAAATCAACGTTCCCTCTCAAAAATCCCTCTATACCTCTCCAACCTTTATTTTCTATAGTTATCTGTGTGAGTGTGCTGCATACACTGTTTGTCTGTATTTTAATAAAGATCACAATTATTCTTAAACTCCGGTTTGCTCCTTGACTTGGCCTGACCCGTAGACAATGGGTAAAAGATTCTGCTGAGTTGCCCTGCCTCTCGCAGTGCTAACTTGTGCCCTTTGACTAATTTCCCCAACTTGTTTAATTGTGAGCGTATTTAGGTGTCCCTCACGGGACCCCCAGTAAACAGGGTGACAAGTGGTAGTCACTGAAGCATTCCTCAGCATCCTAAACTTGTATAAGTTGTGTGGCACATCCATGGATGATGGAAGACATTGTTCCGTTACCAGTGTTGAAAAAGGATTCAGTTGCTGGTCTAATTTGCTTCTCTATGTGGAACCCAAAGTCTGGGTATGAAAAAATCTTGCCCTTTTCCTCAGATTGCAAAATCCACAAAATACTTCAAAATCCTCCTGAGGCTGAAAGCAAATGAGATTACACACACACACACACGCACACAGAGGAGGAATGTAGACTGAGTAAGGAGTAGACTGAGTATGGAGGTACACAAGATCTGAAGCTATGAGACAGCTATAAATAAACCCAGACCAAACATAGCAAAAGAGATACCTTGGGATAACAATATATTAGAAATTCTGTTTACAGAGTGGTAGCTGGGGAACAGGTTGCCTTGTGCTTGAATTTAAATTACCCTGGCAAGCTTTTTAGGTAAGGACATTTTTTAACAGAAGAACAATGGAAAGTCTATGTTCTTTGCTGTAGCAACTGAAGGAAAACTTCAGACCACTATTTATCTGTTTTGTGGTGCTGCAGTTCTTGATATCAAGGCTGAGAAAATGCATGGCCCTTCAGATATTACTGAGCCTCAGATCTCATCAGAGCTAACCAGCCTGATCAATGGTGAGGCAGGATAACAGTTCAATCTTACCAAAGGTAAATGGCCAATTCACCAAAGGCAAGGGGTTCATTTCAGGGAACCAGTTGCAACAAAGGACACCAGTTGTGGTTGAAAAAAGCTTAAACATTTTTTGAACAGCAAGCAATTTAAACAACATAAGCATGCAAGCAATATCAGTATACAGATGAAGCCCACTTAAGCCTATCATGCCTAGATAACTTAAAGATGGATTTTTCTCCCCAAGCAAGATTCCTTCAATCAGCTGCCCAGGATGAAGCAGCAAAGAAGAACCCCCTGTGTAACCACTTGCATGGCACTCCAGCTGTAAGCCTGTGTTGAGCTCCCAGTGGGAGCAGATTCTAAGGGGTATTTATACCCCTTGGTCCTAGAAACTTCAAGATTGTTTACACATACTCCTTTCAACTGTCAAGGCCACCAATTAAGTAGCCACCTTTTGGGTTTCTCCTAGCATCTATTATCTAGTAGATGTCCTGAGTCAAGGGCAGGTGCCATTTAGCAAACATCACTTGAAACTTTGTTTTGTCTACATTTTAAGCTGGCAAGCATACAGAGTACATCAAAGCAAAATTAAAGCAAAGTACAAGAATCAAAGCAGTGTGCTTAACATGCTAGAAGGCCTTTCTAGACCTTTCTTAGCAAAGAGCATGGAGAAACTTAAGAACATGGAGAAACAAACTGAGGTCAGGGCAGACCTTATACCTCCTCAAGATTACAATGATCTTCTAGTTATTTCCCATACAAGTTGGAGGACCAAATGTTCTCTACTCTTGTGTAACTTGCTGGTTCCTAAATTGTTTTTTGCAGAAATTAGATGCTTCTGTTTCTGGTCCCTGTGGATTTTCCATGTGTCCATTCATAAATCAATTCTGTTTCCACATTGGTCTGTTATTTTGGGGAAAATAGTGTTTATTGCAAGGTCTAACTGTGATTTGTTGCTTGCCTCCTTCAGGTGCTAAATCAGACATCACGACTAGAAATTCAGTTACTGGAAAATTCACTGTCTACTTACAAGCTGGAGAAACAACTGCTACAACAGACACATGAGATTTTGAAAATCCATGAGAAGAACAGGTGAGTGAAAAATTCTTGAGTCATGCAATGACTGTCAAGCCCACCATAAATAGAATTACAGAATCATAGAATTATATAGTTGGAAGGACCATCTAGTCCAACCCCTTGCCATGCAAGAATACACAATTAAACCACTCCTGAAAGATTGAGATTTGATCTTTATTTAACAGAGTAGAATTATAAGAAGAACCATGGCAGTATAGCATTCTGTTCACACACTGGTCAGTCAACTGTCTATGGAAAACCCACTAAGAGGACCTGAATGCAAGTGAACCCCACTCATGTTCTTGAGTAAGTGATATACAGTGGCAGATTTACTCTGATGCTGGAGATGTTATGTATAGCCATCCTGACTTGTAGATGTTGATGGCCTTTTCCTACGTGAATTTATTGAATCTCATTTTTAGTTATCTTAGTTGACAGTCATAACTTTAACTAGAGGGAGTGAATTCCACAGTTTAACTATGTGATTTGTGAACAAGTACTTCTTTTGGTTTGTCTTGGGTCTCTGGCTACTGGCTACTCTTTGTTACTGCTGCTTTAAAGAACAAGTGAGAAACTAATTGGAGTGCCAAGAGAACCCATTTCCCTGACATGCTAGTTTTTCACCTGGAAGGCATTTGTTTATTTATATTGCAGTGGGATGCTCTGACTTCTTGTTTGTTATTCTCCCTGTTGATTACTTGGAACTGGACAGACTTCATGCCACATCGCTGAAAAGCCTGTGTTCGAGAAATAACTCGACACATATTTTGAGGAGCTATTATTAAATAATTTCAACCCTAAGGCCTAACTGCCTTTGGGAAACTATATAGTTTATAGTTCACTGGGTTGTGGTTGGAGAATGGTTCCATGAAAGTCAATTATTTAACAGTGGAAAGCCTGCGTACTTGTGTACTATCAACCAATATTAAGCAAATGCACTATCTGATGACAGTAGCACACTAACAGTGGTTCCTCTGTGAGTAAACTTCATGACAATGCTCAAGAGACAACAGCCCTGGCAAGTGGTGCCTTCTGTGTCAGTGGGATGGTGAATCTATTCTGAGTTTTAATTTGAACTTTAAAGGAGATATCCAAAATTCTGAATCTTATTCAGCAAATAGGTCCAGTAACTTCAATAGCTCCTTTAAAGTTTGAACTAAAACCCACAGAAGATTTGCCACCCCGCTAATGTGGAAACTATCAGCTGCCACTGGACCGAGGTCCCTTGGTATACTCTGCTGCAGAGGTGCGCAATTTCCAGTGGTTGGCTACACCAGCGTTAGAGGACTGCAAGTATCCACACTTGCTATTTTCAGGGGCCCTTTTTTTAACAGAGAACCAAAAGTCATTTAAATACTTTTCAAATGTCCTGATTTAGCATGGACAGCCCTGATTGACCTCCTGTTATTCCATTTTCCCAGTTTCTCTCTCCTCCTACCACTTCTTCCTTCATCTCAGCTTACTTCTGTCGCTGCAAAATGAATTCAAAGTGAAAAAGGAGTTTGCATTCAATTAACTTAGGAAGGATGAAGAATCTCTTGCTACCCAATGAAGACCTAGATTAGAGTGAGATTTGAGGTGGAAACTCACCCCAGTGAACTTGAATTTGACCAATATGCACATTCCTAGTTGCAAGATGGAGTTCTTTTTTTAAAAAAAAAATAATCCCTTTCTCTCTCTCTTGGAAGAGTTCCGTACTTCCAGTGCAATCCTAAGTCAAAGATGCACTGGTTGTAGGAGACTGGGGTAAGGCAGAAGGCTCTTTCACAAGCAGAATTCCCTTTCTGTTGGCAGAAATGTTATTCTTCTAGGAGAACCTTCTGCTGCCAGCTGATCTCAGGGCCCTTCTGACAGAGTAATCTGCCAGAAGAACTGCTGTCCTGGCTAAAAGGATTCAGGACACCTTCATCTGACCTAGTGTTAGTTCACCTTGCCAGTTGAAATGACATTCTTAAAAAAATTAGAAATCCATTGCCCTTTTCATTGCCTCAAGTGTTGGCACAGGACAATCATGTTTTCTACTAGAAGCAATAATATGTGGACTGATCAAGAGTGTGGATAGGTGACTAAACAGACCCTATTCAACAGACCATTATCTAGCGCAAAGGCTGTTCATATTTTCTTAACCAAATAGATTTTTCCATGTAAAGGCAGGGGGGTAGCATAAGAAAGGCACAAACAGAAAAATGAAATTAGATACTGTTATATATCATGTTCATCTCAATGACTCACTAAGACTGTTCTGGACTGCTTTTTGTGTTTTTTGAAAGCACTTCATGTTCATTTCTTGGACAACTTCTCAGTTCTGCCTCCCCTCCCCCCATCTGCAAAAAAATAAAAACTACCCCTAAAGAATCCAGAGACAGCTTCATCCTTAGCAAATAGTGAGCTAGCTTCTACTGAGTTTGCATGGATTCAGGGGGAGCTTTTAATACATGTTTCATGAGTATAATATATGTGAATCATTTCATTTTATAGGATCTTTTTTACCATGGCTTGCTTACTAGAAGATGAGATTCACACACATATCATCTGATTCCTAAGGACAAGTTTATCTACTTGCACTTCAGTTAACAGTTAACTTGTAGTTAACTTGATCATTTGTAAGCCACTTTAAAGCCCTTCCAAGTGTTTAGAAAAGTTAGTTTGAGGCAGTGTAGTACCAAGGCTCAACAACGCCCAGTGCAAGGGGGTGAGCGAGCAGCAGTGGGTGGGTGGGAGTGGGGCAAGTGGTGGGCAGGCGGGGTGGGGCTAGCGGCAATGGATGGGAAGGGACAAGCAGTGGCGGGTGAGGGAGAGGAAAGCAGTATCAGGGGGCAGGTGGGGCTCCTCTTTTTTGCACCCTCCTGACATTGGCACCCAGGGCACCCCGTTGCTCCACCCTAGATCCACCTCTGCTTTTGGGGGCTTGAACTCTCAAAATCCTCTCCCATCAACATGACCAGTGGTCATATTAACTGTGAAATTCTGGCTTTTCTCCTAAGTCTGATCCTTCTGTATGACACTACTGCAGCACAAAAGCAACTTTGAAACACCTTTTGGTGTTTTTCCACTCTTTGTTCCTAATATATGGAAATAGGTCTGTGTATTTCCTAGTCTTGGGGAAAGGGCAGAATATAAATGAAGTTAATAACAAGTTAAAGTTAAAAATATATATGGACTGCTAAGATTCTTCATATCCTTTGTTGGCAGAAAGAACAGGAGTATTTTTCTTGGGGCAAGAAATGTTATCTGACAGAGGGTGGGTATCACCATCATCAGTGGCAATAGAACAGATTCTTTCTATTCCCCCTGCCTAAGGATTTTTGGAAAGCGGTAAGTTTATTAGCATGTGGCTGCCATTTTACATTTTTGGCAGCACCCAGACCTAGCTCTGTTCTAGAGCATCATGCGGTAGACACCATGTCCACTACTAAAAAAATGGTCAATAAAATTCTAAGATGGGTTTCTTTTGTTCTTATTTTTCTTAAATTGGGAGGAAAAAATGAAACAGTAGCAGCCATTTTCTCAAGAAGAAACAAATCTATTGATGAATGTTGGTTAAGATGTTATTTCAAATCACAAAAACACATGGAAGGGGAAAGTTGTATATGTCCTTCCCACTTGATAGCTGGAGGGAGGGCAACCATTGGATGGAATGGGCTGCTGCTTAGCCACATGGTTCCAAGCATTCAATCCCCCATGAAATGTGTATGAAGAAGCTATGTGAAAGTTTTCCTCCATTGTTGTGGCAAGGTATGAAGAAGCCTTTGGTTATATATCAATGCAGCCTTTGTGGGAAGGCAGAACAGCGAACTGGGGAAAAATGTGCTGAAAACTAGACCCTTTTAAGCTAATGTGCTCTCTCAAGTTTCATTCCCATATTATTGAATTACCTGTGAGACCCTTGCAAAGCATCAGTGCCAAAGTAGGAATGTGTGTGGCTTTTTAACCCACTGACCTACTGATTGCATTATTGACCTACCAATTATCAGCTTAGTCATAAGTATTTATTTAGAATGTGCAAGAGGCAGAGATTCGCATAGGTGATAGTGGGTGCACTTAATATTTTAGACTTATTTATGTACCTTAACAATGTGTCATGGTGTTAAGATATGTGTGGCAGTAAATAAACATGCCCTGCCTTGACCTATCAGCAGCTACATTGACTAACACACTGGTGTGTTCTGCAGTGTGGTGAAATAGTTTAAGCTTATACAGAGAGAAAAAGAAGCTTTTAAAAAACAACCCCTACATTTGTATGCTACAGTTAAGGAGGCAAGATCATGAAAGCAGAATGAAACATAGTTTATTAAGGGAGAAGGCAGAGGTAGATGGTCTAGAAAAATTATGGTATGCTTTCTGGTTAGGAATCTCACAAACTGAAACATCCAGTATTGAAGCAGGATGGCATTTTTATTAAGTTACTGAACTGGAACAACTAGATTAACATGCTGAGCTGCTCACAGGCTTTTTCATAGGCTACAGGCGAAGCAACCTAGACTGTAATTCTTAAGCTACTTAATTTGGAACATATTGATACTCAGGGATTTAGGGCTGTCTGTTCCTAGGGATGCTTCTGATACTGTCTATATTCAATATTCAGAGGTTGACAAAGTTACTGGACATGCCAGCTGGGGAGGGGGGCGTTACAGGTTGTAGTCCATAAAGTAACTTTTCCCAGTTCTCCCAAAATGCTGTGGCCTGATTATGTTTCTAGAATGGGGAAATTGATTTGGAAAAAACTGATCAGGTTCATATTGGCCCTTTTCACACGGGGAGGAAGAAACGGGGGAAAACGCGCTAAAACGGAGCTTACCTGAAACTTGGAAAGTCCGTCGCCACGTGGAGCAGCGCACGTTCGCTGCTCCACACTCCTTGGCATCCTGCAATGTCCAAAACGGCAGCTTATGACTGGCAGAAGCTCTCCACCAACTGGAGAAGCTCGCCAGCCGGAAAGTCCGTCCCCGGCAGATCTGCAGGCACGCACTTGCGCACGCCTGCAAATCTACATTGGGCACTGCGACGGGGCTGCACGCGGCTGCATGCCCCCGTGCTTTTTGAAAACCTCCTGAAAAGTGGTTTTTAAAAAGCACGCGGCGCCACCACTTCCGGTTGCCCTAGAGCGGATTGGGGTGTGGAACTACGCTAAAGTAGTCCACCCCAATCCACTTTACGGTGTAGACGACCTCCGTCAGAGGTCGCGCTACGCCGTTTTATTACCCCTGTGTAGAAATGATTTTAAAATTTTGCATCTCAGAGAACTGACTAAAACAGATTCACCCACCTAAGTAATACTTTCAGCACTGAATGTGTTTGAATTCCTGTATAGTTAACCATGGTCTTGCCACTGAATTAGGTTTATTATCTCCTTTTTTTCTGACAATCTTTAACAGCTAAATGACAAATATAACATGATTGTCTGCATGCTGGAAATAGCTGTAATTGGTCCAATGCAGAGATGTTTAAATTGGTTTTTCAAGGTATGAATCCAAAGAAAATAAAAAAAAGGGGAGAGAGCAAATACATAGGACATGAATGCAGACTAGGCATATATATTAATCAAATGGAACATATTTCTAAATATAAATTTTCTTGCAGTGAATGTTTGTAAAATACACCTTAATCAATAGATAAACAAGATCTTCTGATCATGGAAAGATTGAAAGTTAATGTTTCTTTTTCCAACCTTGTACTATAAGTTTTATAGAAACCATAAAAGGGCACAAGGTCCAAGTCAGGGGAATAGCAATGGGGTAGGGGAGAAAGGAATTGCATCCCCAAATAAAAGTTCTGCCTCCCCAATGAAATATTCCTTCAGTGTCCAAATATTTAGCATTTGCGGAGAGTGAAACAACAGAAATCCTGCATACCTAGAACTCTTCAATTTGCTGTTTTCAAATTCCTTTGGGTAACTTTGGCTGCTCCTTTTCCTTGGAAGCCTGAATTATATTGCTAAATAATCAGTTTGAAGTTACTGAAATGCTAGAAGTCTGGGGATTGAACTAGAAATTCATTTAATTAAAAAAAAAAACTTTCAAAATTTACAATTTTCGTCATAAATAGGAACAAAAGAACTTGAGATTCTTTTAAGAAAAGAAGAAGAAAATTGAACATAGCAGAAAGCAAGCTGACAGTTTCTTCATCTGTATTGCAATTAACTATACCTCTTGGCCAGAAATAGTTTTGAAAATCTGTAATTTTCAAAGTCCAGAGTGTAAGAAGTTACCCGTTTTCCTCCTCTTTCTTATTAAAATTGAAGTTGAGTTGTAGTCCACATTCTTCACTTGAACACAGTTGAGCTTTCAAATTAAAATATCCTTTAAGTGTTTCAGGCAAAGTCTGGATTAAATTAGTAGATCAACCCCATACCTTGCAAAGGAAATTATCCGAATCAAACCTTCTCTTCTTCAAGGAGCATTCTCACTACCTTCTTCATGCTCTGCTTCATCACCTTTTGCACAGTAGCTGCTACTGGGACTCTTTGCATTGACCTTCCTGTTGGTCTGCCTAACCTCTTCCAAAGAGCGAGGTTTATGAGCAGGGGGCTATACACACTGTTCTGCTGATCTATCCTGCTGGTTTACATCCTGACAAATTTCATGCATCATTTCTTGAATGGAAAATTGATTTCAGGCCTCATTAAGATCAATAGACTAGACAACGTTATGTAACATCATTTCATTGGAGACAAATGTCCTTTTTGTTACAATGGGGCGGCTGAGTAACAGCTTCTCAGTTTTGCTGTCTAAATGAGCACTTATTGATTAATAGTTTTATTTATTTATTTATATCCTGCTTTTCTCCCAATATGGACCTCAAAGTGGCCACAGCATAGTTTTTTTTAAGAGGCAGCTAAAAACAATGGTTATAATGAAAAGAATTCTTTTTTTTTAATGTTGTTATAACCACAAATATCTTAAAACACTTTAAAAGCATTTAAACTATGGATCTTTTCGCACTACACTGTTATAGTGCTATTATCCCACTTTCAACATCCTGTGGAATTCTGGGGTTTGTAGTTTACTGAGGCCAAAGAGCTCTCTGGCTGAGAATTCGAAATGCCCCTCCCTAAACTGCCTATGGAACCAGGGTTCCATAGGATGTTGAAAGTAGAATAATAGCACTATAACAGTGTAGTGCAGAGAGGCCCTATAACAAAAAGAATAAAAATAGGGTGCATACATCCCTTTAGAAGACTTTTCTGCAACAACCAGTTAATCTCCATATGCTGCTTTAAATATAAAGTTCCTTGCCAAACAGTGGAAGAAAAATGAGTTTGCCATCTTAGCTTCCTGTGGGAGAGAGTTCCACAGCCTGGGAACAATCAACACAAAGGTCTGGTGAAAACATGCTTCACCAGAAAAACTTCTCCCAAGGATTTTAAACCATGAGTTGGCTCATATACATTCTGACCACAGTGCTTTGGACTTAGCAAGTTTCCAAATGGTTTCCAAAGGCTGTCCCATGTAGAATGTGTTGTAATAATCTAAAAGGGATGCAATCAAAGCATATGTCAATGTAGCCAAGCCTGACATTTCTAGGAATGAGTGCATTTGTCACATTAGTTTTCATTTTGCAAACCCACTGCTGAAACATTGTTTAGGGGTGAGTCCAAGAATATACTAAATTGTAAATCTGAGATTTCAAGGGGAAGGGCTGTAACTCTGTCTATCAGACATTGCTTTCCTGTTCTCTGATCTGCCTTTTGACCAACAGGAGAACTTCTGTCTTGTATGGAATAAATTTCTATTTGTTCACCCTTATCCAGTCTACTATTGACAACAGACCTCAGTTTACTAGAAAAAAGCTTACACACACTCTTGAACCTCTTTGTGCCTTCAGTGGCAACCCTAGGTTTGTGTCTATAAATGGTCGACAACTGCCATCAAATAAATAGTATGCATATCAAACAGAAAAATGCCGTTTGTCATAAGAACAAAACAAAATCTAAAATTGTAAGCATTAAAGAGTATTTTCAGATTCCAAACTGCTAAATGTGTTTGTGTTTTTCGTTTGCAGTACCTTTGCAGCACATATTTTGTCCTTTTTTAAAAGAAAAACATAGTTTAATAGCACACCATGGTGGTATTAACAAGGCAAATTAATTTTAGTTAATAGAAAATGACTGACTTCATGGTTCAGTTGTCAGAGGGAGAGGTATATGAGCAAAAGCAGTGTCCTACAAACGTATCAAGAGTTCCCATAAAGAAGTGGTAAACTGCATTCACTCTCAGAGAGCATAAATGTATGCATTTTAGCAAGGATTAAGCTGGTCCCAAATGTGCATATAATTACACTGCCACACCAACCCTTACTTGGGTGGAAAGGGAAAATAATGGGGTGGATTGTGTGCTACTTCCTAAGCTCTCCTATTGCATGTTCTCCAGGATAGGTTTGGGAGGGAAGAGGTTCACCAGCTTTATAGTCTGACAGATTTTTTCAAGAAAACTCCTTTCCCTTTCCTACTTGGGACATCTTTGGTGGGGGGGCACCTTCACATTAGTGGAGGGATATGCCCATTGCATCTTAAGTCCCCATCTGTCCAAGGGTGTAAAGATTTCTCTACGAGGCTTTATTGTGAGACCCTTGGAATTTTCTCCCCACAAAACCTCATAATAACAGATAATCAAAGGCATAAAATAAATGGCCTCCGAGATTTCAACTTGCTGGCAAAGATGCTGCTAACAGGTTTCAACAATAGACTCCTCCTTTCTGCATTGGTGTTTTCTCTCTTTCAGTTTGACATCCAAATCTTCCCTCTAAATATAGGGTTGAGGTTTCATACTGAGTTCTGGGGGGAAATGCCTTGCCCTATGGCTAAATAAAGAAGAATTCAAATTAGTGGCATAACCACTGTTGGCTAGTGGTTACTATGTTGCTGGGAATTTTACCAGTTCTAGATTTGTAGACCACTCTGACAGCTTCTATATGGTTTTTACTGTTGCCATCATAAAGAAAATTATCCCTCTGTAGGGAGTATGATTAAAGCATTGCATATGTGTCCCACTTCAAGCTACTGATTCCATAGTAAATGTAAAACCACATTTGTAAAACTAGAAATGGGAGGGGGACATCTAAACAACAAAGTTTATTATTAGCACATCTTTGTGTTACATGAAGTTTGACATGACTTTCATAAATATAAAGATGTGTTGTCGCTAAAGCAATAAAACATCTGTAGATTTAATCTCACTACTAGGGAAGATCTAAACACCACAATCTCTCTCCCTGTGTCATTTCATGACATGGACAACTTTGTTGTTGTTAACTATAGCTCATGTAACTGTCTCCTCACTAGAAATTAATTTATTGCTGGGTAGAGAAGTGTGTAGGAGGAAGCAAACAAGACAGCAAACCACACTAGAAATCAGATTACATACATACATATTCCCAAGGAAGCATCACATTGCAGATATATTTCTTCAATGGACACACCAGTATAGCCTCATGCTGTTTCTGTGAGCATTCAGTTTGAAAGGTTACCCCTTGGCCTTCATTGTTGTGTAAATAACACTGAGAACATGGCAAAATCCCTTCACCCCCAGAGGCTATAGTTATAGTTATTGGCAGTGCACATGCTTTGTGGGCAGAAAGTCCTGGCTTCAATCTCTAGCATATTTATTTTTAAAGAAAATTTGGGGAACAGCTTTGGAGAATCTTGAGACTTTGGAAACAGTAGAGAGTATGTTCCTCAAAAGTTAAGAGCATGATCGTGAACTTCATCACCCATTGCTTTCGAAAGGACTTGCCTTCTGTCTTATCCTCCTGTTTATTCCTAGCTATTTCTCGCCCCCTCTTATTTTGAGGGAAACATCTTAAGAAACATCTAAGAAGGTGAAAGAAATTCCCACTTTTGCTGGTGTAAAGACTGTAGAAGCTTGCCACCATTTTGAAGGAGTGTGGAGGGTTGCTCCATGTTGAAGGTAAATGGAAGACATGTTTCTCCTCTTCCACCCTTCCCAACCCCTTCCAAGAGGGAAAAGAAATCTTTTTCTCAACTTTTTGTGGGGAAGCTATATAACTTGCAGTGCAACCTGAGGTACCTGCAAACAGGAAGAATGGTAGTTCTTGTGTGAGGTAAATAAAAATGAGAGAGAAACAAACAAAAAAATTAAGAGCATGATCTGAATCGCTTGTGGTGGTCTCACTGCATATAATCATATGCAGAAGGGATGCCAACATGAAAAGAGATTGTGTGCACAAGCTAACAGATGTGCATACATGTCCTTCTTCAAAGGCTATCCTGACACAATCAGAATGCTTTACTGCATGGAGAATCATTATGTGCATACATAACATGGCAATGGAACTTTGTATGCATGCCAAATGTTCAAAGAGTAGAAAGGTAGGCAGACAGGCAGATGACAGGGCTAGCCTCTTCCAATGGGAGGGTGCCTGTCTGTAGTTCACATATTTGTTCT
This sequence comes from Ctenosaura bakeri, assembly GCA_948474755.1. Lineage (NCBI taxonomy): Eukaryota > Metazoa > Chordata > Lepidosauria > Squamata > Iguanidae > Ctenosaura > Ctenosaura bakeri. The sequence continues at coordinate 75,320 of CAOLHI010001656.1, forward strand.
GTAATTGCTGCAGTACAGATGCTAAGGCCCTTTTCACATGTGGAGGAAGCCATGCCCGAAAACACACCAAAACAGAGCTTACCTGGAGCCGTTGCAACGTGGAGCAACGCAAGTTTGCTGCTCCACATGCGGCAGTGTCCTGCAGCGTCCTGTGGCATCCAAAATGGCGGCTTCTGGCTGACGGAGGCTCTCCACCAACCGGAGAAACTCGCCAGCCAGAAGCCCACCCCCCAGCCGGTCTGCAGGCACACACTTGCATGTGCCTGCAAATCCACACCTGGCGCTGCGATGGGGCTGCACGGGGCTGCACGCCCCGTGCTTTTTAAAAACCACTTGAAAAGTGGTTTTCAAAAAGTACGCAGTGCCGCCACTTCTGGTCGCCCCTGCGTGGATTGGGGTGTGGAACTACACAAAAGTAGTCCGCCCCAATCCACGTTACAGTGTAGATGACCTCCGTCAGAGGTCGCTCTACACTGTTTTTTTAACCCCGTGTGAAAAGGGCCTAAGTTGCAGCTGATGGACCTATTGCAAGTATTTCTCATTTTACAACTGCTAAATAAATAAATTTCAATAAAGATTGAAATTCGAAGTGAGATAGCCTGGAAAATATAATTAATACAAGCTTCTGTTGATTTGCATTCTGTGCCTTATTTTCTTACTTATTTTTAAACATATCTATGTATCACAGTGTATTTACTATCCTATGCATATATCATAGGGAATCCCTTTTTCTGAAAAAAATATTTTACCATAAAACAACCTTTTAAGTAGAAAACTCAGAGCAATAAAGTGCTGTTAGAAAAGTATAGTGAACACTAACCAGAACTTGGAAAAGTAATTTGTCTGAACTGCAGGGATGGAAAGATTAGTCAAAAATATTTTTAAAAAATGGTAAAAAAATATGCTTGTTTGAGTGCTGAGAAACCCTGACAAGAAGAATCTTGGACTGACAAGAATCTTTACAGTTTGGAACTTAAGCCGTTTCTGCACTACACTGTTATAACGCTATCTGCCATTTTCAACATCCTGTGGAACCCTGGGGTTTGTAGTTTAGGAAGAGACACTTAGAATTCTCAGCCAGAGAGTAGTTTAGCCTCAGTAAACTACAAACCATAGAATTCCACAGGATGTTGAAAGTAGAATAATAGCAGTATAATAATGCAGTGTGGAAATGGCCTCATTCTACACAAAAATTGCACATTGTTGTTTTTCACAGAAAACAGCATTTTTTTGTGCAGGAGTAATATTTCTGCATTGAAATATTATTGTCTCTGCAGAAAATCCTGTTTTCTGTCCAAAACATCATGCAAAGACAGCCACTAAATATTCATTTAGATGACCAGGAAGGATGGGGTGGTCCTTCAGTGACAGAAGGCTTTTACTGAGGATAAGTCATTGTCAAGAACACACAAAGTATCGTCATCACTGCAGTGTAACCACAGAATTCATCTTCTGGTTGAAAGCAAGCTTCAGTGAGAACTTATCTATCTATTCATTTATTTTTGTGTTGGTGGATCCAAATCTAAGACACTCAGATCTCATGCTGTACAATAGAAAATGTACCTTCTTGTATCTTCACATCTTATGGCAAATCAAGGATATTCATTTTGTCATTTCTGTAGTTGCTTCTGGTAGCTGTTCGGCTGATTTCCAGAAGTACTGTGGTGTGAGAATGCAGACTTCTTGTAAATTAAGATTCTTTGGTTGTTATAGAGATTATTTCTTTGTGATCATCTGCAGAATCCTGAGAAAAGCTCTTCTACAGAAAGTTTACCACATCACCTCAGCATTCTCTTGATCACTCCAAAACAATGGAAGTCAGCACGTCAAGCAGAGAGAAGCTGCCAAAGTAGAAGTAGTTGTTCAAAATAAAAGCTCTAGCCATCACAGTCAATTGCATAGATTCTACTCATGTGTTGCTAGCAAGCTTCACAGAGATGTGTGGTTTGCCCTGTAGAATATAAGAGCCAGGATCCAATTGTGTACTTCTACGCAGGTCTTTGGCTTCTTGTTATAGAATCAAGAGATAACAAATCCCCTTCTCAGCTGTAGCAGCACCCACCCACATATCTTTCAACCTTCCCAATTTGTCATGGGCACCCCCACTTAATCCTCCATCATCCTGTTTCTTCATCTGCTTTTAAAATGTCCTGATTTTCCCCTCTCATTTTCCCCTTTGTCTTCAGCTTAATTCATTGATGCAAGAGTTCAAAGTGCAAAAATACATTGTACTCAATTCACAGGTAGGAGAGTAGGTTCAGGCAAAAGCGAACAGCTGCAGCTTCTCTAGGCTTAGATGTTCTTCCTGTTTATTAACTCTTGCCATCTTGACCACACTCTGATGTTGCTTTGTCATATGTATCCTAGTTTTCATTTGTGAAATATTGGAGGTTATACTAAAAGAAAACCTACTGCCAGAAACCCACCAGAGGGAAAGAAACTCCTAACGTTCCAGTCAGAAACTGCAGAATCTTGTGGAAGCACACTTTTGGAATCTTGCCCAAGAAGCTAGACTAGATAGGCCTTTGATGATTCAGGGAGGTAATCTAGTGCAGCTCTTCTTATGTTTTATGATCCACCTTTCCTCCCATCTTTAGCTTTGTGTATTTGAGAGATGAAAGACTACGATTCTGTAAGGCCTTAGAAAGTGTGTCTTTATACATTAAACAGTCAATAAGTTAAGCAGAAAGCATGTTTTTGTTTTATTTTAATAACCTATCCTTTTTAAAAAAAATACTCCAAACTGTGCTGCTGATCCATGGCTTTCATTCAGCATTTGTTTATCACATACAATATCCTACACTGAAGGTCTGCGATGGTCAATAAAAAAACCAAAAAAAAAAACCATGTGGATGCTATTATATCCTTTGGTTTGCTTAGATGACCTAAATGTAAGGCACGTTGCCACTGATCTCTTAGCCAGAAGTAAAAGCAATAGTGAGAGCCTTGAGAATGGGGTGGGGAGAATACCAAATTAAATCCTGGATAGCACGTTGAGCTGGCAAGCTTAAATCCACTGCTTAGTTTGTGAATGTAAGTAACATTATATTTGGCATAGAAAATCAAAAGACTGATCAGCAGATGGGATATATTTGCATCTTCCTTATTAGATCAGGAAGATTTTACTATATAAACTTCCAACCACTGCCAAATGCAGGGGGGCTGGCACACAAAAAGTTTCATAATACTGGTTCTTAATGGTAAAACTGGACAGTGTCTAGAACTCCCATCTCAAGAGGATCCAATGGCTTTGAATGCCTTCTATGAAGATGCTTCTTGATTTCCGGTCACCTCTATCCTTGTGAGATTTGGTGATTAGAGATGTTGGTGAAGATTGCTGGGCCAAGGCTGAGATAACAACCTTCAGGAGTTGCTCACAGTGCCGTTCTCAAAGATGAAGTAGCAGATGGCTCCTTCTCCAGTTCAGATTAACTGAGCTGGAAGACAATTTCCAGCTTTCCAAGCAGTTCCCAAACAGTCTTTCCTTCACTCCCACCAGACCCTGTCCCCATTCCTTTTCAATAAACACCACTTACTGAGCTGAAACAGCACTACTAAAGGAAAGGAAAAGAAATCAAACAACCAGGAGCTGATATTTTCTTCTTTCCTCTTAGCAAACTGACAGAAACAAAGAAGACCTTGGTGGTCTTTGGGACATGTAGCTCCCAAGGAAGATGTGGGGACTCTCCTGAATGTAGCTTGGAGAAGACTCTTGGGGGTTCATAACATTTCTATTAAAGAAGAGGAGTCTTCCAAGCTTGGAATTTCATTTCTCTTTCTGAAGAAGATCCAAGTGCTCAGCCATGAAGTCTCTACTTTCTCTCCGCCTCTCTTTCTCACTCTCCTGTATGCTCCCCACAGCCAGACTTCAGGTAGTTGCTCAGTGACCTAGATGAAACAATATAATCTTAAATATGAGGAAACAGGGGTTCTGGTCCATCTACTTTGTATGGGTTCAGGTTTAAGCATCCTGTTTCCAAAGGCAGCCTGGGAGTTTTAAGAGAAAAATGTGAATATGTGCATTTACATTTATTAGGGTTTCCCCTTGAAATACATATCCTGGTTTTTATCCCCAGTCATCATCATCATCATCATCATCATCATCACCATCACCAGGAGTGTGTGGAGGGGGGGCAGGAGGGGGCAGAGTTGTGGTGGAGGGTAGCCACGGTATGTGTGGCTGTGGCTGTGGTGTGTGGGGGTGTGGCCAGGGTGCAGGGGCATGGCTATCGGCCGGGATGCCCCCAAAACATTGCTACCTGAGGTGAATCACTTCCATCGCCCCCTGTCCCTTCACAACTGCAGCTTAGGGGAAAATGCATACAAAAATAAGCATTTTTGCATACTTTTCACCCCTAAAATGCATATGCACTATATGCATTTTTTACTAAAACACACACACATTTCTGTTCATATTTTTGAGGCAACAACTGCATCGCAAAACTCAAAGAAGTGCATCTCTGGCCAGAGGAAGTATGAACTAGATCAGTTTGCTTAAAAATACAGATCAGTTGGAAAATGATGGCATCACTATCACAGGAGTAGATGAGATAGTTGTAAAATTCTCATTATCTGAAGGGCACCTGTTAGATATTGTGACAGCATAAAGTTCATATTAACGGGGGGGGGGCTTTTTCTTTTACTTTGATAAATTCAGAAAATGCTTGAGCCAGCTTCACTGAGAGAAATTCTGGCAGAGAGATCTTTACTTGTTCCTAATTTCCTCTTTGGAAAAACTGGTATATTCTTTATCTGAATTACTTCTCTGATGCCAGCATTCACTTCCCTTTTCATACGATACCCTGTGTACCTCGTATAATGTTACAGTCCAAGCACATTAAGGGTGCTATAATTTTTCTGACATCTCACAGAAGTATTAAATTGAATTAGAGAAACTGTTAATTCATAACTCAAAATATTCTCAATATCCACAAACATACAATTTTAAAAAATACATGGTTTGGGATACAATTGTTATATATAAAGATACATGAAACATTTCATCATATTGATTTTGCTTAACCCCCTTTTTAATATATTCCTCAGTGCTGTAAATCCTAGCTCATATTAAAATTGTAATCTTCATAAAATGGGATATTAAAATTTCTATAAAACCAAAGTCAGTCTAATCATCTTTAATTTTCCAATGGGAACCTTTCCACACCACAACCTGTTTCCTGCCAGGTGTCAAGGTCAAGTCAGGGCTCTGGGAGGTATTATCCAGAAATGGGTCTGTGTTACCTTGTTCTTGACTGAAGGTATTCTGATTATGATTCCAGGGGCTCACAAATGTTTTGAACATTCTTTCTGCTTCCCTTTCTTCAAGCAGGAATCTTACCTTGGCTTCTGCAGGTCCTGTGGGGGACACCTTGATTCACTTCAAAATACAAAGGTTGGGGAAATTAGCAGAGCACTGGCAATAGCAAAACGAGGGGCAGGGTAACCCAGCAGAATCTTTTACCCAATTTTTACAGAGTCAGGCCAAGCAAAAAGCCAGATGAATGTACTAATAAATGGGTTTTTTATTAATAAGTGTGTTCTCATGCACCAACACACTCACTCACTCATGCACAGAAGTCCTATGAGAAGGGAAAGAGGTGAAAATTGATGGGGGATATAGCAGAGAGGGTGTAAAGGTGGTGATATTGCAGCTATCCAGAAGTCTGCAATCCAGGAAGTGATGAGAAGGACAGAGCTCAGTGAAGAGAGGTGGCTGAGGGGATCACTCAACTAACAGAGTGCCAGTCTGCTAGCATGGCAGAGAGTTCTCCAAAGAGACCCTCAAAACTGGGACTACTTATAGGGCAGAACATACCTCGAGGGCAGGAAGAACAATGGCCAAAATAAAGGGAAAAATGCCGCACAATAGCAACTTGATAGTTTGCATGATTGGTTCATGCAGATGGACCTCGCCTTCATAGGATTTTCCAAAGTTAGAGTTGCTCAACCTGGGGAAAACCTGGTAATCTCTTCAAGTTGGCTATTCGTGGCTGAGGCCCCTTTGTTCGTGTGGATGTGTCTAGCCTGAGTTCTTCTTGGGGAAATGTGACTAGGGATTTTCCTGGCCTTGACCTATTTTCGATCGTTTGACCTATTTGTCTACGCACCTACCTAGGCAACCTCTTTGGCATGGCGGGCATATTTGATATCAATTTTATATCCCCTCGGAATGGGATCTGCCACTGGGGTAACAGAAACCTATGCTTTGTCTTGGAATACCATTTTAAATGAAACTCAGGATCAAATTGAAAGATACATTATTTTGTGGGGGGAGACTGTGAAAGGGATGCTTTAGGGTGAAAGCCCTGTAAGATTCAGCCTCAGGCTATCTGAAGGACTGTGTTTTCCCATAAGATCCTACTTCATATCTAAAATCTTCAGAGGAACACTTCTCTATAGCCCACCATCTTCACATCATGCTTGACGAAAACATGGGAGAAGGCCTTCTCCTTGATTACTCCCAGACCTTGGAACTTCCACTCTAGGAAGATTAAGGTGGTTCCTTCTTTGCTGTCTTTTCAGCAGCAGGAGACCTTTATATTCCAGCAAGCATTTGGGAACTGATTGTTAACAAGACAAGGTATTATTATGGTGCTGTACTGTTTTTAAATTTTGTTTTAACATAATATTTTAAATGGTTTTAATTCTGTTGTTACTTTAATACTGTTTTACTATCAACTTTTATGTGTTTTAACTATGGGCCTTTCCACACAACACTATTATACTGCTATTATTCCACTTTTAACATCCTATGGAATCTTGGGGTTTGCAGTTTATGGAGGGGCATTTAGAATTCTCAGCCAGAGAGCTCTTTGGCCTCAGTAAACTACAAACCCCAGAATTCCCCAGGATTCCACTAGAACGGCGTGTTACCCTGTATTTAGGGGTGCTGGAAAGGACACCCAAATATCCAAATATTAACACAGATGGGAAATTAACTAGAGCACACTTGCTGGCTAGGAGAGGCAGGGCAACCTTAGCGGGGGATCTTTTTAGCCCTGAGTTTACAGAGTCAGGTCAATGAGCCATGCAATTTACAAAATAAACCAGTTAATGTTTTATTGAAAAGCAACATATAAGACAAACAAACACACCACTAACTAAATAAGAAGTAGGAGAGGGAAATTAATTTTAGGAATAAATATACGACACCTGATCAGTAGTCCTGGACAGCTGAAGGAAATGAGGCTTAGTAGATTCCTTGGAAGCTCGCTATACAAACTGCCAGCAAAGCGGGATGAAATTCAAAATGCAACTCACTCAACTATCAGAACTAGGGGTTTTTATAACAGAAATTGTGCCTGAGGTTCATGTCATAAACTTTAAGAACAAAGTTAGCTTTGAAATGCACCAAAAGGCTTAGAAGTGGATCAACATCCGTGGTAGATCAATCAGATGGCCCAAGTGTCAGTCGGTGGGCACCTTATTTATGGTCTTGTTATTCATGGATGCAAATCTTCACCTTGTGAGGTGAAGAAAGTAGATTCTCAGAACAGCAATCAAGGCTTTTAAGTGCCTGCCTGAAATCCTGTCATAAAACGGCTGCAGCCTTGTTTTGTGTCCTGGAGACCATTTTTTTATAAATGCATACGCCAGGGTGCCATGGAAAGGTCAAATTATTTGATATCACAAAGGGATATCTAGTACTATCAAAGTTTATGCTTAAATCACAGTTACAGGCGTAGGGCAGAAATGGCTTTAGTGCCGGTTAATGCTACCTTTCACATTCATCTGACAATGGTGTGAATTAATTTGCCGTATCAATGTGTTAATTTTCCCAGTCTGTTGGAACACAAAATCCTTGAAATGGAAGAAAGGCATAAAGAGGAGCTGGATACTTTGAAGGAGGAAAAAGAGAACTTGCAAAGTCTGGTTTCACGTCAAACTTACATCATCCAAGAACTGGAGAGGCAACTGACTAAAGCAACTACCAATAACAGTATTCTACAGAAACAACAACTGGAGCTAATGGACACTGTACATAGCTTAGTGAACATGTGTTCTAAAGACGGAGGTAAGAGTCTTTCAAGTTCTTAAAAAAAATTGAATTAGGAGTCATTACGAATGTCTCCCCAGATATCTCTAATACTTTTGGGTGAAAGAATGTCATGCTTTCTCTAGCATATCTTATTAATTCAAATTCTGCTTGTATGTCTGTTAATAGATCATGCTAAGTGACAGGCTGATTTGGTGCCCAGAGGAACTGAACTACAGTTCCCAAAACCACCAATTCCATTTTATCCAACTCCCATAATCTTTATTTTAATTCCCATCTAAGTGGTTAAAATATTATTATTTGCCCAAGCATAATCTTGCTAAAGGGGTCAAATTCAGATCCTTGAAGGACCAGCTTCCCAGCTTATGCTTTCCACTGAGAATGGAGAAGTCTCTGGTGTGATGGGACTACATAACTCAGGAGAAACTATCTCTGAGGATTCCTTTGGGAAGTCCTCAGTTCTAGGAGCTCTTAACTACCATGCTTGTATTTTATATTGGATTATGGATCTCACACCTGTGGTCCTGGATCTGAGCAGATCCTCTTCATTGGTGCTGAAATGATTTTGGCTGTGATTTTGAAGCTGTGCTTATGAGAGCCTGTCTTTACACTCTGGTGGAAAAATGGCATTTCTAACATGATGTAGCCTTGCATGGATGATTTCTTTCAAATATTCGTGGGACAGTTAGATTGTTGGTGGCAGTAAAAGAGACCAGAGGAGGTGGAAGAGGATTTAACCATTTGCAACCTCCATGGACATGAGTGGAACTGGCTAACACCCACACTTCTCTTGAAATGGCTCACATTGCCATTTCAAATAGTAGGAATAGATATGATTCAGATAAGTGCTGGAGAAGAGATGAGGGGTTAAAGTCTCTTCTCCCACTGTCCCACAGCCCAGGTTTCTAACCTAGTTTAGCTCTCCTCTCTGAGCTTTTTTAAAAAGTCATCCATGCACAGCCAGCCCAGATGACAAATGTCAAATGTAATTGAGCTTCCAGATCTATAGCAGTAATGAACACTATGGGCGAGGGAGCAGAGGAGAACCCATATATGCGCCCCGTCCACCCATGTGTTACGGAATTTTCATGAAGCACATCCATTTCGCTGTCTCTCTCATACACACACCCTATAGATTGATTGATTGATTGATTGATTGACTGATGGATTGAGGCATTTCTGGTATTTGAAAAAAATCAGTTTAGGGTGTATTGTGTGTTTTGGGTGTGAAAATCTCTCTGTCTCACTATTCTCTGGTTCCCATCTGCATTTTCTTTCTTTCTTTGCTTTGTATGAAGCTACACTGTTTTCTGTTCTCTTTCACACCAAAATTCAGACACATAATACATTTTTCCTGATATGCATATTTATTTGTGTAATCTAGCTAATATACACAGCTTTTCCCACTGACCAACTGTGATTGTGCATTTTGTTGATTATACTCATTTTAGCCATTCACATTTTATAGTGTGTGTATAGAACATCCATCATCAGGAGCCCTGATAAAGCAGGGTCATGGACACAGAAGTTCTCTAACCATGTACAGCCAAATACTGCAACAAAGCCCCCTGCAGACCTTCTAGCTGAATGATTCCAGGTGCGCGGGAACACTCACAGAGTAGGGCTTATACATGTTTCCACATCCCCCCCCCAGCCTCAAGATCCGCAAGCAAACACCTGAACATGTGAACAAGGCTATGATCTCCCTGTTGGTTTAGACATTTTCCTCCACCAGCACCAATGCTACTGTCCTATCAGATAGTTTGTGATTATGATTTTTAGTGAATGATTTCAATTCATAACTGATGCACTGCAATTCATTCATTCATTCATTCATTCATTCATTCATTCATTGAAATTATTCACTGTCCTTCCACATAGGAGTTCAGGGCAGCTAGCAACTCTACGTAAAAACCAGTTCTTCATTAAAATCATAAATTACAAAGATCTGCAAAAAAATATAAGAAAAACAGTACAAACAAGCAGCAGTCAAAGAAAGTGGATCTTCTGAAAGTTTGTTCCAATCCTGCAGGATGCTTCATCCTGCATTCTATGGCTGAGCATGCTCAGGCTTCATTGGGCTCTTTCTGGAGACTTTCCTTGTTGTTACTTTTGTTGTGTGCCTTCAAGCTATTTTTGACTTACAGAGACCCTAAGGTTCCAAGATAGAGACCCTAAGGTTCCAAGAACGTATCATGGGGTTTTCTGGGAGCTGTGAATGTGTGACATGCCCAAGGTCACCCAGTGGGTTTCCATGGCTAAGCAAGGAATCAAACCCTGGTCTCCAGTTGCAAGTAAACAAATTAGGAGGTTCCTATAAGCCTGCTGAAACTTTCCACTTGTACTTCAATGTTACTGTTTTGATTACATACCTAACAAAATCCATATCAGAACTCTGTAATAAAAGTAAAGATCATGGGAGGCAAATCTATTTTCCTAAAGAAAGTCAGCCCATCATTTTTAATATGAATTATATCAGGCCCATGTTCAGCAGATTGTACTGAGTGACACGGTAGATTGTAATTTTACTCATACTACTGGGTTTTGGTAATGTAAATCTGTGTGTATTCATTCTTGCACGAAGAACAAATAATTGCAAGCGATTTCTCTCAATTGGGCAAGCTTGCAAGTCTATTATGCATGTTCAATCATTTTTTTTTACATTTTTACATTTTTAAAAAATATCTAAGAGATCCCCAAAATGAAAAATCTTCTGCCAGTTGACCATGTTCTTGGTGCGGTTGTGTACAATCCTAATAGGTCAAGGCACCCTTTCTCATTGAGGCTGGGAAAACCGAAAGTATTCTTTGTATCCCTGGTAGGCATATATAATGTACAGCTCAATCTTCTAACCAGTTAAGAGAGGGCATCTGAGAATAAACTTTTAAAAGACTGCTGACATCACAGAAATACAGCTGTCAGGGGTGCAAGAATAACTAGTTTATATTATACATTTTAGCTTTTATCTTTATCAGCTTTCAAGGAAGTTTCAACTCAGCCATTAGTTGAACCTTGAATAGGATGTAGCCGGTGTTAGTAATGTAAAGGATCAAATGCATATGTGTGTGTGATCACTATTAAACATCCTAGACTGTAATCAGGAAAAGTCAATTTTGGGTTAATATAACAACTGTATTTGACAGATATTTGAAAAGTAACAAAGCACTTCATCCTTCATTATATCAACACATGATTAGATGTGTCAGAAAATGTTGAAATATGCTATTATCAAGATAAGCCTCCTTCAATTAGTAATAGGATTGGTTAATTTTTCATCAGAACAACACCCAGTAAATATGTTTTGAATTTCTTACTCATAGCACCAGATCTTAGATTAGTAAATAAATCAAAATTAATTTTGCTTGACAAAGGCTTTTTCTCAGCATCCTATGATATATAATATATTGCTATTATCAAAAGCAGCTAAATTAGCATTTGACATCCATAGTCCTTTAATTGATCAAAAAAAAAAGGGCTTATAGTTCAATGTAATGACTCAGGGCAGATTCAGAATAGACTCATTGCAAACACTTTGAAGTACAGATGGAAATTGTGTTGTTCTTGGTGGCTTCAACAAAACTAGCTTTTTCACAGCTTCTAAGACTTTTTGCAAGAAAATGATTGACTTGCCCTGAGTATTCATGAATTTGTATTGTGTATGCTGGTTTTATATTATATATTATAGCTTACAGGGCATTTCTGAGAAACAAAATGCTCACAAAAGAATGTATGTAGTTTAAAACATGGATGGTCACAGCATGCATAATTAGAAAAATATTCAGAAACACAATAGGAGATGGAAAAAAGGTTGTGCAGATGAAGTGGGTTTTGCAAATACATATGCAAGTTGGGAAAGATGTGTCAAAATGTGTGAATTTCAGTGCAGCAAAAAAAAACCCACAAAATCTCATCACTAAACATAAAACAATGATGGGAACAAAATGCTGGCAAGATTTAGGAAAACGTAATAAAACTAAAACTGAGAGTTATTCACACCTGTACATAAAGCATGGGAGAGGTAGTAAAATAATGAAACTTCCAGCACTGAGATATGATTCTTGTGTACATCCATTCTAAGAGAAAACATTCAGTTCTTATTCTGGTCAATTCTGGTTTGCTTCTAATTTAAAAAAAAAAAGTAATTTCCTCTGCCTAAAATGGCCCTGGTGGCCTCCAAAACATGGCAAAAAAGTGCCCTTCACATCCCTCAGAGAGCATTTGTAAGCATCTGGGGCAAAAAAAAAAAAAAAAGTTTTTTAACCCAGTGGGACCTGTGGGTCACAAAAAATGGCCCTTGTGGGCTGCAATGTGGTCCATGGGCCACACCTTACCCACCCTTGATCTCCAGTTTGCCCAGTGGTTTTAGAATTGACAATCTGTTGCTACTACAATTTTTATCCAGCTCCAGAAAGCTTGATACTGGCCAGTATGCAGAAAAAAGGTAACTTTTCCCCATCAAAAATGGTTGAAGTAGATGTCATTATTCTTTTTGTTCTGCATTTATTATTACTGAACTGCTGATTCCTCAGCTGTATCCTGAGCATCTGACATTGGATCCATGTACCAGAGATTCTATGGCAGAGGTGGGAGTGGGATTCCAAATGTTGTTGGACTACAGACCCCACATTACTAGCCAGGACAGCAAATGTTGAGGAAAACTGGGAGTTGCAGTCCAATAACATCTGCAGGGCTGTATGATCCCTGTCTCTGCTCTATGGTGTATTTTTATCATTTTCTTTTGTTCAAAGTACACACCTATCTTTATGCCTATTTTCAATAAAGATACCATTTATACTTGAAATATGACTGAGCAAGAACTCATGACAGTCTTGGACAACTACACTTGATAGGTAACATGCTACTTGGACTTATATTCTGGGCTGATAGTCAGGATTGGTACTATGCTATATAGGGAGAAGGCAGACCATTTCTTTCCATGATGTAATCCTGTACAATCATCCTGCTTCCTCTCTCCATTTTCAGTTGATAGCACACAAAGATGTACTCATCTGTGACTCAACTTCCTCTTTTTCATATGTCTTCTCTATGTTGTTCCATGTTTTGCTCCCTTGTGTTGTAGTAGCAGGTGTTGTTAAATGGATGCTTTAAAAACAAACATCTAGGATTTTTGTGTGTATTTTGTAATGTTCACATTTCAAGTAGCATACAGTGTTTGCATATATCTCCCCAATTAACTGAAGTCCGTGTGTATGCTTTTCTGAAAAGCAGGCACTTTCCTATGCTTACTTTTCTAATAGGCATATTCATCTGATATGTTTTTCAAAGTCCTGAAAAAATGTTAAATTTTTTCAGATAAAAACTTCATCTAATTCATATTCATTTCAGGGTAGCGTGAATTAGGAAGGTGACTTTTTAATAAATTCTGAAGTAGTTTCCCTGCATACCTGTAGGAACACATAGAGTGTTGTATTTTAACATAGTTTGTAGCCTGGGCCTCAGAGGAGCATGAAGGAATATTAACAGAATTAGTCTTCTGTTTAAAGCAGTCATCTTGCCATAAGATTATGGTAATCACGATAGCTTGGAAAAGCTATCTTTTTAGGACTAAAGCATCTAGAACCAAGTAGTAAGCATGGTGACTGGCCATACTATATCTAGGAGATTCTGGAGCTGTTGGTCAAAAAAAGTAACCCTTTTCAGCTCTGGTAATACTACTACTACTACTACTACTACTACTACTACTACTAATAATAATAATAATAATAATAATAATAATAATAATAGTGATGTTGCATTGATAGCTGGGCTATATTTTCTCTGCAAACTAAAATGTATTTTAATATATAAATGTTGATAACAATTTAAGCACACTCAATATTATATAATATCCATTATTTATGTTTAACTTGAGAAAGGTCTATTATAAATAGATTTATTCCTCAATAAATTTCAAGTCTAATAATCAATAAATATAAGGACATGCTCAGAACAAGTGAGTTTTTTAAAAGATATATGCTACATTCCATGATGAAGTCAATCAAATATTTATTTCAAGATGTTGAGCAAGATCTTTCATCAGAGGCTATGATTCATAACTACAGTGCCATAGCTGTGTTGCTGTCTTGCAACCTTTCTAATGAATTGTGATAATGTGTATTGAGGAATCCAGCATGTCCTCTTACACAATAGGAGTTCCACTTGTGTAACCTCTCATAGCACTTTGCTGCCCATTATGCAGTCATGGGCCTGGCCAAGCTCACCGCTGACGTGGAGGCCGCCGCCACGGCGGATGGAGGCCCGGACGCCGCAGAGGCTGCCACCGCTGCTGGCGGAGGCCTGGGCACCGCAGAGGCTGCCATAGCCGTGGACAGGGGCTTGGACGCCCCGGAGGCCGCCACTGCCACGGACGGGTCCGTTAGCAGTGCCTGGGCCAGCCCAGGGCCCGCCCCGGTGGTCGAGGCACCTGCAGGCTCGCCGAGGAGGGCAGGCCCTGGCTCCAGTCTGGAGTTTCCGCCCACCCACGGCTCCGACTCGGAGGAGACTGCTGCCCTGCCTCCCACATTTCGGCAACGGCGGCAGGGGAAAGAGGCAGTCCGCTGGTCCCGGCAGCTGCTGGAGAAGTGGTTGTGGGCTGAGGGCCCTCAGCTGTGAGGCCAGGCGGCAGGCTGAGGGCTCTCAGCTATGAGCCCGGACCTGATTGGTCGCTGCTGGGCCAAGGGCTACTTAGGATGGGCGCCGGGAGAGGAGGACCATGGAGCAACAACCATCGGTCTTCCGCGTCCTCCTCTGCCTGTGTCCGGATCCAGCCCCTCCCTCCAGCGACCGCGTCCAGCCTCCCTGGTGGCCGAGCCCTTGGTCTTTGCTGTGGGTGACGTAACCCTTTCTTGCCTCAGGAAATAGCCTTGCCTTTACTTTGGGACTTAACCTTTGCTTTGGGACTAATTTACGTTGTGCGGGGGCTCTGCTGTGGGGTACTGTAACCCTCTGTTTACTGGCTCCCGCTAATAAACGCTGTCAACTCCAGCTGCTCGCCCCATGCCTGCTTGGTCTCCGCCAGCCGCTGACATATGAAATGAACCCCATAGCACTCTGATGCCTATTTTGCCGTGGGACCCTTGCTGTTGGCCTACTTCTTACTGCAGCTGAGTTGAAGTCATTCTTTCATTATGCCTTCTCAAATTGCTTGTTATCAAATGATGTCTACATTACATCTAAATTCCAAAACCCAAAACTTGCATTATATCTAAATTCCAATACATGCTTCCCAAACTGGTCAATTTTTAATTTTAAAAAATCTGGTTGCTTCTTCATCAAGTAACTATCAAAATTTTATGGCGGTTAAAATTTTTAGGTCAGTGCATGATATTGTGTACTATGTGGTATCCTATGGTGCAAATTAATGTCAGCTTCTCTTCCAAAATGTCTTTGGAGTGATGTTTGGAATTCTCTATTAGAAATCTCTTGCTCCTATCACAACATTCAATTATTTTTCCCATCGTCTAGTAAAATGTAAGAACAATAATTAAATCAGTTTGTACAGTTGTTGATTATATTTTATCCCCAACTCTTACTTCCAACTAATAAACCAGTATGTAATGATTAATTTGATTCTGTTCCTTAAATGAACCCAAAAATTCAATTGCTTTCTGGAGCCCAAAGTGGCTGTGAAATGGAGGATCTTAAAAAAAAAAAAAAAAAATGGAACGCACAAGCAGAGTGTTATCCAGCATAACACACACAATATATGTTTTATGTTTTTCAGCTGATGGAAGTCCAAGACCATAAAGAACCTAAACTGCTCATATGGACATTTTATTAGAGATATGCTTTATTCTCAGTCCAAATCTTCTCCTTTTAAGAAATCTGAAACTGTGAAGTAGAGATCTATAAATCAAGCCTTAGTTGGGTCTCTCATGTGCAGGTAGATAGCTAGATAAAAAAATTGTCTTTGTGAATAGAGTACATGTCCATAGTCTAGCATTCTGTCAACAATGGGAAAATCTGGGAAGGGTAACACTGAGATACAAAGTGATCTGAAGGAAATATGGCCAAGCTGGTTTCTTCCTTTACTGTAAGGCAGAAAATGGTGAACCATTTTTTCCTACTTTTTTTCTATTTTTTCTGTTATTATTTTTTCTCTATTTCATTGTTGCAACTCCAGTGTTTCTCAAAGCTGGTCCTTCAGTTGAACCTCAGATTCCACAAGTCCCTGCCCATTGTCTGTGTTGTCTAAGGCTTCTGGGAACAATCTACAATGACTGATAGCAGGTCTTCATGTTTCAGACTATCTCTGTCTAGAATTACTTTGGGTTGAATTTGTTTGATAGTAAGTCATATTAATGACAACAGGATTGACTTCCAGGCAGTAGTGGCTGGTGAGTTCCATCTTGATGGTTTTAGACTGGACCCAGATTAAAATTTTAAAAGAATTGTCCAATGTGCTGAATCCTATCCTCAAAATACATTCAACACTTTGTATATAACTCCTATAAATTTCAGACTAAAATCCACAGAAGATTCCCTACTAAACTGACACAATGCCACTAGCTGCCACTGCTTCTCTATCGGTGTGCTTCATATTGTAGCCCAGAGGTCCCAAGGTTACCCGTCCATCTCATTCTTTGGCAGGTCTGCTGGGGCTGGGAAGCTGGTCAGGGCTCAACTGGGAATCATATGGCAAGTGATCTCAACCCAGGTGCAGCAGTGTAGTATTGGGAAGAGAAAATTTGTAGCATAAGAGGTCTTTTGATTAGGATAAAAAGAACCTTAGTTCCATCCTGAAGTAATTACAAATTGAAACCTTGCCAGTAAAGCCAACACTTTCCTTTATTCAAAGAGAGAGACAGAAACAGAAAGAAACAGAGCAGCAGCAACAGAGTCTTTAAAGAATACCAGTCATGTGTGGCTCAGTTTCATACCTGATATTGGTAGGGGCTGGGCAGTAACACTTGTAAAAAGGATTTTGTTTCAAAGTGAATGGTTACTTCTTCATTTGATACAGATGCAAAAGGAACAGTGTTATCTGTTGAATCTCATATGAAGCTCTCCCCACCTTATTTTCATAATGTGGCCTTTCCCCCCAGTCAAACATCAAGACTATTTTGGACAATGCTATAAGAGGGAGGAATTGTGCTGCGTTTTCCAGCACATAATTTAATTTAATTGCAAACACTCTGCTTATTGAATTCCTCTCTATCAAGAAGTAATAAAAAAAGCCTCATAAGAAACAAGGCAGCTACTATAAGAATTTTAAAAAGCAGATTTTTCCAGATTGCAACATTATTTCAGCCAGCATGATAGAATATGATGATACCTGTTCAGGGAATAAGCTGCTAGAAAATATCTGCTGTTGTTGTTAACTGCCATCAAATCAATTTTGATTTATTGGGGCGGGGGGCATATTAACTAAAGACCTTCAAGTCACTCTATCATCAGATCATGCAGACTCAGGGCTGTGTCTTCCTTGATTGAGTCTACCTGTAATGCAGTTTTCCCCCTTTCCTATTGCCTTCTACATTACCAAGAATTATTGTCTTTTCCAGTGAATCATATCTTCTCATGATATACTCAAAGTACGATAGTCTCACTTTAGTCATTTTGGCTTCTTGTCTTGATTTGCTCTAGGACCCATTTATTTGTCTTGTCAGCATTCCATGGTATCTTTAGAATTTTTGTCCAGCATTAGATTTAAAAAAAGTTGATTTTCTTCCTATCAGCTTTCTTCACTGTCTAGCTTTCACAACCATATATAGAAACTGGAGTACAATGGCACGGGTGATCCTAACTTCAGTATTGCATGAGATATCTTTACACTTCAGGATCTTGTCCAGTTCTTCCATAGCTGTTCTTCCAAGTCCTACTCTTTTTCTAATTTCTTGACCGTAGTCTCCTTTCTGATTAAGGACTGAACCAAAGTATGAAAAATTTGAACTATTTCAATTTCTTCATTGTTTACATTAAAGTCATGTAAACTATCTGTGGTCCTTATTTTTGTTTTCTTAATGTTCAACTGTAAACCTGATTTTGCACTTTTCTTCCTTGATTTTTTTCAGTAATCGTTCCAAGTCTTTGCTATTAACTGCCAGTAGTATGGTGTTGTCAGCATATCTTAAATGGTTGATGTTCCTTCATCCATTTTTCACACTTCTGTCCTCTGATTCTAATCCTGCTTTATGTATGGTATGATACAAATTAAATAGATAGAGCAATAAATGCAACCTTGCCTGATCCTCATTCTTTTTCTCTGTATTTTCTCCTGATGGTAACCTCTTGTCTTGAGTACAGGTTCTGCATCAGGACAATCAAATATTGTACAACACCCATTTCTTTAAGAGTGATTCCTTTTTTTTCACGATCGACACAATCAAAGGCTTTGCTATAATCTATAAAATGCAGGCTGATTTTTCTTCTTAAATTCATTGGTGGCTCTACAATTCAACATACGTTTGCATTATCATGGTGCCTCTTCCTTTCCTGAACTCAGCTTGGACATCTGGCATTTCTTGCTCCATATATGGTAAAAGTCTTTGTTGTCAAATTTTGCACATGCCTTTGTTTGCATGGGAAATTAATGCAATGGTCTTGGGGTTGCTGCAATCCCTGGTTTCCCCTTTTTGGGGCATTGGAATGTATACAGAGTGTTTCCAATCTGTCAGCCATTGTTTTGTTTTCCATATTTGTTGACAGATTTTAGTCAGAACTAGACCAGAACTGTCTCTGTCACCAACTTTATTGGTATGCCTTCTGTTCCTGGTGATTTATTTCCCCCAAATATTCTGAGTGAAGCTTCCACGTCACTTTCTAAAACTGTAGGTTCATCTTCAAGAGGTTCTGCCTTGAATGAATCTGTCATCCTTTCATCTCTTGCAGATAATTTTTCCTGTTTTACTTTTTTATAGTTTTGCTTCTCATCTCTCCTCAGCTTAGTTTTATCTGTCATCCAGTGAGGCCTTTCTTTTTGGCGGCAGATAGTGTCTTTTTGTTTTCCTCTCCTTTGTCACAGAGTTCTTTTGGCTCCCACTTAATTAGGCATAAAATGTAAATCTATTTTAACATTGTCTTTAAATTCCACGGAGATGTTCTTCATGTTGTATTTTGGCACAATGGTTGGTTCAGTGTTCTCCTTTAGCTTTACTACTAGCAGTTCATGGTCTGTGCTACAATTTGCTCCTGGACTTGTTTTTGCAAAGAGAATTTATCTTCTGCTTTTGATTATGTAGGTTATTTGAATTCTATACTGCCCATCAAGTGATGTCCATGTATACAGTTGCCTCTTTGGTTGCTTGAAGAATGTGTTAATAGTAAACAAACAATTCACCTCACAAAATTCAATCAGTTGCTCTTCTGCTTCACTTCTAGATCCTAGCACAAATTTTGTTACAATCTTTTTTCTGCCCCATTTTCTACTTTTAAATTCCAATCATATATGATTAACAAGATGTCCTGTTTTGGTGTGATCAGCTTCCTCCTGGAGTCCAGCATAGAATCTTTCAATTTCTTCTTCAACCTCTATAGTTGGAGAATATACTTGGATTATAGTTATATTGATGTACTTGCCTCGGATGTAGCTATGATGTAACACCAACTACAGCAATAAATAGAGGCTAGAATCCTAATTAAGCACTCTAAAGATGGTTGAATAAACAAACTTTCCCAAGCCTGTTATGAGGCAAATATTCAAAATCCCCTGCCTGTATAGATAAACCTGTCCGTCTAGCTTCCTTTCATCTTTAATTTTCTTAAAAAGAGAAAAGAAAACCTAACCCTCTTTCCATACAATTTTGCAAAGAAAGTATTGCATTTTGAAAAGTATGTATTTCTCAAAAAGGAAAAAACAAATGAAATGTTTACCTGTGACTAAGCCTGGACTAGAATATTATAGAGAGCTTCAGCTGAAATCTTCCTATGTTATGAGACTGGGTGTTGACAGTCCATTCTTCAGTTAGTCAGGACTAGAAGAAATTGGTCAGGGTGAGAAATTCATGGCTATTTTAATACAAATTTTGCAAAATTGTCAGTTTCATTCATTTTTAGACAGTACATGAGATGATTGATTGATTTTAACGAGTATGAGAGAAATCAGAACTGATAGATTAACCTTTTTATTTCCAGTGCTTTCCATATTTATTTCTTAGAAGTTTGTGTTTGAAATCTTCTGTATTCAGTCCCATTAATGCTGAATTACGATGACTGCTATTTTTCTTGAGGATCTCCTCATCTTTAACACTTGTTTGTCAGATAGGTACAACTTGTGCCTATTACATTTAGCTGACACAAATAGGGAAGAATTTCATTTCTGTGTGCCTGAAGAATTTCCCAACATTTGGATGTTTCTTCATTGGGATTTGGGATTGAAAGAAAGAAATTAAGGTCAAAACAAATTTGCACTGAGGTTAAAACAGGAACTATTTTTTCCCTTCCCTTTTAGGAAAACTAGCAAGCTTGTTTGCCTTTCGCTCTGGTTTCATACAATTCTCTTCCTAGAGAGAAATTGAGCCCTTTTTAATCAGAGCAATTTTTCAATGAATGAAGCTGAGGACATGGTGTGATTAATTCTGTTCATAATTTATTCTTGTGATTTCATATTCTAGTTTTGCACTATTTGAATAAGGTTTTATTTGACATACACACCAAGGACTATATTAAACTGCTATTCCCAACTGTGTAGAACCACTGAATTCGTTGACAGGTGTGAGTCAGCACTTGCATAAATCTAATTGATTCAAGGGAAGTGCAATTGGATTCAGTCCATAAGTTTTAAGGAACATAGAATGAAAGTATATGTCCAGGGATGTCCATGTTGTCCATGCATTGAAAGATAGAAAAAGAAAAATTGTGCCAACCAAAATGCACAAAATACATTATGTGAGTGTTCAAAACACACAAGCTTCTTCATCAGGCATGGATGTTGAAAGTCATTTTAGGGGAAGGAATGTGATGATGGAGAGTCACAGAGATATGTCTTTCTTGAGATGTTAACACTGAATTTAATATGATGGTAGAAGGAGTTCTGATGAAGACAAAGGCCATGCACACCCCTTGTTGGCCATGGGGGATTTGGGTTACAAAAGCATGGGAAGGTGATGAACCTGTCCATTGTCAGAAACAGAGGCAATTCTTTTATTGTACCTTTCCTATGCAAAGCTGCAAGCCACTTTGTAAGAAGAATTCATGGAGAACCTATGAGTCCTGTCCACTGGGCTTTTGTAGGCACTCAAAGAAAAATTTAATGAGGAATGGGAGGCAATGGACACTTTCTTTGTGATACAAATTGAACAGTCCATGCTAAGCTAGCAACCACCAGAAGCTCTACTGCTTCTTTTCCTTTAAGTGTACCAGAATATATTAAAATTTGTCTATACAACCTTTTGTTACTGCAGCTATTTTATTTTTATATAGCACTAACAGACTGTGACTCATTTCTGCTATTTTTAGGTAATATGAGTTTTATTATAGCATAACTATAGACAGGATTTCCACCATGGGTGGACGAGGGTCCTATGCTCTGAAAATGAATGTTAGCGACAAACGTCCTCCATTAAAAAAAATGAAAACTACAGCTGCTTGTTTCAGTCTGTTATCCATTGTTAAAGGCACAGTGACCTCTGTATTTACAGAACTGTCAACTCTGTTTCTAAGAATAGTTACTTTGTAATTATTTCCTAAGATTTAGCATTTAGCATAAATGTAATGATGCCAGAGTTGTGCAAGTATGATATAGATTTCCCCCCTTTTATTTATGTGTATTTTAAATAATATAGTTAGGGAATCAATATTTAAGTAATACAAAGTACAAGTAGGTTTTACTGCATTTCACATAGATCATTTAGTACAAAAATCATTCTCACAAATGCAAAAACTATCCCAAAACCAAGAAGAAAACTAGCAAAACACTGGGTTTTTTGTTCTTGTATGCATGCAAAAACAAGAGAAATGAAAATTTATATCCCTACGAAATACATGCAAACCTGAAACGAGAAGGGATATTAGTGCTGGATGGGAAATAAAAACCACAGGGTGCAATTAAGAGTGGAGTAGGAAGGTAAATCTTAGCAAATTTCATTCCTGCAGGAAAGAACAAGCACAGTAATGATATCATTTTGTTTCTCACTGTGAAGAAGCCATTGACACAGAATGCTTTTTGAAAGCACAGAAATTCTGGAGCATCCAGACAACTACTATGTCAGACTACACAAAGAGGCCATTGAAATCCATAAAAACATGGACAATTTCAACAGGAAAGATGAAACTCAGAAAGTAAACAAGATTTGGCTACCAGTACTGAAGAACACTAAAATCAAGACTAAAAAATATGCCAACGAATGCTACCCAGACTCTGGAAGTTCCTCTACAGGGAACAATACAATGGGTTGCTAATGTACTTAACACACTGTTATACATATCCCCTGACTAACAACACAACTCTGGGGGATATCCCATTTAACAATAGGCCATCACACAGGCCAACTGCAACATATGCAAATTGCTTCCTACCACCTGGGAACTACGCAGGTATATATACTCTGTCTCACTTCCATGCCACCAGATCCTCTGAAGATGCCAGCCACAGATGCAGGCGAAACGTCAGAAGAAAATACTAACAGAACGTGGCCTCAAAGCCCAAAAATCCCACAACAACTCAATGAAAACTGCCTAGTTTCTGAAGACCATTGGCAGCTCAGGATGTACTCTATTTAAAAAAAAAAAAAAGCATGGTTTTTACATAGAAAATGTATAGAAAACAGCACTTTCCTTTCTCCATTCCATTTTCTGCACAGAAGTATATATTTTTCACATAAAATAAGCCTGGAACAGTGAAGAATTTTACGCATCCAAGATTCTACTCCTCAGAGTTTACTGACACTTGGAAACCTTTTTTTTTTTTAAATCATTTTTCTATTTCTAAAAATATCTTTCCATCTCTAAAACAGAGATACTGCTGAAGCAGACCTGACTCAACATGTAATTGAGCTTCTGAGGCAGGGCTGAGGAAAGTGTGGTTCATATGCTTTTAAGGGCTTTCATGACCCTTCCAGGAACCCACCCATGCCAAATTTGGGGAGGTAATTTTTTTAAAAAAAATTGCATTCTTGAAATCTCTGGGCTTGTTACTGGCCTTTCCCCCATCCAATTACTCCCTGATTATAAATCACACTCACTGGAGTATGGATCATGTGAAAGATATGTCACAGGACCTACAAACACAGCAAAATATTCAGTAAGATCCCTAAATGCTCTAAGGATCCTATCAGTTATTCTTGGGTGGGGGGTGGAATGAAATAAAAATGACCTACAAATGAAGGAGGTCAAAATGTGAGGTACTTGCTTACAGGATTCCATGTAAGGATTATGCACCACATCACCTCTATCAGTTCCCTGTGCATGTTCTAGAGCTCGAGCATATTTATTTTTTGAGCATATTTCAAAAAGGTAGCAAGCATTAAAATATTAAAATAGAGCTCAGAGAAGAACTTCTGAGTTTATCTAGCTCTGGAATCTTTATAATTTTTTAAAAAAAAACCTGCTGGAGCATCCTCCCCCACATCCCCCTCAAAATAACCCAAAACTAAAGTGTTAAAGCACACACCTATGAGGGGCTGATGTGCCTTGGAGAAGATGCACCAAAGAAAAGCTACCTTGATTGGTCAATCTTTCTGTTTGTTTATCTGCATGCCTACCTACTTACATTCATGATGGATACATGTACAGCCTCCAGTACAAAAGGCAGTATACCTCTGTATATCATTGTCTGTATATCATGATCTGGGAGGGATGTTACAGCATTGTGAATGGAAGTGGTCCTGCTAGAGAATTTCCCAAAATCAACTAGTTGGCCACTGTGTGAACAGCATGTGGTACTAGATAGGCCTTTGTTATAATCCAGGGTGGCTTTTCTTATAGTCTAACTATCTTAAGCACCCCCTATGCAAACTAAATGAAACAATTCTCTGTATCTATTTGTACAGGGGATGCCTTCTGAGTTTGTGACCCCCCCAAAAAAAAACAGCTGTTGAGAAGTAAGCATTATTTTCTGAGCCTTAGACTGACAGTGAAAATGATCAGAAAAAGGAAGGAAGGAAGGAAGGAAGGAAGGAAGGAAGGAAGGAAGGAAGGAGAATTTAGGCAACTGCAGAGTTCCAAAGAAAGCAAGGGCAAAATTTCCATCTGTCATCAAGAAAATTAACCCAAATCCAAAAGGCTGCTGGTTCTGGCAATCTGATCCTGTAGTTCACAACAATAAATAATGGTATCACTGAGAGTAAACAATTAAGTATGAAGAACTTGAATGTACACAGAATATTACCTAACTTTTAGAAACTTAGAATCTTTCCAGGTGGGGTAGAGAAACTATTCTTGAGCCAGTATTACGTGGGGGTGAGATGGTATTTAATTTACTGTCTGTGTTAATTCTGAACGTTGGCAATGTCATTAGCAATACTATGCTATGTGTGTACTCAGAAGTGGGGTCCCTCAGAAGTAAAAGGTAAAGCCTAATTCACACATTTCACATGGAATATCTTGATTTGCCTTTCTCAAACTTTTTAGCCTGGAAGAATCCTTGAAATAATTTTCAGGTCTCAGGAAATCCCGAATAACAATTGTTACATCCATAGCTCAAGGCAAAAAAGATTCATATTTTTTCCCCAGTCATGATCTCTTGCAGAAACCCTGGCAACCTCTTACAGAAACCTAGGGTTCTAGGTTGAGAAACTCTGACCTAGATGAAGGTTGGCTATGCTTCATAGCAGAATAGCCAGTTTAACAGATGAGACTGTCCCCAAGACTATGCTATTGATTTCTGCATTAGGTTGCTATTAAGACTGCACAGCCGGGCCAGTAACACAAAAACAGAATAAAACAAAACTGGCAAACCAAGTCACTGACATAAATGTCTCCATTGGTTGAACATTTAACTACAGTTGTTATTGCAGATGTCAATATCATATTCATTTTCCTTTTTTTGCAGTTATGCTAAAGAATCCCAAAAGAGAAGATGACAAGCCATTCAGAGACTGTGCTGATGTATACCAAGCTGGCTTTAATAAAAGTGGTGTCTACACTATTTATGTGAATAACATATCAGAGCCTAAAAAGGTAAAGGTAAATCAATATCCCGGAGAGCTTATAAGCTGAACAATCTCACACCCTGGCTATTATATCTTTAAATTGAAGTGGCCACCTTCCCTACATCTAAGGCCACATTTCTCCCACAGCAAACCTATCTCTAGAAATAAATATAAATGTATTTTTACTGAATCCCATTTTGTATTTTCTAATGACTCTGGGGGCAATTTCAAAAAGTTTTGTGGTTTCCCTGGCCTGTTTTAGACTAGAAATTAAAATCCTGGCCAAATTGACCCCAACAGCCATCAGAGGTAGAGGGTTGCTTTCCTGACAAAAACAAACAAACAAACAAACAAACAAACAAACAAATAACAAGAGTGGGTCACAGGAGCTATGAGAGCTGTTGTGAGCCATACTGGGGCCACTAGGGTCATGTATATCCCATAGGCTACACTTCGTCCACTCCTGTTTTAAATCCCATTGCTGTGGGAGGTGGGACAGACATAGTTCCTGCGGCCCATATTCTGCGAAATCTGTACATCTGCCCTCTCTCTTACCTCCCGGAAATGTAGTCTTGCTTTTCACAAAGGGCTGGCACAAGTCATACTGCTACCGGAGGCAAAGGATAACATCATGTTCCATCTGATAATTTTTTGCACAGAAACTCAGCTCAGAGGTGTCAAATCTCATGTCTCCTCTTTTTTTTCCTCCTCCTCCTTCATATTGTACAAATATATACCACAACAAAATGTTTGGCATGTTGCTGCATTTATATGTCCCTGGTCTATTTCATTGGCTGTTCCAGTTATCATGAGGAGAGGAGAGAAGGAAATCTGGGACTACCATGAAGGGCAGTCTCATCTGTTCTATAAATTATTTCTTTCAGGCTTAGATTTCCATTCCAATGCCTGCCAACACAATCAATGCAAGGATTCAGTGGCTATTGGACTGGACCCAGCCTTCCTGTGTTGCTAGTTAACACATGAACAACACTGACAGCTTATAAAAACAGAGCATGTCAGTATGTTTTAATATGAAACAACAACAACAAAAGATGTTATCTGCTTCCAAAGGGTTACTGTAAATCCCATACATCTTTTATCAGTTAAGGGAGTTTCATTTAATTAGGAACCACTGAATTGTGATGACTCCAGTTCTACTCAATCTACCATCAAGGAGATAGAAAAGGAGAGTAATTTAAATTCCTCCTATTTCCTTTGGTGTATGTGTGTATGTGTGTGTTTGTGTGTGTTCAGATTTCAACCTCAAAATATGTTAAAAGGTGTTTAATGGCTGAATGCTTTGACCTTGTCTGGGATAGCAGCCAGTTGAGGACATTTGTTGGCTCGGATGGTGGAAAGCTAACATTTATAATCGGCTTGCTGCTCCTGTTAATGTGGCAGGTGTTCTCATCCATTGCTATGGAGAGTGCCAGACCACACAGTGAATAATTTAGTGCTTTAAATCCCTCTGTCATTGTCTCATTCCCCCTTTTAATTTGCTGCATCACTCAAAACAAGGAAACTTCAAAACTTGTTTAGAAAAGGATTTCTTTTGTAGAAAATTCCTGTATATGTGCATACCTATTATCTTCCCTCAACTCCCACTTACTGAATTGAACATAAGAATTTAATGTGTAAGACGCAAAAAAAAGTGATCACTGGATTTCTGGCATCTTGATGTGAATGTTAAATAAGATACATGCATTGCTTTAAAAATGCCTGCTGTAAATCAAAGAGCAGTGAAACCACAGCTATAGATAACGATTGTCCTCAAATGTCATTGTGAAAGGAAGCACCGAGCCAAACTATTTTTCTTGAAGGAAAAAGCAATTCTTTAAGGGTTTTGTTTTCCCTTTCTCAAATAAGGTTCATATTTTTGGAGCCTTGTACAATCCTCTTCCACAGATACACGATCAGTGGTCTTTGGCTGTGTGTACAACAAGCAAAGTTATACAATAGAGAAATCGAACAACATTGGTATGGACAATGCACCTTAGAGTGAAAAGCATGGAATTGATTCAGCTGAGGATGAAATGGCATGATTGTGAAGGAAACAGTTCAAAGGAATTGGGTAGTGACCCCCACGTGATAAGGTCATGTACAGCGTTTCATTACCAGCCAATGTCATGAGGTCTGCTTCCTTCTATGGCTCTCTGTGAGAGTGCCAAAGCCCTCACTGAATTGATAAGAATTCTTAGATCTTTTGTTAAAATTGAGCTCCATACACTAGTGAAGCATGTAGTTTTGTTAAAGATCACACTGAGAGGAAATCTGGAATAGTCCCAGCCATTCTGGAGTCTAAGCCTCTGAGTATGAACATGCATAGGGAAGTTGCTTCAGCTAGAACTATGCAAATTCATAATGGAGATGGTGGGCATAAACCAAAACATCAGAAAATTTTTGTCCCCTACCAGAAAAGAGGAAGAGATGGGCACTGTTTAGACAACAGCTCCCAGAATCTCCAAGCCAGTATGCCATGGGGTTCTGGGAGGTATCCTTTTCAAATAGTATGGTTGGTCCTTGTTTGGAAGCAGAAATCTGAGCTAGATGGATCAAGGCCTCATGTCACGACATGGAGATTCTTACGTAGTTTATGTTCTTATACCCAGGTTTTTTGTAATATGGACATCACAGGAGGAGGTTGGACAGTTATACAGCACCGAGAAGATGGGAGCCTAGATTTCCAAAAAACCTGGAAGGAATACAAAATGGTAAGATGGGGAATTACTTCCCAGAATCCTATCTCTAGAAATACTGGGGACATCATTTTATCACTGTTTTTTATTTTGAAGCAAAGCGGAACATTCTGTTAATAGCTTATACTGGGACTATGGCCATTAAACAATAAACACAGGAGACATCAAGTGCCTCAAGTTTATTATAGCTGTTTTAAAACTCCTTCCTTGATTTGTTTTTCTATGAATCATACTTCAGAGAGTTCCTTCATTTGGAAGCTTTCTTTTCATTTTTCCCTGTGGATTTTGGGATGTAACAGTTGCCTTTGTCAATGCTTTCCATTCCTTGTCCTCAGGCAATGTGTCACACTCAGAAATAAAAAACAAATAAGCCTTTAACACTGGGTAGGAGCCAAACTCTGCTGTGAACAACTGGGAATCACGTACACTCAAGAGTGGCAGCCTCTCATATGTTATTGCAGAATGTGAGTCCAGAGAGCTTTTTCTCTCTGGGTAGAAGCTTAAGGAAGACATGGGGTAGGGCTGCAACTTTAAGACAGAAGCCTATGCAGGAACTGAGCAACTATCATGCCGGTTTAGATTCCTGCTGTTAGTCTGAAGGAAATAGCAGTATGTTATACATTGTTTTAGGTTTAGTACTTTGAAAAGCACTCTTTCCACATTTATTTAGTGTGTGCACACATTCAGTGGGAGATCAAGAGGAAGTCAGCATGGTGATCCTTGGTGGTGGATCATCAGCTTGTGAAGACCATCTTTCCACTATAAAGCAATGGCCAAATGCCTTTAGGCTATCCTGTTATTTCTAAGTTTGCTCATCAAGCTCTCAAGAATTTC
Source organism: Ctenosaura bakeri (assembly GCA_948474755.1). Lineage (NCBI taxonomy): Eukaryota > Metazoa > Chordata > Lepidosauria > Squamata > Iguanidae > Ctenosaura > Ctenosaura bakeri. Next base: position 103,873 of record CAOLHI010001656.1, read on the forward strand.
TCAAATAAATTCATTACTTAAGTGATTTGGAAGCAAAGCTTGTCCTTTAAAAGCTTTTGAAAGCTTGTACAGCTCTACAGGCATGAAGCTGGCCTCAACACTGAAACATTTGGCCTATGGAAATGCAAAGCTGGGATGCACTCAGATGGAGGTACTCTTTCTGTGAACTGGAACTAACATTTAGGCTTGTTCTGAGAGGTGGTAGCAGCTAGATTTTGGGCAAGGTTTGGAATAAATTCAAACTTAAGAGGCAAGGGAAGGCAAGAATTCAGGTTCAAGGCAAAGAAAGAAATCAGCTTCGGGGTAGCACCCTGGACAGCTCCAAGTGGAGCTCAAGTTGGAAGCTCACACAACCAAGCTTAATTGCTGTGTCTTCATTAGCAGGCAACCTTAACCATAAACTGGGTGGCTATTCAGTATAGGATTTCACCTCTGCTGACAGAAGTCTCTGTTAGTTAAAGGAGTCTTATCTGTTTTAGAAAAATGGTGGCATATGAATTCCTCCCAAGAGTTCAGGCTACTGGGGAAGTGAATTTATCCAGGGACAGTGATGAGAATAATTCCTTCTCTGTTGTGTCACTTTCCTTGAGATTATCAGCTCATTCCTGATCATGAGGAGAAAGGCTGACTGAGAAACATTGCAGTGCTTTGTTTTTATTGAATGTTTATTTGTTTGGTTGTTTGGCTGGTTTTGTATGTTATGGTGATGAGATATTCCTTAACATCCTCCATCTTTAGTTTTCCATCTCTATAATCGTGATCTCAATCTCACAGTGATTGTATGACTTAAAATGCAAAGATGATGATGAAGCACCAAGATCATAACAAAAGCACAAAACTAACCCTTATTATATCAAATTGGAACAATACAATCAGCGTGGAAACCCCTAGGTTTCCATCTAAGCTAATAGTGTAGCAATAGGAAAGATTTACACAGTTAATATGTCTACCTTTGAAGAGTTATAATGAAGTCACCCAGTGAATTTCAGTGTTCAAGGAGAACTAGAACTTGGGTCTCACAAGTCCCAGTTCAAAACCCTAACATGCTACAACAAACTTGTACTGGCTTCCACTAAAAAGACTGTTAAGCCTCAGTAGACAGGCTGAAACCTATGGAGTCAACAATCAGATATTCAGAAGTTCCTCCCTCACATACTTTCCTATGATATTTTTTAACTGAAAATCCAGGTGATCTCAGTGGCTAAGGACATTCATTACCAGCTTTGACTGATCCACCATTACCTCTGTTCCTAGATAGTGATATTTTTGCCATTGGGAGCCATGCGTTTCATGACTAGACTACTCTGACAGGTTCTTTATTGAGTTGCCCTTGAATTTGGTTCAGAAGCTGTAGTCGGTACAGAATGCAGAAATTAAGGTGGACAATGGAGAAATGAGCTATCAACATATTACACCACTGCAGAAAGAAATACAGTGGCTGTTCAATTGCTAGAAAGCTATATTTGAGATTGTGCTGTTAACATGTTGTTGTAGTTGCACGCCTTCAAGTCATTTCCAACTGATGGTCACCCTAAGATGAACCTATCATGGGCTTTTAGGGGCTGAGAGAGTGTGACACATCCAGGATCACCCAACAGGTTTCCACAACTGAGGGAGGAATCAAACCTTGGCATCCAGGAGTTGTAAACCAATGCTCAAACATCTACACCACTCTGGCTAATCCCTAGAAAAACACCTCACTCTATATTGACCCCTGAGAACTCCACTGGAAACTTTATTGATTATCCCACAATACACAGAATGATCAACATTGTGAAGGCAGGTCATTTTAGAGGTTACATCAGGACAGTGTGGCAGAGACCAAATTGTGGCATTTGCTCTACAAACAGGAATTTAGGCCTCCAAATGAAATTGGCTTTCAGTCTCCAAATTTCTAGCATTGTAGTAACTTAAAACTTCAGTTGAACATTTAGAAATACAGTTTAGGCATCTCAAAAAAGGGGGCAGAAAATGTTCTAAAAGGAATATGAATACAGCACATGCAATAGTGCTAGGTATGAACAGGTTTTAGTGCCTTACTCTCTGCAGTGCTAGAATCTGTGCAATGAAGAATTTTCATTTGCAGAAGCAAAATTCTTATTTGGGGGAAATATCTCCCCCTTCTCATAGCTACCCCTGAGTGACATCCAGTTTTTGCCACAATCTCTTCTGCATAATGCAAGAGGCAGAGACTGTGTCACATTTTTATTTTTTAAATTTTATTTATGAATATTATCTATTTTTATGTATTTATTTACCAAATGTTAAATCCCTTTTTAAAATGTATTTATGTGTGCTGTTCCTTGCTAGACTTTGCAGCTAGATTTTGGGCAAGGAAGGAGTCTGCTAGGAATAATTATGTCATTCCATTTGTACTTTCTTGGTTGTATGTTTGCTTATTTAAAATTAATCTAGTCTAAATTTTTACATCATTTTTAGGCTTTTTATATAATTTTGTATTTTAAATTTTAAGACATTAGTCCAAGCTGAACTGGACCATTTTCCAAAATGTGGGACAAACCAAATTTTATGATCAGTTATAATTTAAGAGTATAGGAAGCTGTGGTTTACCAGATTATCCATTGGCTTATGTAGTTTGTTGCTAACTGCCATCAGGTCGATTTTGATTTATAGTGACTCTATGAATAAGAAACCGCCAACATTGCCTATATTAGCCCTTCTCAACTAGGCATCCTTCTGGTGTTCTGGAGTACCTCAGCCAGCATGGCCAACTGTTGGGATGATGTGAGTTATCAACTAAAACATCTTGAGGGCAACAAGTAACCAGAGACTGCTCTACATAAACTAGTTATGATTCTCCACAGTTTCATGAGGGGTTATTTCCCAAAGATAATATGGGATGCTTTTAATCAAACCTGGAAAATTTAGTCTGAAAAGCTTCTGTTTTATCAAGCTCTTGTGTCTCCTGACTTTCAAAGAAAAACCAACCTTGCATGCAATTCTTGAGGGCAAAATATCGCTATAGGCTTTTTCCAACAATGCAGGATGTCCAAGGTTAAAACTTAGAAATTTTAGAGTTTTTAAAAGCTGTTTTCATCTTTTGAACACCCAAATGTTAATATTCCTTCTTCTTCCTTATATGCTACCTTCCTGCCTGTCAGCTCTCCCATTGTCTATCTATCCTGGTTAATCAGGGCTGCTCTTTATTTTCCCCCACCAATGTTCTGAAATTGATTAGACCATTGCATCTATTACACAGGGAGAAATACATAGACCAGATTCCTGAACTGAGTGTCTTAGATGGAGTAAACTCATAAGGTTCCACCAAGTCTGTGTTTTTCCTCTGCCAGGAGTGCAGGCACTATTTGTCCTAGACTCAACTTTTGTAGCTGTAAACAAATCAATGATTTTACCATCTGATGCATATGTTCTTTAAAAACATATTTAGGATGGTCAGCTTCCTTCAGTGGCTATGTTAGAAGTCCCAACCTTCCAGTGTCCACAACATTCCACTGACACATGATAACTTTTGGCAGCATGGTAGAAGAAAAGTTACTATTTCCCTTTAGTACAAGGCATAGGGGAGCATGTTTTCTCATTTTAAAGTAGAATCATGCTTCTGCGAACCTTCAGGAGTGTGAGTCTGCTTTTAAACAAGGTGCATGCTACACACATCTTATGTTTTTAAATAAAATTGTGACTCTTTTGTCACGGCCATACTGTTGAAATTTGACAATGTAAATTCAGTGGAGATCAATGGAGATGCAAAATAAACAGAGGAATGCATGCTGCCCACAGGAAGTATGTTGGCTGTCCTTGTGATTTTGAATAGCCTGCTTATCTCACTCCTCATCTCTCTTTGGGCCTCTTGGCCAAAATACTATAGAGTGCTCTGAATTTAATAAGTGGGGCATCTAACACCCCACTGGAATTGTCAATTGTGAGTATAATTGTAATGGTGATGGTGATGCTTACTGCTCATTTAAGGTGTTTGTCCATGCATCCTCAGTGTATGCATTTTGGCAGCAGGTGTAAAGAGTCCTGAAGAAATGTAAGGCACATCACAGAGCTAAAGCTAGAAAAGAGACCCTCTTTCACGTTACCCACTTACAATATTATGATTCCACTTTAACTGCCATGGATCCATCCTCTAGAATAGGTTTTAGTGCTTCACCAAATAACAAATTAGAGAGCTGGACCAAAACTAACAAAATGAATTTCCACATGGAGAAGAGTAAGGTCCTACACCTGGGCAGAAAGAATGAAATGCACAGATATAAGATGGGTGACACCTGGCTTGCCCTCAGCATTTGTGAAAAGGGTCTTAGAGTCTTGGTAGACCACAAGGTGAATATGAGTCAGCAGTGTGATGTGGCAGCTAAGAAACCCAATGCAATTCTGGGCTACATCAACAGGAGTAAAATATCCAGGTCAAGGGAAGTAATACTACCACTGTATTCTGCTTTGGTCAAACCGGCCTGGAATAATGTGCCCAGTTCTGGACACCACAGTTCAAGAAGGATATTGACAAGGTGGAATGTGGCCAGAGGAGAGCTAAATGATAGAAGGCCTGGAAATTATGTTATATGAGGAGAGGCATAGGGAGCTGGGTATGTTTAGCCTGGAGAAGAGAAGATTAAGAGGTGACAGGATCGCTATTTTTAAATATTGGAAGGGTTGTTATATGGAGGATGGAGCAAGCATGTTGTCTGCTTCAAAATTCAGGAAAAGAGATTCTATCTGAACATTAGGAAGAACTTCCTGATGGTAAGAGCAATTCGATAGTGGAATACACTGCTTCATAGTGTGGTGAAGTCTTTTTCTTTGGAGGTTTTGAAACAGAGGCTGAATGGCCATCTGTTGAGAATGCTTTGATGGTATATTTCTGAATTTTAGGGGGTTGAACTTGATAGCCCTTGTGGTCTCTTCCAACTCTCTGGTTCTATGAAACCCCAGAACTCCACAGGATGGAGCCATGGCAATTAAAGAAGAATTGTAGTGCCATAACTGTACACACTACACAATATCAAGTGATTTATTAAATCAGGGAGAAAGGGTACCTTTTTCAAGTAATGTGTGAATTGCATATTTTCTTTTCTTTTTTTAAAAAAGAAGGGCTTCTAAAAGCCTGTGCTTGGAGAGTTAGTTATGCACACTTTACTGTTTCCATTCTACCCTTGCTACTAATGATTTCACTGAGAAACTGTTTTTGCATGAATTTGTCAAGAGGAAAAGGATTTGGCTTAGACTGAGAGGTATGTTTCTGATCAAAACAATTATCATACATAATTTAACCATGCATGCTGTTGGGTTTATTTTGGTTTTACAGTTCATAGTTAGGTGAAATGCAGATACTCTGGATTATTTTAGTACTTTTTGTTGCAACATGAAGGCTATTTGTACTATATAAGGGAACCTTAAAAATCACCTGAAAGTTAATATATTTGCAATATCTGGAGGATACGGACATTGAGCTAAATAGCTTCATGGTAACTGTACACATTTTCCTAATGAAATACTTGAGACATGAGTACCGGGAGACTAACCTCTAGATGTTTGATGTTGTATATACCTTTATTTCATTTGGGGGGGGAGGATTGCTAAAAAAGAATGCATTTCCTGAAGTATAAGAGGGTGATGATGACAGTGTGATGCGATTCTCTCTTTGACCGGTTCTGAATCCCAAATTAAAGAGTACAAGCTATGAAATTAAAGAGTACAAGCTATGGACCAGGAAGTCCACAGTTCAAATCTGACCTCTGTAGTAATTTGTTGGGTGATCTTAAAAACCTGCTCTTTTCCACCTTCATTTCTCATTTCATCTTTGATGAGCAGAGAGTATTAATCAAAAATAAAATCTCCCTTCCTTTAAGGGTACAGTTGCCAAATGAAACAAGGGATGGGGCTCCTTTACTTATTACTTACTTACTTTACTTATAATTGTGTAAAGAAGGGCTCTCAGCAAGTCTGGCTTATCATCACGGTCTGAAATTCCCTTTCCTACACCATCATTAAAGGTATATGAGCCTTCTTCTTTATTTCACCTTAGAACCCTACCCTTGAGGAAAGAAGAATTTTGTTCATGATTAATATTCTCAAGGGGGAAATTTATGTATTTATTTGTAAAAGTTATATTTCCTCCAGTTAATCCACAGTGACATATATGGCTTTCCTCCTTTACACTTTACACCCACAGCAGCTCTGTGAGGTGATTAGACTGAGGGAGCATGACTGGTACAAAGATACCCAGTGAACTTCATAGCTGAGTGGGGATTAGAGCTTGGATCTTTGAAATATTCCTTCAACACCCAAACACATTATACCACACCAATTCTGGCTCCCACTGGAGGAGAGCATTTGAACTAAAGGATCAGAAGATCAGAGATGGACAATTGTGGAGTCAATGTTCAGAAACAAAGCTACTTCTCCCATCCATGCACACACTACATGAAACCATAAGATGCCGTATGAATACTTGTGGTTAAATTACACAGTGAAACAGAAGCTGAACATGTTTCTTTGCCTAAGATAAGCTATATTTGCAGCACAAAGTTTTACAGAGTACTGTCCCACCTTTGTAAAATGTTACTGGATAAGCTCTGCTTCAGAACTTGTGTTGACATCTGGTTGTGTATCCATTGCACTGCTTTCAGCATTTTGAATGGACACCCTTAATATCTTTGAAAATAGTAACCATGTGGAGAATTTCCCCAGTCAGAAAGGGCAAAGAAAGTTCAGGTTTACCGAAAAGAGTGAGCTGCTTGGTAAAACATAAGGCTAGATCATTCCTTCTTCACTGTGTTTAATGTAAGCTCTGTTTGAGCACTATGAAATACATGGATATACTTGCTGAAGTGGGTATATTAACGACTCTTTGTTATTACTTCTAATGAAACCTTAGACTGCTATACTTAGCAAAACTTCTTGATCTGTATCTCCCTTTATACTTGATGGCTGACATCCTATTAGGTGTTTATGTCATTGTAAACTGACTTACAATTACCTAAAATTGAATAGTGACATTGTGCAATGCACGTATTCTCAGGAGGGGAGCAGTGACATAGCTATGTCTCTGGGAGCGTTTTGCACTCAGAGCCAAATGGGTATCAGAGTTCTATCGGAGCCATTGCACAGTGGACAGCAGAACACTATGGGATTCATTGCACAACTGGAACCCCCATTTTGTAACAAGATACTGCACTTTCACAATTCACTAGCAAAGTTGCATGCCCTATCAACATCATAAAGTTACAAATTGTAGCCTCTGATGTGGGATCTTGCCTGGCATCTTTGTATCATGGCCTTTAAAAGGCATTGGTTGCATCTTATTTTCTGAATTCCTACTATTAGTTCCTGCAAAGATCTGCATTTTTAGAAATGTACAAAAATTGCAATTTTTTCCATACATTTTTTTTCATATACTAAAGCATGAATCCACATGTTTTTCAAATGTGCACATTTTTAGTCAAGTACATATTCCAAATGTATGCACGGTTTTGCTGTATACATTACGTTCCCTTTTTGAAACCAGTTGCGAGCTTCTAAAATCTACATATTTCTGAAACCAGTTACATGTTATCCTACAATAAGTGCAACAATATATACACCAGAAAGTACAAATGACATCTTTACCATCTCTAACTATAATATGAGGCTTCCTTAATTATTGTTCATTAGTTTCTGGAAACACACAATTGCTGAGGCAAAGAGAAAAAAAAACATCCTGATTTATTAACTGTTTTGCCTAATGTGTTACCTGATGAACCCAAAGGAGATGAACCTGTAGGATATACAGAGTATATCCGGTATCAGTTTTGGTTTTTTTAACTAAAAATTCAAAGTTTCTCATGAATAGTATCAGTAAAAATAAATAATATGTGAGAGATAAATGTTTGAGGTTAGAGGAACATGACTGAAATAGCATAAACTTAAAAGCTGACAAAACTAGTGACTTTTTTTTTTATCACTGATTGTATTTTCCCACATCCCCTCTTTAACAGCAATGTCCAAATTATTGGTGTCAATGTTAAAAGTTGTATTTGATTGTGAAGATTGTGTTGGGTTTTTTTAAGGTTTGCATAGGCTAGCTGACCCTTTTGGTTATTTTGATGTTGGTAGTTTGAGAGCTGGACTAGGACTCTAGAGAACAGGGATTAAATTCCCACTCAGCCATGGAAACTTCCTGGGTGACCTTGGGCAAGTCACACTCTCTCAGCCTTAAAGAAAAGCAAAGGCAAACCTCCCATTGAACAAATCTTGCCAAGAACCCCATGATAGGTTCACTTTAGGGTTGCCAGAAGTCAGAAATGATGTGAAGGCATGTAACAGCAACAGAATTACAGTGTAATTAAAAGGAAATCTAAATTAGCCCTAGATGGTTCTTCCTAACTAGCAGAAATGTAAAATGTTATTTCCATTCTTTTTCTAGTTCTAGTTGTTATGTATCTTTTAAATCAGATCTTCTCCTAAGTAACATTTAGATTATTACCATTAGACACTATCATATCTATGCAGCTGTATTAGTTCACAGCAGCAGGGACAGTGGTTTGTGTAATTAAAGCTAGAACAGCTTCTCAAACCTAGGAACCTGAGGAGATCTAAACTGTAAGGAGAACCATGTGAAACATTGTAGCTCTCCAGATGTTGTTGGACTGTAACTCCCATTAGCCCTAGCCAACAACATAAGGGATGATGGACATTGCAGCCCAACAACATCTGGACAGCCACAAATTCTCCACCTTGGCTTTGAGCTTTGTGGAATACTCCAAAGAGATTAAACATCATAGTTAAAATTTCAGTATCATTTTAAGCCATATCAGAAACCCTATTAATTTTCTCACTGTAAAAACAGACATCAAATTCCAAAAATAAATAAAATGTAAAATAAAATAAAATGCCACCATTGCTTGGCAGCTTATTTATTTTATCTCAGAGACAGACGAAACCTATTTTTGCTTCAGTGTGATCTCTAAACAAGCTGTTTGGCATACCAGTTTCTAAGTTACTTCATATATGTCATTATATTATTACATTATATTTAATACATTTAGCTACAGTTTCTAGTGACCACAATCATATCACCAGCTTATGTAGTTGGTATACAATCACAGCTGCTGTACAGTTCCACTGGAAAACTTCCATGCTGACATCGGCTGCTCAATCTAGGCCAAAGATATGGATAAAATTGATCTACTGTTATGATGTGAAGGACATATCAAGTAGGTGGACAGCTATAGTATAGATATATAAATATATAGATATATTTAAATACCTGGCAGTCCTTTTGTCTCACATTTTTGGAATACCTGTATTGTATAATAAGTATTTTCCCCCCAAGATTGCATAGTACCAGATGACTGTGAAACAGTCTCTTACATTACCTAAAGTTGACAAACTCTCCTACTTGCTTGTGGAAATTTGTACTATTCTTTGTTGTTAAAGAAGATGGACTGTATGTAGTCTTCAGTTGACTTTTGTGGACCTAAAAACATTGTTAACCTAGTCAACCAGATATATTTCTATTCTTCTGCAAAAACAATATTTGACTCAGAAACTCTCCCTAAGGAATCACATTTTTACAAAAAACCAGAAGGAAAAGAATATGGAATAGCACTATTATAGAATATGTAATAGCACAACAAATCTTTGACATCAACCTCATGTAGTTTTCTTAGTCAGAAAGCAGGGGTGATAACGTGAACTTGTTTCTCACCGTCAGGAATATTGTGAATGTTACTCAAGTTTCATCACTGTGATCATGAAAGTTGATTTTCCTTCAAGTGAGAGTATTATGGACATTTCTATTATGTAAATGTTACAGAAGACTAAGCAAATATCATTAAGTTGAGTTTCACTGATTTTCTTCTAGGGCTTCGGTAGTCCTTCTGGAGAATACTGGCTGGGGAATGAGTTTATCTTTGCAATAACCACCAGTCAAAGACACTATTCTCTAAGAATTGAATTAATGGACTGGGAAGGAGGTCGGGCTTATTCACAATATGACAGATTTTATATAGGAAGTGAAAAGCAGAATTACAGGTGAGTCCAGATGTTTTTGTCTCCAGCTACTTTTTGTTTTGTGCATGTTACTAGTTTGAAATTTACTCAAGAATATGACTAAATATCCTAAAGGCACCAGATCTAAGAAATTAAGCAGAGTCAGCCCTGGTTAGTACTTGGATAAGAGATAAACAATGAATACATAGGTGCTGTAGGTGTTGTATTTCAGAGGAAGGAACTGGGGAAAAAAACCTCTGAATATTCCTTGCCTAAGAAAAACCTTATGAAATTTGTGGGATCACCATAAGTCAACAGGTGACTTTAAGGCATGTATGCGCATGCACATACACACACAACTATAGATAATATAGAATAGGTAGTTTTCAGTGGATGCAGTTTGAGAGGTTATATGACCTAGTTTGTATGAGTTAAACCATTCAGTATCGTCTATTTTGATAGAATGCATACTTTAAAACAGTGCTGGGAAAAATGCAGCCCATGGACTATGCGCAGCCTATGGAGCCCCATTTTATGGCTAGGAAGCTCCTTTAAGCCCACAAGCCTAGATACCCCTAAAAATTGGAAAAAAATGTGAACTTTTTGGTAAAAAACAACTGCCACTCCTCTCCTCTGCTCAACATACCCATATCCAAAAATCAGCCAAAAATAAAAATGGAAGTTATGTGAAATAGCTTTTGGTCATCCTGGGAGGACTGTTATGTCTCTCACTGTGAGTGCAAGGGTGAAAAATGCCCCCCTGCCCCCTTTGCAGTGGTCTACTCCTTATGGTTATGATGTATATAGTGCTCACATTTGACAGAGCATTTCCATTTCACAGTTGGACTATTCTAATTGGATTTTTTTTTCCAAATTGCCAGTGATATCTGTGAAGATTTACTTATATGTCAGTTTAGTTTTATGTCAGATGTGTGTGTTTAGTTACACATATTCCCCAGGTAAATGTGCATGGGATCATAACCTGTCATAACAATTCAAGTCCTAGAATATACACTTAAACCATAAATATAAGACCGTATCATCCTATACGAATCTGCCTTGGTTTTAAGATCCTTGGGACGAGGGTTTGGTGAGGACAACTGAGAGGATCATCTCAGTGGCCCTGGCTGTGGAACTTTCCCACAGGAGGAATTGTTATTTTAAAAAAAAAAATTAGAAGTTTAGTTTTGAAAATTAAAAAAAAAAAACCCTTCCCACTTCCAAGCTTACATTTTCCAGGTTGAATCTACTTATTTTCATTGCGTACATCCATAATTTCTGTTTAACAAAAAAGAGAACGATTGCATTTTTCCCTTTTTACATATCTTATATCTTTAATATCTTTATCCAATCCAAAACTTCTCTCCATTCTCTTTAAAAGTTTATTTAAAAGTTTAGGTTTATTTTTCAGAGAAAATATTAATTTTTCTGTCTCTGTCATATCCAGAACTTTTAGTTTCTATTCTTCTGTATCAATATATTTCCTTTCTTTCCAATTTTGGGCATATGTCAATATAATAATATCCTCAGAAATCGGACATCTTATTTCCCTTTGTTGCCCTAACATATTTAACAAGTAAAACTTTGGTTTCAAGAGGAATTGTTATAATTGCTTATAGCAGTATTTTGTTTTCATCTGCATAGTAAGTTTACTTTGGTCTCACATTGGAAAAAAGGCAGGAGTAAAATAAATAAAGATAAATAAATAAATAAATAAATAAATAATAAAAGGGAATACGAGAAACTGTAATGGCATATTAGACCTAATGTCTGATTGCACTGTGTAGCATGACAGAATGCTTAAAAACTGCAAAAGATGTCACCAGGTTTTGCAGTGATTTGGTTCAAGATCAGAAAGTCATGAGTTATACTACTTGTAGTTAAGACTGAAGTGAGCATTATGAACCTCTTCTCAAGATATGAGTCCTTTTCTGGATTGATAATTTTATCTAAATCACCCTCCTTGCCACCACCAGCAACCCACTGAGAACCTATATGGTCACTCTGACAGTAGCAGCATCTGCTTCTCTTCTGCTCTCACCTTGGTGTCTGGGAAACTCAAATGGTGGTGATCTTGGTGTCAGCAATCCAAGAAGTATGATTTACCAAGTGTATGTATTGAACTCCAATTCCCATTGCCCTGGCACCTATACAACCCTTACTCCAGTATTCCCATTACCAGAAATGGAGGTAGAAAAGAGAGGGAATACAGTTGCGATAATACAGAGATATCTCCCTCCCTGTTTATAGAGAAGCTGCAACAGCTGCTAATTTGAAGAACAGGAAGGCTTTGAGAACTGGGACTGCTCTTAGCAAGATCATCAGGAACACAACATAGTCCAATCTGATTTATAATTGGGTTTAGAAATAACCCATTTGATTTTGACTTAGCTTTAATGCACATTTTACAAACAGCAGGAAAACATTATTTTAAAATACTGTAGAAGAAAGCTTTGCTTACGTAACATAAAACCCAAAAGATTAACATTTCCCAAGACAGAAACATAAGACTGAGACCATAAATAAGGGTTAAGCCATTATTTTTCATTTAAAAGGTAGTGATCTAATATCACAAAAAGTTAAGCTCTACAATTCTTTCTCCAGCCAAACTCATATTAGTATCTATTGATGCTAAGATCCAGCTATGACAGATGAATCTCATGACTTAATATGGTGGTACTTGTCTTCTCGTGCCCTGTTTATTGCCTAGTAAAATGTCCAAGTCTATGGGGTCTCAAGATCTTATGAACAGCTTTCTCTTAATGCTTGAAGGCAATCATGCCAGACAAAGAGCTGGTTAAGAGGGAGTGACAAGGGCTAAAACCAATTGTCAATCCCAACTTGAGTAGATCCACTGAAAAACAGGAGCTCAAGTCAACATTTATGTAAGCCTCATTGTTTTAGGCATTCTACTGTAGTTGAGACTATCAGTTTGATGCAGTCCAAAGAGAAAAAAGGTTCTTAACCCGAGACTATATCCCTACCATGCTATTCATGATTAAGGCTAGGGAATAAGTTCTGAGAAAGGGATCGTAACTCACTACAGAACATGCAGAAGTGGTTCCCTTGGAAATACTTTCAGTCCAAGAAGTGAATTAAATTTCAGATAAATTCTCTGAATCCAAATCTAGTAGTGGTCAGAGCTACGGGTAAATCGGTAGGACCTAAAAGACCAGCATATTTCAGTTTCTACCTCTTACTGCCAGTAAAACAGTACCACCAAGAAAACTCTTGGAGAGGTATTTCAACCTTTTAAATGGGATGAAAACTTGGAGATTTAAAAAGACTGCAAGATATTGATCCACTGTGGTGGTTATACTACTGACCCTCACTTGTGATTATCCTGCTTCAAATTCCCACACTCTTTCAAAGGGTATTGCTGCTGCCAATATCTTCACTGGAACCACTTCTCATTACGTATGTATAAGACTATTTTTCTTGGTTCTTAGGCTCTGTTTTCCCACTGTTAATGACTAGACACTACGCATGGTGATGTGGTCTCTACTAAACACAAGACATATTATTTTACTTCTTACTCTCCACCACCTAAAGCAGGGATGGGAACTGTCTGGGCTTCTAGATATTATTGCACTGCAATTCCCAGCAGCCTTAGCTTGCAAAGCCAGTGGTGAGGAATGCTAGGAAATATATTCAGCAATATATGGAGGGCCACACAAGTCCTACCTCTGACATAAAGACCTGTAATTGCTGTTTTCTTTTATCTTCAGTATTGTTGTTGTTGTGCGCCTTCAAGCTGTTTCTAACTTATGGCAACCCTAAGGCAAACCTATAAGGGGGTTTTCAGAGGGCTGAGAGTGTGTGATGTGGCCAAAGTCACCCAATGGGTTTCCATAGCTGAGTGGGGAATCAAACCCTGGTCTCCAGGGCTGTAGTCCAGTGCTCAAATCACTGCACCATGCTAGCTCTCTTCTTTAATATAGTTAACAAATTGTGCCTTAATGACCTAACACAATCTTCCCTCATATGTCCTCTCTCTCTGTCTCTTTCTCCCTTCCCTCCCCTCCCTCCCTCCCTCCCTCCCTCTCTTTTTGGTTAGCATCCTGTTCATGGATTATGATGCTGTAAGTCTGACTCACAGCATGAGAATTCACTTCTACAGCTGTTGTTCAGTTGGAAGTCTCTTCTAACCACATAATAGACAACTGTACTCCCCAAACCTACCATTAAAGCAGTGCAGCCTTCCCCCATGGCCATTTCTGTTTTGAAGGAAAGCAAAGGGATGAGCAGGTATGCATCCAGCAATTTTCCTGTAGTTGGACATGCTGCAGTAGGCATCTGCTCTCATCCAGCTACTGGAAAAGAGCTAGATGCATCCTTGGTTATCCCTCCACTGATTTCTGAAAACATAGAAGTGCAAAAATGTCTGTGTTGGGGCAAGGCTTCATTGCTTAAAAGGTAGGTTTTGAGGATAACATTGTGATAACACAGCTACAGAGACATAGACATAGTTTCCATAGTTACATTTCTGAATGTAGAATCTCAATCTTTCTGTCCTCAGAAATCAGACCGTTGTATACTATGCCTTCTTCCAAACCCTAATCCTAGCTGATATGCACATCCTGGCTCATACCATATTATTCCACCATTCTTCTTCCATGTACAAATATACCTGCTTAGTACTCTATTTGTCACTGTCTTCATATACACTCCCAAAACCTACTTTCTTCCTGATATTACAGTATTAAAAACAAAAACATTTTAACAGAATATGTAACATCACTCAAGTCACCAAATGACCTTGGGAGGGCCAGATTTGGCTCCAAGTCTGAAGTACTCACCAGTGATGTAGCAAGTGAACAATAACTACTTGAGATTTCATTATATGTACAATGGATATGTATTACTTTTGGTATCAGTTGCTCCCATGAACAGAAGGATGCTGTTGCATTTGAGGGTTTCCTGTTGGTGTCTGATTGGCCCTTGTGTGAGTGGAATGTTTGACAAGATAGATCCATATTCTGATCTAGCAGAGCTCTTTTTATGTTTTTATGAATTTTCTTTATGTTCTTCTGAGTTCCTGCAACTCAGAGGGGACAAAACTAAATTCGGTGGACAAGTAATTGGAGATGATATAAGCTATATTTCTACTGAACTCAGTGAATTCTTTTTTTATCAAGTCAACCTGCATACGATTTGGCTGTTTGTCCCACTGACTCCAATAGAATGAGTTGTCATTGCTTTGAATCATACAATTGGACATAATTAATTTGTGGCTAATTTGTCTAGATAGGACCTAGGTTTTAAGTAGTTTTCTATGTGCTTTAAATTGTATTACTATAGGTAGGTAACAGGATACTATTGGTGTTATTATTATGATTATCCATTAAGTGAAAGATACGAGATTTAAGTTTGGTCGTGACTATCCTAATTTCAATCAAAACTAATGTTTGAATCCATCCCAGTGGATCTATTTAGTAAGTGACATTTTATAATTTGTGCAAGAGAAGAGGAGATAGGGTGCTAGTGCTTGAGAGTCTCACATTCCAAAATTTAGCAAAGGCTGAGTATCAATCTCCCAGAAGCAGCAGGTTTGAATATTGTTAATACACCTCATTCTTTCATCAGCATTTAGGGTCTAAATACTATTGAAGTAATGAAGTGATTAACCAGTATGCAGATCTATTCATCTTGGGGGCTTGACACTTGGCCAACAGTCTGTCTTCAATTTTTTATAAAAGGAAAACAGTGATGATTATCAAGGAGTTACTCTATGAATTTGTTCCCACCTCATGAGTTTTAAAAGTCTCACTTTCCTTGCCAAGTTTAGGATGGCTACAGGAGCTGCCAGCAACGGCTACAGGAGCTGCCTGAATAACTAAAGAGGAACCTAAACTTTAAGCCTAAATGTCCACTAGCTGGTCCAGAGTAGAGAATGTTTATGTCTTAGATGGGATGACATTAATTGGCTTCTACTGTATTTAGCAGGTTCAAGACATGTCCCCAAGCTAAAATCCACCATGGTGAGCCTCCTTAATGCTAATGCTTTCTTTTAGCCATGTTGTTTACTCTAAATATCTGTCGAAAGCAGTTATCCAGCCAAGCAAACAATCTTTCTTGCTGATGAAATTATTACTGGCAATAATGATTGTGCATCCAATATGCTATTAACAAGGGTACATAATACAGTGAGGACGAAGCACAGATTAATTTCAAATGGCATCATTTCCATCAGGAATCATACTAGTAACTAAAGAGACTGCTTAGTCTGAGCACTAGTTAAGGGAAACTGCAAGAGAGAGGAGGGGGGAAACAACATGAAAAGGTGGTGGTGGTAAGCATTTAATGGTGTGCATTTAATGCAGTGATGTCTTATCAAAAGACAAGCAACAATGCTCCAGCAGTTCATTCCAATCACTGATATAAGGATTCAGCGGCTATACAGTAGATCAACAGTGTCTGAGAAAATATTGGAAATCATTTTTTCATGCTGTTCTTCAATACGTTATAGAAAGTTTTGATTCAACCTGGATCACTCCCAAGTGGTGACTTCAGAAGTGTTCTGTTTATTCTCCCCACTGTTTGTACCACTTTTTATTAGCCTAAAGAATCTCTGATTTGAAAGCAGTAATGCTGAACACATGTACATTAAAATTATCCTCACATTTCAGAACTGTACAGCTGTAAAATATTTTTTCTGGGAAGGCAGGATAAAATATATCTTTCCCAGATGAGGTGTACAAAGTGCGAAACAGCTTAGAATACTGATTGATAATAAGGGGCATTTGCTAATCACTGCTGGATGATGACCTGCTTCTTACATGTCAAAGCACTTCATCTGATTTGTGTGTTCTTTAATATTACTTTCTGCTTCATGCAATAAATAAATAAAAAAACAGATGAATAATGAGATGCCTCTAGGTCTCCATTTAAGCAAGAGCCTTTATTATTTGTGGATTGATACAATCTTTAGATAATAGGGAAATATGTATGTATATTTGTTAATTTTTGTGGCCAGATTAATCTTTCATATATGTGTATCAGGAAATCAGGAGAGTTGGGCTAAGGACTGGATAATCTTAGTGAATGTTCATTTGTTTCTGGCACAGCTTAAATGTAGCTTCAAACTTTTATGTGTGTTTGTTTCAAATTAGAATATTTGGCTGAAATGAACGTTCATATTTCAGTTCACATGCATCAGATGTATTTGATTTAAATACTACAAACCAGAATATAAACTTGTCACTGATTTTGCAAGTAAAAATCACATGGGGATTTACTAGATAATGTGATTGGGGGGGGACTAAGCAAAAACTGTCAAGAAGACTCATCAAGGCTATTAGTGGAATTGGACTGATATATTACAACCAAACAGACCCTTCTTGGGGAATAAAAAAAAATTCATCCTTCTGTCACATTTTCCTCTCTCTTGCACATAATGGCCCAAAACCTATTGTTTGTATTGATTACAGTAGACTTATTGAACCAACTGGATTTACTTACATGTTGACCCACCATTCAACGATTGATTCAGTAGATCTACTTTAGCTGAGACTAATGAGCAAGATTTTAACCAATATGTAAGATATGCATCCTATGTCATGGCATAATTACATTGAGATATTCCCTCCTGTGCCACTGAAAGATCAAAAGGTAGAGTGGAGTGAGGAAATCAATGATGCTGTGAGAATATCACATTTGGAGGATTTGTTCCAGAACAGCAAGAATATATCAGAAGCTCTGATGTTGGGGCAATCACAATTGAGAGGAGACATTGCCTTGTTTCCCTCATTGCTAGAGACACATTCATCGTAAACCAGATTACAGTAATCAATGAAACTGGGGAAGGGCCCACAGCTCAGTGGCATAACATATGCTTTTTATACATAATTTTGGGAGTGTGTTCCTTGGCATCTCCAGGAAGAAGTGGAAAAGACCTGAGATCCAGGCCAGTAGGCTGTAGTCTGACTTTGTACAAGGCCATTTCCTGTGTTTCAAGCATAAGATCACAAAGAAACAACATTAAAATATTTTAAAAATGCAAGAAAATAACATGAAAGAAGATATAAGAATACTAAGACAGCTCATAGACCAATATGGCAAACAAAACAATCAGTTTTCACTAACAGTAAATAATAGGATTAAAACAGAGGCAGCAGAAAAAAGGGGTGCAGAATATCAAATCATCTAATCATCAAATCATCTGAAATGGAGGTCATTAAAGTCAACAAGAAGAGGTCAAAGTCTATTTCACTGGGGAAAGTATTCCAGAAATACAGGACCACCAAAGAAAGGCTCTGTCTCTGCTACTTTCCAGACCTACAGCTCATGCTGATGGACTATAGGATCAATGAGTTGGAAAAGCATTCACAGGCCATATAATCCAAGCCTCTTATTCAGAAATCAAATGCTAAACCCCCACTCTCTCACAGGTTATCATTTAATCTCTGCTTAAACCTCAAATAAAGGTGAATCCACCTTCCAATGGTCAAACAGCTTTTACTGCTAGGAAGTTATTCCTAACATTTAGTTGGGATCTTCTTTCTTCTAATTCTTTCCATTGCTTTGGGTACAACCCTCCAGAGCAGCAGATAACAAGCTCTCTCCATTATCTACATGATATCCCTTCAAATATTTTAAAATGGTTATCATATTGCTTCTTGTTCTTCTGTTCTTCAGTTTAAACATAGCCAATTCCCTCAACTACTCCTCCTAGGACATGGTTTCCAGCACTTGCCATCCTCTTCTGAATGTGATCCAGTATGTCAATATCCTTCCCGAACTGTGGGGCCCAGAACTGGACACAGCATTCTAAGAGAGGCATGTCCGAAACAGAATAGAATGATACTATTGCTTCCCTTGGTTTGGACATTATAATTCAGTAGATGAAGCCTATGATTGCATTGGGATATAATGAACACATTTGTCAGCAAGCAAGATCTGCTTTCTCTAGAAAAGGTCAGAGTCAATGCATCAATCATCCTGGCCACTGATGACATCTGTACATCCAAAGTGGATGCCAAGTCCTGGAAGACTTCAAAGTTGTGTAGCTGGGTCTTTGGGTGAGTGCCAGTTGTCATCACTATCCAAATTGGACATCTTGAGTCATAACAATGCCATCTAACCTAGATCAAATTTCAGCTTGTTCTCTCCCATCCATCCAAATAGTTGCAAGATTTCAGCTGCTTCTTGGGGGTTAGGTGATAGAAAAGATAGATACATCTGTCTTTTTATACCTATAAGTAGTTGCATACTGAGAACATTTCAGTGCAAAGTTCCAAGTGATTTTGCTCAGTAGTTTCATGTAGATGCTTAAAAGCATAGAGAAGAAGATGGAGTCTTGAGGTTTCCCCACACTGTCTTCTGGAAGCTAGCCATAAATTTGACAGATGCTCCTGCATTATAGTGTCACCAAATGAAAAGCAAGGAAGATGATCCAGAAGGATACTATTTGATGATATCAAGGCCACTAAGAAATTGAACAGAAACAATAGATTTCTGTTCCCATTTCCCAGTCCCTTCTCCAGAACAAATCATCTATCAAAATGACTTAGGCAGTTTCTATCCCAAACCTTGGTCAAAAACTCGATTAGGCAGTCTAAATTTGGCTTTTTGACAATTGGTTTCCTCTGTTTTGTCTCTAGTTCCAACAAGCTCTTCTGTTTCCTGTAACAACAGTCTAAATTTCAGTGAATTTCTGCAGGATCCTGAGAGAATGATGGTCAATCAACTGTAGCACAGAGGTCATTTTACAGTAGGTTTTTGACAAATGAACTGTTTTCCAGATTTTGCATTGTGCTAAATGTAGCATTAGTTTGATTTCATTTGATGGGCTGCTATGACTTGTCTGAAATTACAAGTTTGCTTTAGTCAGTCCTTCCTCGCCCTTCTCCTGACACCAGAGGGGCAGTTATCTAATCTGGTGCCCATTACCAAGAAGATTTGTTTTGAAGCAGTGCTAAGATGCTCTGTCACTGGAGCAACAAGGATCCAGAGGAACAATGTGTGAGGTATCTCCCAGCATTAGTGAATACTGAGATATGTTAGTTTGCTACAGGAGAGTTGTTGCTATTTTTCTTGCAAGATTTATAAACTCATATTGTAGCTTAATCCCATCAAATACCAATTCACACAATATGTTGACAGCTAGAGAGTGTATTCATTCATCATCCATCATTTGGAACCCTCAGCACAGTCATTTTAAAAGGCTTTCATCTAATACCCTCAAGCAATTCTACAATAGGCCTGCCCACTAGAAAATACAAAGGTGTTTTGTTTTTGTTTTTTGCTTAGTAGTACAAGTTGAATCATCCCTAACCAGTAGTCATGCTGGCTGGGCTTGATGGTAGCTGGAGTTCAGCAATATTCTCATGGCCATTGGGTTTTGAAACTATTTTTAATGACCCATTGATTCAGAAAATTCCACACTCAAGTCATTTCATGATAGAGCTGTGCTTTACAGGATGTAAAACACTTGACAGTTATTTGACTCTGCAAAGTTACCGGGACAGTCTGCAGCAAACCAAATCTTACAAGTCATTATTTACCCTTTATTACACCATTTAGCAGAAATAACGAAGTCCATGTACTGAGATCTTGAATCTGTTTTAAACTAGTGGAGTCATGATTCTGAACTGCAGATTTTTTATAAGGTCATGACCCTGATTTGTCAGAGGGAAAAAGAAGCATTCAGGTTTCATGCTCAACCCGCCTAGCCTGGCCAGTGTGGCACCATCTAAGAGCACAGATTATAAATAAATGACAGTGAGTGAACCTTTCACTCATATCTGACTGTCAGCCACAAATGACGCCATGGGAGTAGAAATATGTTTAACAGGCTGTTTGTGTTTTTCTAAGTGGGGCCACAGTGCCACATAATTCATCCTGGCACTTCTTGAAACCCACATGATGTCCTTAGAAAGCAAATCAAGGATTCCAAGATGATATTTATTTATTTCAAATTGCTATAAACATTTCCAGGAATGTCCCTTGTTGTTTCTTGAATGTATTGTACATTTAAATGTAAGTTCTTTGTCAAAGAATTTTTGGGACTGAAACAGAGAATGCCAAAAAGCAATACTTGGTAACTTAAAGGATTTGAACTGATAAAGTTTTTTAAAAAGCTTGTTTACATACCAGATTGCCTGCTTCAGACATCACCATGGGCTTGGCTGTTTTGAACAGAATTCAGATTCATATCAATGAAGAGATGAACTCTTAGTACAGTGAAGGAAGCAAAGAAAGTGCTCTTCCTCATTAATGTGAACAAGAAATCCTATCAAGGCAAGTTTTCCCAGTTCATCAGAATACACGGATTGGAGTTATTATTGTTAAAATTATTTCTGCCATCAGGGCCCCTAAAGCAATCTATGGCCAAAAAAATTGTTGAAAATATTCTTTAAAAACAATTAAAAGTCAGTATTAAGAACTACTGCTGAAAACCAAAGAGCAGATAGAATACTGTTTAGTCTACTGGAATCTGACAAGGAGTGAGCTAAAATAACTTCCCTTGGATAAATGCATAAATCTGCAACACAGATATCAAACAGTTTACTAAAATGTTCACCAATGGAAATTGAATGATGGACGTATTCCCTTCTCTGTCTGATTTTTCAGAATTCATTGTTTTCCCTAGCAGCCGCTTATGCAGTACCTTCTCTGTCAGTAACTTGCATTATCTGGAAATTCCCTTGATTTAACAAGACGTCATTATTACAAAACTTTTATTGAAAATTTTGCTGAGTTCAAGACTGTTTCTCAGAATAAAGACCACATGCATTTTTGGGGTGCATGCAAAAAGAACTTCATTAAAAATCTTCCCACTGTCGTTGGAATCCTATCTTTTGGCAGACATACAAATGAGCATGATGTTAGACAAGAATTGCATTACCATAAGCTTAAAATAATGTTTGTCCTAAATGATGAAGCTTTTCTGTCTTGAAGTATGCATGTCTGAACTCTTTCCTCCTTCCATATTTACCTACCCAACCTACTGCAGTGTAATGGTTTGAATGTTGGACAAGGAATCCAGGAGACTAGAGTTTAAATCCCTACTTGGCTATGGAAACTCACTGGGTGACCTTGGCCACATCACATTCTCGTAGCCTCAAAGAAAGATAATGGCAAATTTCTTCTGAAAATTTTTTTGCCAAGAAAACCCTAAAACAGGTTCACCTTAGGGTCTAAATCAGAAATGACTTCGAGGCACACACGAACAACAAACCCTAAGGTCACCTTTCAGATGAACTTCTCTGAGGGGTCTCCCAGCCAGGTTTCAGGAAGTTGCTACCAGGGAAAAGCCCTTTTTGCTGCTGCACCTGAACTTTTCTTGCCAGAAAGGCCCATCTTGTGCCTACATTATCATCCTTTCAGTGCCAAGCGAAACACTTTTATAATTCCTCCAAGCATTCAAATTGTTTATGGTCTTTTTAATAATTTTCAAAGAAGTAGCCATGTTAGTCTCCTGCAACATAAAAAAGGAGGAAGGGAAGGTGAGAAAACAATGAAAAGTGACAGTACCTTTAAGACTGTGTTGTTGTTGTTGTTGTTGCATGAGCTTTTGTGAATATAAACCTACTTCTTCATATGCAGTGCAGAGTAATATTAAAGCCTCAGGTTACAGGGATATATTGTATAAATATGCTTTATAACCTGAAGCTTTACAATCACTCTGTGATGCATCTGAGGAAGTGGATTTGCATCCATGGAAACTCATACTGAAATAAAAATCAATTCATCTTAAAGGCGCTGCCACATTCAATTTCCTCCCTCCCTTTCTCCTTTTTAATACCTCTTAAGACAATACGTGTTTGATCTCCCTCTGTAAAATATTGTTTCATTGTTCCTGCTTTTATAGATTTATTTACTCAGTTTGTCCTGTGGTGTGGATTTTAATCTAGCTGATGTTTTGGTTTAGTGTTTATTTTAAAATTCACAAACCACCTTATGTTTAGTAGGCAGTTTAAATGCTGAAAAGAATGCATGAAACAAATAAATTTCATTTATATTCGAAGTAGGTGGGTTTAGAAATTATAATACCAGAAGTTTCAGGCAAAGATAAAGGAAATGCAGCTATAGTGTAATGATGCCAGCTAGAATGGATTACTTCTCTGTAGGCAGACCTCAGGATGAAGAAAATATAGACAAAGACTTTTGGAAATATTTATGGTTCTGCTTTTGCAGTGGTGAAACAATAGGAATGTAACACTTAAAAAAAAGTCTCTGGTGCAGTGGATTTTTTTTTTTTTAATGTACTGAAGATCATCCAATTAGTGCCACGCAGCAGAAATGATGAAAAACAAAATAACCAATAAAATTTATATCTGCCTTACAGGCCCATTTGAAACAATGAATTCACATTACGCGACATTGCATTATCATGTGCAAAAAAAAAGAGAGAGAGAGAGAGCATATTTATTTTAACAGTGCCTTAAGTATGAGGCAGTGGTGGGAGACAATTATGATTCAGCTAAGGCAGCTCACCCAGGGTGATAACTGGATGCAGATTCTCAGTGAGGCATTAAACAAAATAATCTGTATTCAGAATTTCCTCCAGATCAACTTAGAGACCTGGTTAGGGTGCTCAGATCTCAAGGTCAGACCCCTCTTCTCCAAGTCTCAGAGCCAAAGTAGGAAGAAAGCATAAAAATATTTATTTGGGGGAAAAAATCCTGTAAGTTGGCTATACTGAATGCTACAAGCTGCTTCATGGTAGACTTTCCAGGGTGTCTGCATGACCAAATAGCTTTTCAAACTATGAGTATGTGCAGGGCTCCACAGATTACCGGAGATCAGATTAATTGTTATTGAATGATATACTGTGGTTGATGCTAAATGTGAGTAGCTGTGGTTGATACTTAATGCATTTTCTGCACAGAAATTAATATTTCTGCATGGAAATATTATTTTCCAGATAGAAAATGTTGTTTCATGTGCAGAAAATGCTGTGCAAAGTGACCATACATGTATTTTGTACAGAATAAGTCACACAATTAGGCCGGGACTGGTGGGAGGAGGTGGTGGGGAGCACAAACTTTTGCCGCCAGCAGCTGGCATGATCAGGCCCCAGACAGGTGGAAGGAAGTGGCAGGGAGTGCAATCTCACTCTCCTCTCATTTTCTCAGCCATTCCAGCCATGATTGGGCCCCAGGTAGGCGGAAGGAAGCGGTGGGGAGTGCAATCTTGCTCTCTCCATCCTTTTCCCAGCTGCCCTGACCACGATGAGGCCCCAGGTGGGTGGGAGGAAGTGGCGGGGAGCACAATAGTGCACTCTCCCCTTGCACTCCCCCTCAGCCCAGAGCAGGTAGAAGAAAGTGACCTCACTCCCCCCCTATTTTCCCAGACACCCCAGGCATGATCGGGCCCAGGGAGGGCAGGCGGAAGTGGCGGGGAGCATGATCTCGCTCTCTCCCTTGTTTTCCCAGCCACTCCACTGTTCTCCTGCCCCCCTCTGGAAAGATTTGAAAGATCTGAGATTTGCGAGATTGTTGGATTTGGAGAACTTTCCAGGGATTCAGATCCAGATCCCGATTTGGAAAATTTTGGATTTGTCCCATCCCTAAAAATTACTCATTGGTACCTTTGAGAAGAAACTTAGTGAAGAATTACATCTCTATTAATGTGTCATAGCTAATGACACATAGCTAATGACACATTAATAGGCCTCAGACATCCCTAGGCCTCAGGTACTGGTCTTAAATATCAGGATTTGGGATACTCCTGACAATCCTAGACACGATGTATATGTGTGGATATTTCAACATATATGGGGCTTTTAGTGAGGGGAAGGTCTGGAAACAGGATTTTTAATCTGTTTCTACATTGTATTCTTCTCTCTGAGTCTTTGTGCCCCAGATTAGTCTTTTATGGGAATTCTGTGAGCATCTCTTCAGTATAAAAGCAACTGCCCTCACACTCAAATACAGTTCTATGGGAGCACATAGGTAGAGACATAAAGTTTCCAATATTAGTCATTCATAATCTTCTGCTTGTGGAATCCCCTTCTTTTAAACTTCATGCACCATATATGGCTTACAAGGCCAGCAGGCCAAAAAATTATCCGAATGTCAAATGCAAAACCCTACAAGAGAGACTATCACCTTTTTGTTCAAGTCAGCCTGAGCTAGGGGACACTCATACTTTAAACTACCACCCTCTGTCCCAGAATGAGGCCAAAAACCTCCTCTGCGAAGAGGAGAATATTGAATTCATTACCGTATGATCTTATAGGAATTTATATTTAATTCTAAAGGGAATAGCAATAAAATATATAGATATATACACCACAAACTTATAGGATGTTTAGTTACAGGGAGAAAAGGGAATAGGAGTAAAATATATAAAGAACTAGAGGAACTTTGAAGGAAAGTATAATCAGGTGAAAATGTCTTGCTAGAACAGGTGTGAGCTTTCCTAGTACAGGACGCTGGGACTACAGTAACAGATATCTGAAGGTAATAATATTGTAACCTAAAGCATGAGCTATGAGAAAGTAAGGCACATAGTGAATTTATAAGCCAAGACTAGCTCCCAGTTTTTATACCCCAAAGTCTTTAGCAATACAGATGAATTCCACTGACCATTCAGGGATTGACTAATCCCAGAGTGTTTATGCTTTCTAGAAGAAGTATTTTCCCATGATAGCACAACTTAAATGATTAGTCCTAATTGACAAGGCTTTTGTTTTCATCTTTGAAGCCACAGCCTTTAGGTCAGTGTGGGAATTATGTGACTCCCCAGATTTGGACTAAGACACTCCTCATTCCTCACCATTGGCTGTGCTGCCTAGGAGTACCAGGAGCAACAGTTCAACAACGTCTGGAGAGTTTCACAATTCCCACACCTGACAAAGGTGTTTAATGAAGTTGTGATCCCATATGGAGAGAGGAAAAGTAGGTACTGGAAGCACAGAACACAAGTGTTTTCCTCCTTTCCTTTCAAGACCGAACTTGTATTGAGTATGTTGTGATTATTTTACAACATCAATGAAGACTCCATTGTATTGATGGCTGGGGTCAGGGTCAGGGTTGCGGACAGTATTAGGGCTAATATTTCATGTACACTTCTTATATTTCCTAATCTCAATGGGAATTCCAAATTCCCCCTGAAAAGGGACATTCAATTGAGCATCAGAGCACATTACTTCTACTTCTTCACATCTTGGTTTGAAAAAAAAAAGGGCTAAGGACATTTTGTCATGTAGTCAGGAATTATATTGACTCAGGGGAAAAAGCACCCATATAGCAAAAATCAACATTTTTGAAGGACAATTTGTGTGTCAGTTGCTTTTTGTTTGGGAAAAAGGTTGCATGCAGAAAGTTGCAAAATCTGGGGGAAATTCTTACAACTGTTCATAGAACAATTCCACAGAATGCCTGCATTGCCAGTTTAGCTCTGTATGGATTCTGCAACTAATGTCTCTGCTCTGGTGCAGGAGGGTAAGTTGGTGGTCATCCATACAGGTTGTACAAAGCCAAGCTTACACCAAGTCAGAGCATTGGCTGATTGCCCAGTATCAGCTCCATTAACTGAAAACAGCTCTCTAAGCTCGTGAATAAAAGTTTACATCACTTGCTGTATTACTCTTTTCTTTTAGCTGGAAATACTAAAGACTAACTTTTGTAAAAATACATTAATGGGATTTCAAAAATCAATGAATATACTTGGGGAAAATGTGAATGACTTTATGTATAGGAACCAAAATTAAGTCTTGAAACTTGATGTGGAACTAGGTTAGGATGGAAAAGTCTGGGATTCTAACAAATGCAGAGAAAATGATAGTAACATCATTTTCACATCCCTATACACCAATCTCCCATATCATGAATTGGTGTATATTACATTAATGTGAGATCTTCTGGCCAAATTGGTTGAAAAATCCAGGTTCCATTTTTTAATGCTGACTTCAGCTTCTGTGAACTTCACAAGGATGTACTGATAATCTGCCACACTTTGAAATGTTTGTAGATACTGTGTTCAAGAGCCATTTTTCTATCAGCACTGCTCCAAAGGAGTTTATTTTCCTTAAAGGGGAAAAAAAGGATAGGATAATTTACTACCATCAGTGTTGAAACCCAGCAAATCTAGAAGTCTTGAATCTCAGTTTGATTTGTTTATATTCGAGGAGCAACAAAAATAATTGTATACAAACTAGCAGAATGCTTTCAAATATATTGCTTTCAAAGCTAGTCTGTGCATTGTTTTAGAAAACAGTATCTAATTGACGTGACATTTCCCCAGTACCTCATAAAGCTTGAATTTTTAAAAATCTCCAGACTTTCTCTACTTAGCCTTTTTCCAAGATACTTTATCTTGGCCCTGATTTTGGAGCTTCCTTTTTCTTGTATTTATCACAATCTTGACCACATTTTTTTCTAACTCAGTGCCCTGAATATATCACAGACTTCCACCTTTATTCCTTTGAACGTGAATGGGCTATGTATAACTTTCTGCAGGGTAGGCACAAGTTAGATGGGAATGTATTCATAGACTTTTGGTAAGTTACAGTTCATTGAGGGTGAGAACTTGTTGGATTGAATACAGGATGAGGATTCTGTAGCTTTTATCATTCACTGATCCTGAATCAGTAAGAGGTACTATAAAGTTTGACCAGAAAGAACTATTCCTCACTCCCAAAATGCACCTTTTAGTTACCAAAGCCTCCTCCAGATATTTGTTGGAGAGTGGAGAGAGGAAGACCATGGAGGAGTGTCCCTCTCTGTTTCTGCAGAAGAAATCACTGAAGGTGACAATATTCCTGTGCATCCAGCTACAAGAACAACAGCAGCTAAAAGGTGGGTTTGAAGGGGGAGATATGCCATAGTTCCACCTGACAGAACTTTACAATACCAGTTCCTTATCCAAAACCTGTTAATCAACAAAGCTACAGAAGCCCCATCTCATATTCAACATGGCAACGTCAGGTTTTGGTTATGCTAGTGAAGGCTGACAGGAACTGCAGTCCAGCACCATTTGGAGGGCAACACCCCTGAAGCAAACATTTCTGATGCCCTCATCTTTAACAGTAATTACAACAAAATGTATTTTCCCCAAATTAGATTGCTGAAATAAGAAGAAGCTTAGTTAACTGAAGGGTGGGCTCAGTGGTGGTAGAAGAGGAAGAGAAAGAAACACCCCTGCCATTGCTGCCATTGCTCCCACCTCCCAAAAGCAATTATTATGGCTATCCATCAGTGCTGTCCCCTCCCTCTGTGAATATGCATGTGCACACCTATATCCCACCTCTGCCTGTATCATTGCTGCCATAATTGTGGGCCCATTGTAAGAGACAGCAGCAATGATCTGTTCCAGCACACCCTGATTCCAGGAGAGGGCACATCATTGCTCACTACTCCTCTTGCCAGTACCTTGTGAATTTCTCTGTTGTGAGGCTGCTTGACTTAAACAGTAAGTTTGGGAGGGGGACACTTTCAGCCCTTGTGATGGGACAGTGACTATAAAAGGGGATTAGTGTAATTACAATGTTGTAACTTGGTCTTCTTCTTGTTGTTGTGTGCCTTCAAGTCATTTCAGACTTATGGCGACCTTAAGGTGAACTTATCACAGGGTTTTCTGGGCTGAGAGTGTGTGATGTACCCAAGATCACCCAGTGGGTTTACATGATAATTGAATCCTTGTCTTCAGGGCCATAGTCCAACTCTCAAACCACTACACCATGCTGGTTCTCAACTTGTTCTTATAGCATTGTAATTAGTGAACAAGGTGCAAACCAATTATTAATTACTAAAGAGGATGCCAACGAACACTTACAGCTTACTACTTTCTTTTGAGATTGAAGACCTGATCTCCTTCCTCTGCCTTTCCTCTTCACTCACATTTTGTAACCCTGATATAAGGCTGTTTCTATTTTTTTTATTGATGTCAAATGCTTTATAAAAAAAAAATAGTTACCTGAAATATTGGATCAAAATGATAATGATGATGATGATATGAAAGGTATTGAATGGACGCTCCCATTCCAGCCAGTGGATTATACAGAATTTTCCAGTTCATGTTTTATACTTGAACTCTTGACTGAAGAGCAAACTTGCCCTCACATAACCACAGAAAGTAGTAAGTGAAAAGTATGTTGACAAGATGGGTGTTGTTTATGTTTATTTAGACTGGACAGATTTTGCAGAGTGTCTGTAAGCCACTGGATGAAGTAGGATATAAATGAAGCCAATCAAAGTAAATGAACTTCTTCAACAGGGAGAACTTCTGATTGACTTTAGGAGAGGGTTTTTTTTTAAAAAAAAACTGATGTGAGCACTATGGCTGAAATGGTTCTTCAGTGACCCCAAGTTTTTTCAGGATTTCAAAAATCTTCCAGATCTATTCTCAGTACAAAGAAGTCAAGTAGGTGTCTCTGAAGTTGTGTTTGATGACATCCTCTCTTCTCCCTATCCCTTTTTTCTCTTTAGGCTCTATCTAAAAGGTCATTCAGGAACAGCAGGAAAACAGAGCAGCCTGATACTGCATGGGGCTGATTTTAGTACCAAAGATGCTGACAATGACAACTGTATGTGTAAATGTGCCCTTATGCTAACTGGAGGTAAGCACTGTATGCTAAAATCACTAATAAATTACTGGGTAGCAATGGCTGTATGGAGAGCAAGAAGGGAATTCTGCAATATTCCAGATGTTGCTGAATTGCACCTCCCAGCAACCCTTTTCAGCATGGCCAATGGTGAGGAATGCTGGCAGTTGCATTTCAAGAACTTCTGGAGAACTCCACAGTTTGCATATAGCAAAGTTGCTTTACAAATGAATCATACTATTAATCCTGCTAGTCTAGCTCTACCAACAGCTTCATCCAGCATCTGAAACACAAGTTCTCAATTCTTGACTCTTAGATTCGTTTAATTCAGTTGTTTATTAAAATGTTACCTAACATGAAAATGAAAGTAGATGAACTCTTTCCAAACAAGGGAGTGTCTCAGAAATTTTTTGTGACTTATGAGACTTATAAAATAATGATGTATCCAAAAATCTTAGTATGATCTTCTTGCCTTCTGCTTGAGATAACAGTAGAGAAATGGTAAAACTTTTAAAGGAGAGGTTTGAGGCTAAATTAGACAGAACACATAGTCAAACAGTGAGATGCAGTGTCACAAGATGTAGTTATGGCTGCCAGTGTAGCGGGCTTTAACAGGGCTTGGAGATTTTCATGGAGGTTGTGGTCATCAATTTCTACTGATCAGAATAGTTGCATATCACTAACAGTGTCAGAGGTAGTAGGTCTCTGCATATCAATTGCCAGAGAGTGTGAGATGAAGGGTGTGATTAATAATCTTGGGAATCCAATTGTTAGTCTCAAATAGGGAATAGCCACTGAATCAATGGGATTCACCTACTTGACTCATTTTTGAACAACTAATTCAATAGATCAACTCCAGTTGTGATGAACTAGTGCGATTCAGGCAAAGTACTACTAACTCTATATTTCCATAGGCAACAAATTAGCTGCTGTATAAACAGAATGCTAGACTAGATAGACCTCTGATCTGTCCCAGCACCATGGCTCTTCTTTTGTTCCTAAGATAATAGAAATCTGTGATCAGATATCCTATCCCTTAAAAAAAAATGGAAAAAGCAGAATTATTTGTACTCAGACCACTGTTAGTACATGAAGGGTCAATCTTTTCCCTGTCAACATTCCAAAAAAAAAAAAAAACTCTTCCTTGTGCTGTCACTTACCCCACAAGGAAAAGGTTAAGGGTAATGGTATGTTTCTCCAGTGAGGCAAATGGTATCTTGCCATATGTGCATGCTTTCATTGGAAAAATGTCAGATAGGGAAACAGTTAATGCCTTTCCAGATCTCTCTCTCTCTCTCTCTCCTTCTCCTCCTCTCTCACATACACTTGGAGAGATAAAGTGAGAGAAAGAGAGACTACTTTCTTTACTAAACTGAAAAAGATGGAAGATCTGATATCAGATTCTGGTTATCTTGTACTATTTGGCTCACTGCAGCATATTCTTTATGGTTTATGCTTATGCAGTGATAGTATTTAGCAAGAAACCCATGGGGTGAGTTGAATCAGAAACGAAGATCCTCAGTAAGTAGCGATGTGCAGAATATTCAGAAGTTTTCTCACCCTTAGTGAGAAAGGATGTGTCAACATCTTGTGAAAGCTTGGGGTAAAAGTGTTTGTTTGTTTGTTTTTGTTGTTGTTGTTTTGTTTTTCTTTTGCATTTTAGGACTTTCCCTGTGAAAATTCCACAAAAGATTTGTGTGTATAAAAACATTGTTTGTGTGAAAGGGGGCATTTTTGCAAAACATTATGTTTTGCAATGTTTTCTGCACAATGGCAGAATAAAAGATTCACATCTCTATCACCAATCCAGGGTGATCTTAGCCATTTGAGGTAACTCCTAGAGATTTAACTGGGCAAAGTTTCCAAATTGCAAAAATCTTTATGGACTTATAAGGAGATGCTTATAGACTTTTTTTTTTTGTCAGTTGTGTGACTAATGAAGCTGGAGTCATTGTTACAGCGCCAGTACTACTAAATGTGTTTTAAAATCTCTGAAGAGGATACTATGATATTTATTTTTCATGGATTTGCCATGAACAGTCAGCTTCCTGTAAGATACCAGTTTGAAACCCTTCACAACAGTGAACATTAGAAAGATGTATTCAAATTTTTGGTCACAACAAACTGTCTGATAACAAAAAGTGGCTGTGATAACAACATAATAAAAATAACTCATCTTTAGAAATAATAGTGTCCTTGATAGTGGCAGACTTTATCAGACTTCATGTTTGTCTTGGCAATTCCTGTAGACAGCTCTTCCATCATAAATTATATAAAATGTACATGACTTGTGTGGCTATCTTGACAGTCTGGGGAATTTTGTAGTCTCTGTGAGCTGAGCAGAATATTCAATGTATGACAAGTAACAAAAGAGAAAATAAGATATGGAAACTAAAATAATCAGGGGAAAAACCTTGAGGCTTATAAACCACCATTCATTCTGTACATAAAGGTTACTTATTGTTGGAGGATACCAAAGTTTATCTTATAGCCAGTTTGAGCATTTGACCACAACTCTGGAGGCAAGGGCTCAATTCCCCTCTTGGCCATGGAAACCCACTGGGTGACCTTGGGAATATCACACACTCTCACCCCGAGAAAACCCTTTGATGGGTTCACCTTAGGGTTGCCATAAATCAGAAATGACCTGAAGGCACACAACACAACAAAAAAGTTTCTTTGTGTATCAAGCAGCTTCCAGACACACGAGAAATGACATTTCCTCTGGTTAGTAGTACCTAGTACTAGTTACTATAGTGATGTTCTATTTTCTTCTGTTAGAAGTCTCAGAACAGATAGTTCAAGAATT
Source organism: Ctenosaura bakeri (assembly GCA_948474755.1). Lineage (NCBI taxonomy): Eukaryota > Metazoa > Chordata > Lepidosauria > Squamata > Iguanidae > Ctenosaura > Ctenosaura bakeri. The sequence continues at coordinate 136,134 of CAOLHI010001656.1, forward strand.
GATGCATGTGAATTCTTTGTAATTTTGTCCAAGCCAGGAATGTGGTTAGTTTTGACTTTTGCTTATCCAAACAAGCCATGACCAAAATGTACATTCTGATCTTGGCTTGTTCAGACAAACTATAGTTTAAACCAGAGACAGCAGAAATATGGCCTCCAGATAACTAAGTTAGCTAGGGCTGATTGGATGACTGGAACTGGAGGCTCAAACATTCTTTACCCCTTTCTTTACCCCTTGTTTACACTAACTACAGTCTATCCCAGTTTTGATGAACAAACACAAACTGAGTTGATTTAAAATAAAAAAAAATAGGTTCCACACCAGCAAGAAGAGAGGAAAGCAGAATGCATCAACTGGAATTCATGCATGAGTCATTCAACTACAGTTTAATATATGGAGAAAATGCAGCCCCGGGAGCCCACTGTGGCTGAAGGCTATTTTTTTTAAATCATTCATTCCCCCCCCCCGCAACCTCCTCTGGTCATTAACCTTACACTTTTTTTCTGGCTATTTAAAAAAGCGGAGGAGTATCCCAAATGGCACTTCAACTTTTCAATAGAGTAAGGGCTTCCCTGCATAGTACAGATGCAATTCTTTACTTGTTTTCTTCTTAGGAAGCAACAAGTAATCTTTTTTTTCCTGCTCTGCTAAAGTCTTTGAAAACTGCACAGTTTTTTAAGTCTCCACAATTTGCAACTTACGCTATGCAAAATTTGCACATAAATACTATTTTGGGCTATTTTCTGTACAAAACAACCACATGTAAATTTTGCATAGAATTAAGTCCCCAACTTTGATTATTTTAATCATTCTAGGATTCCTCTCACCAAGACATCTCAGTACTCAAGAGACATGTTTTTGGACATTTTCCAATATTTTCAAATATTTTTTTCATCCTTTTTGTGCAATTTAATATAGGAAACATCTATGGTTCAAAACAAAAAGTAAACTTCCTATCACTGCCACTATTGATTGATTGATTGATTGATTGATTGGGTGGTTACAGTCCCTGGAGGTTTCCAGGAGCAGAAAAATTTCTCCTTTAATTGCCCACCTCTAGGTCAGATGCACCTCAGGGCATGGCCAGGTCAGAGTCAAGGGATCAGTCAGGAAGCTCCAGTGATAATGAACTTGAGATAATCCCCAAAACAACTCAACCTTCAGAAAAACAATAGCACCTGAAACTGCCTCAACAGAGCAACTGATTGTCTTCAACCCATTCCCTCTTCCCACTGAAATTCTCCTTTGTTTCCTCAACTTCCCAGCCATTAAGGAGCTATCACAATTCCCATAAGTGCTTTGCCACCTGATGCTAAGGCCACTAACCCATTCTGGACCCCATTGTTTGCCCTGCCAGAGAGCCATTGACACCCCCACCCTCAGAACAGAAACAGAGTATTTAAACCCCGGCTCTGAGCCAGAGAACGCATAGTACACTGGACTCACACCATCACTCTATTACTCATATTCCTGTTCTTGTACTAACCTTGGACCCTTAGTCCAAGCCACATTGCTTTGTCTCATTTCTGCAGGATAGGTAAATATCACCCACTTTGCTCTAACTTCTCACCATTCAATTTTTCCTTCCTTTTCTTTGGTTAGCCATGTGTGGTTGTGAGAATGCTTGAATCTTCTGTGTGTCTATAATTTTTCCCCAATAAAATATTTGTTTAATCTCCAATTGGTGTCCCTGCATTAATACCAATATATGCTTTTCAGAAATGATTGACTGCATACTGTCTCTGCTGAGAAGATATCAAATCTCTTTCACAACTTGTGAAGCAATGGCAACTTCTTAAATCTTAACAACATGTGAAAACCTGGAACTCTGGCCTGCAGTCACATTATAGTAATTTAGTATCCCAAAATGCATTTCTTTTTCTGCACTTTTAGGTGCAAAGCATCTTCACTTAAAGGTGTTGAGTTTGCATTGGCACTGCTTAAGATGAAGATTCAACCTCTGAGGATTAATTTGTGCTGGTTCAAACAAAAAACTCTTTGCTTGATGTTACAGTCAACAAGTGGAAAATATCAATGTGTGAATTTGATATCTTAGATGAACTGTGTAAGAGATTTCCCCTCTCATGGAGGTGAAGCCATTTGGCCAGAAGTCCTTAAGTACAGAATTATATTGGCATATTGTTCCTATAGGCATAATTTAGGTAGTTTCTCATCTGTTGTTGTGCTGGGATTGTGGGGTGCTTAAATTGCCTTGTTAAGACAAAAAAAAAATCCCCCAAAGAAAGTCTATCTTTCATGCAATGATTATTGTTCTGAAGTAGAATGGTAATGGATACCACCTTCTGGTACATATTCTTGACAATGAAAATGGAGCTGAGAGTCTCTTATGTGTTCCATGCTCCAGTCTGGAAAAAAAAAATGAGGATTAGATTTTTCCATGTTTAGCTTTGTCTTGAATTTCTACAGGATTATGCTCTTGTTACAGTCAAACATCAGCTGTACTGCTTTCTTTTTCTTTGGTTATTAGCCCCTTAGGTATAGCTTTGTAATCAAAGAGAGGTCAACTGTATCAAAATAACAGAACGTCAGAATGTATTTGGCACTGTTCCTTCCCCAAAGGTTTTGTTATGAAGTGTTACTTCGGGATGAAGGGGAAAAAGCCTACAAAGTATTGTTTAAAAAAAATACAAGAAATTACTTTACAGGGCTCAAATCATAAATTTCACTCTGGTTTAAATGCACAAACTAGGGTAAACTTTGGGGCTGTATACTAATCATTGTTATGAATGTACTCAGTGGTTGAAAACAAAAAAAGAACAAGAACTTCTTTCCTTCAGAAAAAGCGTGGAGAAGAAAATCTGCTGACACAATGTATGACTTACATGGAAAATGCATTCTACCCACACACACAAAGTGCATGTGTAATTCTACTTCATCTCCAGAGATCAAATTGGAATCTTTGAACAACAGTGGTGTTGGGAAGGGGGACTTTGAAAAAGAAACAAAAAACAGTAAGCATTTCATTTTGGAAGCCATTATGTTGATCCATGGAGTCAAAGAAACTTCACACCACACCACTAACTGTGCACACTTGACTTGATTATTACTTGGCTCTGCTAGGCCTCCATGGTGGATACTTCTGACAGGTCTACCAATGCTATTTTTCACATGCAGCAACCTCTAGTTAATATGGAACAAAGGTAATGGCCATCTACCATCCCCTTTAGGGGATTAACATTAATACCATGACCCTAAGACATTCCATTCTGGTAGAAACACCTTTGAAGAAGGAGTGCAATAACAATTACAGCTGCACATCCTGTAAGCTGCTTAAGAAAACAGGAAGTTGCCTTATACTGAGTCAGATCATTGATTCATCCTGCTCAGAGTTGCCAGTGCTACCTAACAGCTGCAACTTTCTAGGATTTCACATGGGATTCATTGTTAGCCTTCATGCATCCTTGTTGTATCCCATCCAGGTATGAACCAGGCCTGACCTAACCTGCTTAGCAGATACAATTGGGTATATTGAGGGTGTTATGGGGGCACTACAACACCAATATCTATCAGGTCATCTTCCTTTGTGCTTCATGGAAGGATCAGTTTATTGGTGGATCAAATTACATATGTCATCCTTGGTGATATCTTTCTGTTTGAGAAAGAAAGAAAGAAAGAAAGAAAAGAAAGAAAGAAAGAAAGAAAGAAAGAAAGAGCATGCACATCCAAAGGCTAGAAAGACAGGAGTTTGGATTAGGCACACACTACCGTAATAGGAATTAGCCACTTATAAAAACTTAACTTTAAAAACTAATTTGAGATATATCTCACCCCAGGCTACATTAGTCATAGAGAGAGAAAAGACAGTGTTTGTATTCTCTCTCTCTCTTTCTCTTTCTGTCTCTCAAAACACATACACACACACACATATCATGGCTCTTAGCAATTTCTAGGTGGGAAGAGAGTCTTGGGTCAGGAGAAGAGATTAAAATCCCTCTTCTCAGCAGTGCAGTTTTGATCCAAATTGCCTCTACGGTGGCTGTTTCTAACTGAAGAAAAAAGGCTCTAGGAGATCCAATCACAGATCTCCCACATAATGTTTAGTTTGGCTCTCAGAGACACCACTGCAATTTTACCTAAGGTGACATTCAGCACTCATATGGGGGGTTCCTTTTTTAGGTGACACATCTAAGGGCTTTGGAGGGAAACCTAAAGAACTGCGGTAAGGCTAGTAATGTTTCTCATGGGAGGCTCACATATCCTTAATTTGCTTGTTTGGAAAGAAAGTAGGGAAGGGGAGGAAAATGGAAAGAAATGTGAAGGGGGGGAGCCTGTGTTAAAAGCATAGCTTTTCTATATGTGTTTATTTTTATTTTGACAGTACCTTTAATATTATTGATCAATATATGTAATAAATGTTACTGCCTGAAGGGCTTACAATCTACATTTTGAGGGGCCGAGTAGATGGATGTAGAAGGAGGAATTCACATAAAACAGACAGGATAGAAATGTGGATGTGCCATGAGTTATAAAGGATGACTGACAGAAGATCTGCATGTATGGTAGCTGAATAAGAAGTGTGAGGGAATTAAAATAAAAGCTTTAAAAAAAGTATAGAAATGATATAATAAAATAAATATACAGGGTTGCATCCAATATTATGTTGGCACAGAAGAGATTGTGATATTCTTGTGGCAGTTGTGTAAGGGCTAGTAAAATAACAACCTCAATTAATCTAGTCAGTTTTACCTCCACTTCTCTCATAGCTTCTGTGAACTGAGCAGGAACTCTGGCAAAGCCTAACCTCTGAAGAGACAGGTGGAGCATTGGGAAAGCCCTGGTTCAGATGCTTCTTACTCCACCTTAATGAAGCTGTAGGTTTTTGTGTCAAAAGCCATCAAAGAGTCTGCAGCTTCAGAAGTGGGGAATAGGATCCTTCTTACTCTCCATACTGAAGTTCCAAAAGCTTTAGAAAGAAAAATTCTTCCTCCTCAAGCTGATTACCGAAAACATTTTCTATTCCCCTCTGAGATATGCACCCTGCATTCTTGGGCCAAGTCTTACTTTCTGCTCTTAGGAAAAGTTTTAGAAAACTCCTCGTATATACAGTGAAGACAATCTGCTGAGCAGACTTCCATCCTGCCTCAAGCCCATTGCCTAACATGTCTGCTGTTCCTCTCTGAGAAATGTGCCCAGACTTTGGAGTTGAGATAGATTGTCATGTGACCAGTAGGCAAAAGGAGGTGGAAGTATTATTCAAAGTAGTAAGGTTCCTGGATTATGCTACTGAACCAAGTCAGCGGCTAAAAATATACAAGTCACAAATCAAGTCAGTGTATCATTTATTGTCAAGCCAAGTCCAAGTCAAGTCATTGAAGTGACTTAAGTCTGACTTAAGTGAAGTCTACATCACTGTCACTTACTGCATAACTGCTCATTAAACTTGTGTATCACAACCAAGCTAACTGAACAGTTACCCTTTACATCTTAAGTGTGTGTGTGTGTCTTTACCACTGGATACCAGCCATAATAAAATAAGTGGAAGAAGGGAATAGTCATATTTCCAACATCAGTTTGTGTTCTGTTAAAGATGCTGAGTTGTCTTTTTCATTGCCTATTATTAGATCAAAACAGGTAGGAACAGTAATAAAGCATCTGATACTGCATGTACACATCTGTGGCTTGGTAGGAAAGAGGCAAGCCAGAGTGCCAAATCTGGGAATCAGAATAAACAAGCCACAGAAAGAAGGTCCATTGGTTTTACTTATTGGCATTGGGAGTGATCATATTGGAATACACTAGAATGTTTCTCATGAATAAAAGACCATACAGAGTAGATCAGTGTGAAACAGTTTAAAAAGCTATATCCAAATTTTCATGTTCTCCTCCTCTGCTCTGAAAATCATTCCCCGGCAAATGAATTAAGAAACAATAGGGCTAAGAATATAAGACAGATGTCAAAGTATTTCCTGCTGTCCAAAGGCCTAGAAACTTAAAGAACGAAAACCAGCACTTTCATTATTTTGTGAAGTATGCAAGCTTTCACAAGGTTCTGCCTTGCCCATCTGAATACATAAGTTATGCTAGTAAAATGATACACTGCTTCTCTTAATTCAGTTAGGGATGGTTTAGATTGTTTGGCTTAATTTCTTTCCAGTGCCATCTGCAATAAGGAAAATAACTTTAAACATTTGTTTCTGAATTATTTATTTGGTCATGTTTACCTCTTTAAAGTTTGGCTACAGATATTTAAACTAAGTCTGAAGAGGGTAGAATTTGAGAAGTAAATTTTGGAAATTTAAATCATCCCTTTCATTTGTTGCACAAGCTAACTACATGTTTAAATTGCCACTAGCACTTACAGTTTACCATTTTTGGCCACATGTGCTCAGGGGTGCCAGTTGATACAATGACTGGAATCCTTGATGATGTCATACACATATATCAGTTCCCCTATAGATGTGGTTAGACATTTTTTTTCAAAATGCCTGCAACCAGTTCAAAGATGCAGAAGTGGAACTGTGCATGCAGTGTACCATGACACATGCAGCAGGTTATTGGCTTACACATTTAGTTGCACATGTAGTTGTGCATTCAATTGTACAACATTGCCATTTAACACTAGGGTAATGTAACACAATAGATGTGTAACTCCACATGTAGACATTTATACTGCACAAACCTGATGTTGGAAACAAGCCATCGTACACATGCGTACACGTACGCATAGGGACAGAGGGTGGTTTGCCCCAGGCGGCAATGTTTTTGGGTCATCCCAGCCTATCCGTGCACCCTGGGCACCCCCCCAAACCTCAGCCACACCCCTATGCACCGCAGCCATGCCCCACACACACAGTGGCCACACCCCTCACGTCGTAGCTCCACCTCTCTTCCCACATGCACACACTCCCAAGCTCCGCCAATGGTATACATCATACAAAAAGAGAGGCATCATGTAAAGGCACGGGATATTTCTTACAAATGTTTCTTACAGGCATGGGATAGAGTCATAGAATCATAGAGTTGGAAGAGACCACAGGGGCCATCCAGTCCAGCCCCCTGCCATGCAGGAACACACATCAAAGCATTCCCAACAGATGGCCATCCAGCCTCTGCTTAAAAACCTCCAAAGACGGAGACTCCACCACAGTCTGAGGCAGCAGATTCCACTGCCAGACAGCTCTGACCATTAGGAAGTTCTTCCTGGGGTTCAGGTGGAATCTCCTTTCCTGCAGTTTGAATCCATTGCTCCTTGTCCTAGTCTCTGGAGCAGTGGAAAACAAGCCCGCTCCCTCCTCGAAATTACATCCATTCAAATATTTAAACATGGCTATCATGTTCCCTCTTAACGTTCTCTTTTGCAGACTAAACATGCCGAGCTGCCTAAGCCGCTCCTCATAGGGCATGGCTTCCATGCCCTTTTCTTGCTTTTTAATACTGACACAGACAAAGACAACTAACTCTTTGAAAATAATAATTAATTAAAAATGATCAAAAGTCAATTCAGTGAAGGATGATGGCTCCCATGTCAGTGGGTCAGTGGATCTGTTCTGGGTTTTAATGTGAATTTTAAAGCATCTACCTAAAATGTTGAACCCATTTGGTGGGTTGGCTTCAGCATCTTGGATAGCTCTTTTAAAGTCTCAAACCCAGCATGAATTCGCCATCCCATTCCAATGGATGCCACTAGCTGCCAGGAAAACAAATTGAAGGTGGTACTGAAGACATCCCCTGTCCAGAATGCCAGATCTAACTGTAGGCAAAGATGTAAAGACTTCAGCTTCCAATTTAGGTGCCTCCAAGGCCTGCATTGGGCATGCAATTGGAAAGTTGGCCCCTCTCTTCTTTCTTTTTCTTTTGAGAAAGATTTTATGATGTTTCTGTAAGTCCTATCGCTTTCAGAAGAAGTTTACTGTTAAGCTTTGGGTGCTGCTGTTTTCTTGTATTTTTAAACATCATCCCCATGCTTCTCTGGGCACATGCAACTACCTGTGTGGCCCTTTGTAAACGAACTTCAGAATGTTGTTGTTCATTTGTTTAAACTAAGCTCAAACTATTGTTTCCTTAGTGGTCTTTACTGCTTAGATGCTACACATTCACTGGGCAACTCGATCTTGTAAATGAAACAGAGCATGCTTAGTTCATATATATGGCCTAATTGTTTTGTTCCTAATTATTTCAGGCTGGTGGTTTGATGCCTGCGGGCCTTCCAATCTCAATGGAATGTTCTACTCTGCTGGACAGCACCATGGAAAAATAAATGGAATCAAATGGCATTACTTCAAAGGTCCCAGTTATTCATTACGTTCCACAACTATGATGATCAGGCCCTTAGACTTTTAAACAATGAAGCAAAGGCAAGAACAATGTACAGTGTAGCTACCATATGCTGAAGGACTTCTTATCTAAACTTCAGAATCAGAAGGCAGGAACTTTCTGAAAGCATCAAATGGCAGCAATCCAGCTCTACTCAGATCTGAAGTCTCAGCCTACAGTAAATGGGCATGAATCACCACCAAACATAGCAGAGTGCAGATGAAAATGTGGTTGCTCAGACTAGAGAAGATGACTGTCATGACTGTTCAGTGGACAACCTTTTAATTCAGTTGCCACAAAGGAACCTCATAGCGGTTAGCAGAAGCTTTTTTTTTTTTCCTTAAAGACATTGAAATATACCAGACCACACAAAAAGAAGATGCAGTTTTGTAAAGCAAAAAATAAATCATAATCCTCAAAGAAAGGAGTGTTCATTGATAGTGAAAATAGCATTGAATCTATGCAAAAGCACAACTGATATTTATTTTGTAGGAACAAATTGCCTTAAAAATGCAAAGATGGTCACGCAAGCCCTTGCCTGCTATGAACAAATATAATTTAGATGGATAACTTTTCTTTAAAGTAGGATCAATAAGGTATGTAAGAGTGATTTCTCATTAAGCCCATTTCAAATGTGAAACATGTCCCTAATAAAAAGTCTGTACATCATGACAGGCAGAGAATGATAAGAGCAATATGCAGGGAATTGCCCTGCCTGTCTAGGATGAATGTTGGTAATCTGGATAATTGGCATAATCCTTCAGCTTGGATTTATAGCATGATAACAAAAGAAGCCAAGGTGTTTTTTTTTTCTGACTGCTGCAGCTTTGGACTCCGTCAAACCCAGACTGAATCTCAAATTCAAAAGAAATTGTTGGGTTTTTTAAAAGGTGAAATAAAGGTTATTTTGTATATGGAATTTCCTTTGGAAAATATACATAAATACAGCATGTATGCAAATGGCATAACCTCATATTTTAACTGGATTGGGTTCATTAAACAGACTTTTTTTTTTTTTTGCATGTGCACATGTTAGAGTTAATTACTTCTAAATTGCTAGACCTTCATTTCTTCTCTGTTATTCATCCTTAATTCGAAAGTAAGTCAAGCAAGAGACTTATCAGTCCTTCGCTGTGCTTCAGTTACTGTGGTGAAAAATAAAAAAATACAGGAGAACAAAGGAGTTAATTACAATTATGGATGATCAGTACCATGGCCAGAAAACAGCTGAATGAAAGCACATTGATTTACATGGGAAAACTGGTACATATTTTCCCCTGCTTTAAATGAGTGGGAATTAAAAGTACTTGCCTGGATCATCTCATATGAGTATTTTTTTTTAAAATAAATAAATAAATATAAGGCTGTTTAATTGATACATAAAACTTTGGTCTACAGTGGCTCTGAGAAAGTGGGTTACAGCACTTAAACACCAAAACTTTGTTTTCTGTTTAAAATGTCTTCAGTGCATGCATCTTTGGAATTTCATGCACTTTTTTTTTAAATGCATACTGAGGATCAGTTCAAATATTTGACTCAGACAGTAAGGTCTAACTGATGTTTTGGTTTCTGTCTGGATGTCAGAAGCATGTGTATACACCATTTTATGTATAATGTCATAGAAACAGAGGAAACCTTTTTGAACAAAGCCAGGGCATTTTTCCATCTAGCTCAGTATCATCTACACTGATTGGCAATGGCTCTTCAGGGTTTCAGACATTAATCTTGGAGATACCAGGGCTGAGTCCGCAACCTTCTGCTCTTCCAAAAAATATTTTTTTTCTCTTGGGAAGTGAAAGATTATGAAAATTAGCTGACTCACCAACAGATGTATATTTGCAAACAGCTGATATTATTTGCTTAGTGCCATGCATCTCTACACATTTCCATACTATGGAGGAGCTTGCCATAGGAAAACTATCTGAACCAACTAAGTTGCATCCAGCAAAATTGTTCTCTTCTGTCACCTCATTTTATTCATGAAAACTCAAAGCACATAAATCTTCACATTCTCCATCCTTGTATGCAAGTATGAATAGCCTCCCCAGAGCAGAAAATATGAAGACTTCCATGTACTTTTCAAGACGTAATCACACTTTGCAATATTGTTTCAGGGAATTATTCTGCACAGAAATGTCACAAGCCTTTTTGTGCACAAAGTTCCCCAAAGAATTTCTCAAAGGGCAAAGAATCTTTGCCATTGTACTATTCTTGTGCTTTAGGAAGCTCATCATTCTACAAGAAAATGTATATTAATGGATACTCTCTCTATCCACAGAAAAGCCCTCCCCTTATTTTTTTTTTTCACTGTGCAGCACCTCCATTTATAGAAGTGATCATTTCCAGAAGTAAAGAGTGGTGTTTTGCCTAGCACAGCAGGGACCAAAAAGGCCCATTAAACCAGTGACATCTCACATTCTAGATCAGAGAAATTTAGTTTCTTATTTGTGATGTTGTCAATCTCTCTCTTCTGTCATAGACCACAAGGATCTCATATAGGAGCAATCATCCATGCTGTTATCTCTGAAGTTGCTTGCCCCTATAGTACTGTAAGTTGTCTGTATGTGAGTTAAGAAAGATCCATAACTAAATTGTTGAGCACATGATTTTTTATTCAAAAGGGCTCTACGTTGTCTCCAGTTTGAACAATCAGGAAGCAGGTCAAATGATATGCCAGACAGAGTAGCTATAATACAGAGTTGCTATAACAGACCACTCTAATTAGGAAAATATTTTGACATGTATAGTAGTTTTTGTATTCCTGCCATCTGGACACATTGAGGAAGAACACAGATTTTTTTTTCCAGGCAAGAACACAGAGTTTTTTTCCAGACTGCTGAGCCACAGTTGTCCTTAAACACAAGCAAACACAAGCATGTGCACACAGGTATATATGGTTAAGTGATGGCCCTGGCATGAGAACATAGGTTTTAACAGAACATGAGCCTCTGTTAATGAAATGTGAAAAGTATTGACAGTTTCTAATTTTATGTTTGATGTATCCATGCTTTTAATCCATGGTAGGCAAATTTCTTCCATTTATGGGAATGAAACGTGCACAGACTTTGTAAAGATAACATGAAAGAACAAGGGGATACCACAGGGTTATTTGTAACTGACAGCTCCATGTTTCCAAAGTTAAAAAGGTCTTTTGTATTTATGTATCCGTATGTATTTCTCTTTTGATAATCCTACCCAAGAGAGTTAATTTGTTGTGTTCTGCTGGTTAAAGTATCCCACTTTTAAAAGTTTTTTTGTTTTGTTTTGTTTTTGCTCAGTGGTTCCTTTATATTGCTACTTTCTCTCTCATTCCCGCAGTCTTCATTTATGTCCAAAGATTGTGGTGATTCTCAAAAGATGTAATTTTTCTTAAAGTCTCCAGATGAAGAATACCACTGTATAGATCCAATTGTAAAGGACACAAGTTGAGGAGGAGGAAAGTGGGGGGAGGGAGAGCAAAAGAACTATCCAAACACAAGCATGATATTCACTGTTTATTTATCTCAGTTTGAACAAATGGGGACATGGTTTCCTATTCTTTATAATAAAACATTTAAAACATATCAGATGATTCCATCCTTGGCTTGTTCTGAGTGTACATTCTTGTGGCATTCATATGCCCTGAAGTTCAGCTTTTGGGGGGCACAAACCTAAAAAGAAGAGTATTGGTAAGTTCAGATTGACAATGTATGGAATGAGAAGATGAAGCCTAAAACTTGCACGAATCAAAGTCCTTTTCCTTTCCTTTTTCTCTTCCTCCCTTTCTCTCCTTTGTTCTCTTTCTTTCTTTGTAACATAACACACAACTCCATTTGTTCTATTTCCAACCAACTGATTATTACCGGACTCAATTTAGATTTGCCTTTTCTTCTTAATCATTCATGTTTTTTCAGGTCATTTACAAATGAAATTGAATTACTTTTTTTTCTTTTCCCCAAATGACTTTTTTCCTCTTTAATCATTCTCTCCTTCATGATGCTTGGCAGTGACCAGGCTGAATTCATTTTGATTCTTTTACTTAGATCCTAGCTATTGTTTCATAGACAAACTACAAGCGTGAAGGAAACTTTCTGACCATCTCTTTGTAACAGATTTACCCACCTATGCAAGGGGACTGAAGCATAGTTACACTTGTTCCTTGTACACATTCATACCAGCTTAACTGCTTCTTTTTCAAAAACAAAACAGGACAAAAACCATGATAAAACAAAACAGGGAAAATTATTCCCTTACAAACAATGCTGTATTACTATGCCGACAATTTTCACCAGCATGATGGACTGGTAGTGGGGAAGAGGAAGGATAGATGGAGTTGGTTTAACAAATCCACATCTGTTGTTGGTTACAGCCCAACGAGAGATCAGTTCCAACCTCTCAGTCTGTGCTGGGATGTCAAAGGACCCTCAGTGCAAGACCCCTTTAGTATAGTGTGAATACCTCCATGCAGAGATATTCCACAGCAGAACTATGTAACCTCCCTGCAGAACAGCAACATTGTGCAACACATGTCAATTACTGAGTGTCATTACAACATGCACAATATGCACTGCACAACCTCAATGCAAATATAGGATGGACAACCAGAAGCAAAGTATAGGATGCACAGCTGCAATGCACAATGTGCTGTTTGCAAAGACAAGGCATAGATGAACATGCTGTCTGCACAGTTCCACTTCCATTACTGTCAGTAAAATATGTCTGTTACACACTGATTACTTTTTTTGCCCTGCACACATAGCATGAGTTGCAAATGAATATATTCCTAACTGAATTCTGCCTGGGAAATGCAAAGTTTGGAAAAGTTACTTTTTGGACTACAGTTTCCCAGAATTGTGAAACTCACAATGTCCAATAATTCGACAAGTGATAAGAATATGGAGTCTATCCTGGAATAAATTAGTGATTTTATCATTTTCTGCAACCTGGCTGAAGTAGCAGGCATTTCAGATCCCGGCCTGGGATCTTAAGGCACATCCTAAGATTTTTTAAGAGAAGCACCTGCTGGGGATCTTACCTCCCACTGTGGAACTGAGCTGTGAAGAAAACTGGGGGCTGTACCACGTATTATTGTCAATGCACACATGCAGTCTATGGGCCATGGGTAGCACATCCTTGATTTAGGAAGGAGTAAAACCAATGTGGTGGAATTTCATTTGTTTAGTATTTAATTATAATTAGATTATTAAATTGAAATTATTTTTTTTTAAATGCTCTTTATTTATTCCATCATGGAGCATCAATGGGAAAGGTAGCTTAGTAGTAGAGCACATGCTTTTCATGCAGCTGTTCTGATGCTGAATATTTGGTATTTCTACTTAAGCTGTGCCTGGAATTCTGGTGATCTACTACCAGTCACAGGAGGCTGGACTAGACTAGGCTGAAAAATGGATAAGCAAGCTTTCTAAATTGCATTCCAGGCAGCATACAGTTCAGCCATTCAGGAACAGAGGACACCCATTTGATGACTGTGATGTTTCAAGGCAGGTCAGTGCATTCAGTTTTGTCACAAGTTAATGTTGGTTTCCTAGACCAAAATCTAAAGAAGGTGAGTACACAGTGAACTGTTTATGGTGTAGCTAATATATTAATAACATTTATCCATAACGGCCTAGAAAAAAATGAACAGATGAACCAGCACTCTAAAAAACAAAATTACAGCTTTAGGACTATATTGTATTATAGGAATGTCCACACAGAGCTCTACTATCTTTTCATGAGGTACTACTTAATTATGAAGTGTATCATTAACAAAATAAAACTTCTACCTGTTACAAACATGGGAATAAGCATTACTACCATGTAATTTCAACAGGATGAGATTCCAAGGAAGTACAGTTGGAATTTGTTTATCTTTTTGAGATCTATCTATCTATGTATCTATCTTCCATAAGTTTGGCAGTCTAGGCCCTCAGCATGGATTACTTCATACATCAACATAGAAATATTATACTTTACTACTACAGCTGGATTTTGTTTAAAAAGTCTCTATAAATAAATTAAATATACAGCAGATTACCAAACTGGTTCCAGAATCTCAGAAGCTGGGTTGAAACAGATCATGGTTGGAATCCTATACGGAAGTTACACCATTGTAAGGGGATTTATTATAAGAAAATTAGAATTGGGCAGTTTTGTAACTACCATATCCAGTAGCGGGCTGCTGTTACATTACTAAATAGCCGAGGAAGCAAAGTGACCACTGAGCAATGGGACTGATGCACAGTGGGACCAAGGTGTACCAGTCCTGAGAAGCATCAGGCACCAATGTGCATTAGGCATTCTTACTGGAGTCTTGATATACCAGTGATGCAGACTTGAGTCAATTGACTCAGATTCAAGTTGGATTCAAGTCACTTCAGTAACTGGATTTGGACTCAGCTCGATAAATGACACACTGATTTGACTCAATTTGTGACTTGTGTATTTTTTGAGACTGACTTGCTGCCCTAGGTTTAGTAACATAAACCATTCATCCAGAAATGTTATGACTTTGAACAATGCTTCCATCTCTTTTCACCTCCTGGTCACATGATGATTGTCTCAAGCTGAAAATGTGGGCACCTTTCTTGGAAGGGAACAGCAAATGTGTTAGGCAATAGGTTTGAGGTGGGGTTGACGTCTGCTTGGTAGCCTGTTCCCATTGCATATTGGAGGACCCTTCTAAAACTTTTCATAATAGCAGAGGGCAAGACGTGCCCCCAGAGTCCAGGGTGCATGTCTCAAGGGGTACAACAAATGTGTTAGGCAACAGGCTTCTAAAGCTTTTGAAGTTCAGCAATAGGGAGCAAGAAGGATCTTATTCCCCACTTCTGAAAAAGTCTTCAGCTTGGAAATGGGGATAAGAAAGATCCTATTCCCCACTTGAGAAGCTGCAGACTCTTTTACACCCATTGACACAAAAGCTTCCAGCTTGAGGAATGGGGAGTAAAATGGATCCTATTCCCCACTTCTGAAGCTGTAGACCCTTGTAAACCCATTTAGCCCCCCAATACACCCCACCTCCACCTCTTTTTTTCTGTTAAAGTTGGCTCCCAAACTTGAGACTTGACTTGTAACTTGATTTGAAAGTATTTTGCAAGGACTTGAGACTTAACTTGAGAGTTGAAGGTAGAGATTTGAGACTTGACTTGAAACTTGGAATAAAAGACTCAATTGCATCACTGTCATATACATCTCCACAGTTCACTAACAAGGTAACTTTGCCTCACTGTACTTAGCTAAGTATATCTAAAGTTATGAAAAGCAAAAGATGATACAGGATTCTCTATTAATATTGTTATTAACATTAACATTAAAGAACTATGCTATCCAGATCTTCTGTGGAGAACATTTCTCCTTTGGGACATAGTGAGAGCAATTTCACCAGACTCATAGAAATGAATTGACATGATACTTTTGCTGATAAGGGAGATATTCGGGGAAGTATCTGAGAATGTAATTCCAATAGTGCAAAGTATGCACATGTGGACACCAAGTTCTAGACAATTCACAAAAGGGAGGGGGATCCATCCAAATTTTCAGCTGTGCAAACTATGAAACTTCATTGGAGCAACCAATCTGCTACACAGAAACATACAAGGAAAAATCTTAAGAGCTGGCAAAGGCCGCAAGGACCATCTAGTTCATCCCCCTGCCATGCAGGAATATACAACTACAGCACTCCTGAAAGAACCCCATCCAAACTTTGTTTAAAGACTTACCAAAAAAAAAAAAAAAGAAGGTCTCCCACCCTTTAAGACAGTCTATTCCATTATCAAAAACAGTTTTTACAGTAAAGAAGTGTTAATATTTACATGGAATATCTTTTCTTGCAATTCAAATCCATTGATTCTCATTCTATTCTCTGGAGCAGCAGAAAATGAACTTGCTCTGTCATCTACATGGCGTCCCTTCAGATGTTTGAAGATGGCTTTCATTTCCCCTCTCAGAAGTTTCATGACAGGTGAAATCTGACCAAAGAAGAAAAGAGATTCCCTTGATCCCTTTTCCCCCATGAACATTCTTTTATAAACATTAAATTGTTGATAGGCATAGAACATTAAATGCATTATCGTACATAATCCTACTTTCAATATGAATATTCTAAACAACATTTGCCTTATTGATCATAAAGGTAGAAATTTTGATTGTCTGATTGTTCAACTAAGTTATCATGCAAAAAATGAGAAATCACCATCATGCCATCATAAGGCTCCACATTACTAGTGTCAGGCCCATCAATTGACACTGCATCACTACTTTCCCTTTTCAAGGCATCTGATTGTTATTTCAGGGCCATCTCACCATTTAACAACCATTCATTCCCCTTTAAAAGGCATATGGTATATGAATTAATTGCTATCATACCCATGCCTAGCAAAACTGGGTTGCCAGGCTACTGGTAACTTTTATCTCTCTTATTACCTCAGTTCCCCCATAAGGAATGGTTGAGACCGAATTAGTATAATCTGTACCTATTACATGGTCCTTAATCCAACCCAAATCACATGGTGTACTGTATTCCTGGATGCTGTAATGTTGATGCAGCCTAGAGCTGCATTGACTTTTGACTGCCCCGTCAAACTGTTGACTTACATATAGTTTGTGGACTATACATAATCCTTTTCACATTATCAGTTTCATAAGCAGGAGGATGCTGAGACATCACACAACTGGAAAAACCAACATAATTCTACTAGTGTAGTTTTCCCCCACTAGCATTACACTGGATTAGGCCTTTGAATTTAATGTTTCCTATGAAACATTATGAAAAACTATGAAAGTTTTATTTCACATCAACATGGAAGGCCTGACAAGGGCCTTTTAAATAGAGGAGAGTTCTCGGGAGGGGAGGGGAAGATGTCTACATTTGATGATTACTTTAAATCATTAAGTGCATGCACATCCACAGCTGTGTTTCTTATTAAATGTATAATTCAAAGGATGCTAAAAATCTGACTAAAAATTCAGACTAAAATACAAGCATCATAAATGACCTTCATTATTTTTCCTCAAGTTCTTCTCATGTGAAAAACTAAAATAAAATAAGAACATTGAAACAAAAGAATGGAGATTATGAAATGAATAATAATGAATTACAGTCTACCCTTCATATTCACAGATTTGACCTTCATGACTTTGATTATTTGTGAGTGCACCTGCCTCCCTCCCTCCCTCCCTCCCTCCCCCCATTCTCTTCCTCCCATTCTCATGTATTTTACCCTAGCACAAAGAACTTGTGCCAAGGCCAAATGGAGAGGAAAGAGAGGTGGGGAAAGCTTATGCGAGCCTCCCTTCCCCCCTCCAGAGCTCACTCCTTCCCCTCCCCAAGCACAATGGAAAGGAAAGGGGACGTGGGGAACCTCACATGAGCTTTCCTTTCCCCTCTCGGGAGCTCCCCCTGCCATTCATATGCATGTTGCCTGAGTGCAGAGAACTTGTGCTGAGGCAAAACGGAAAGAAATGGGAAAGAGGAAGGCTTGTGTGAGTTCTCAGCACAGGGGCAAAATGCATAGGAATGCCAGGGAACTCCAGAGTGGGAAAGAAAGGCTTGCATGAGCCTTCCCCCACTCCTATTCCCTTCCCTTTTGCATGGGAACAGGAACAGGGGAGCCCAGGAAGAGAAGGGGAAGGGGAGTGGGGGGAGTTATTTACAGTTTTTCCACTTTCATGAGGGTTCTGTGCCCCGAATCCTTGTGTTATCATGGTTATGATGTGTCTGGTGGGAGCAATAGATATCCTTTTGATATCAAATAATTCAGCCTTCTGCTTGACCTTTCTCTGCCACCCTGCTCCACGTGTTTGCAGAGGTCTCCTGGACGAGCACGTACGGGCGCGGCCGTTAATGGTTATACATTCCAAAACCCCATTCAGGCAGGCAATTTAAGCCTCTCCGTTGCTTTAGGGAAAAACCTCCCTGCAGACCAGCTCGGCTCAGCTCGGATCTACACAAAGCCATGCAGCCAAGAGCCAAGCCATTCTTTATGTCAGGCTATTAACAAACTGGCCACGCTATTGTCAGTCAAAGCTAAACCAATCATGCAAAACTTGACCTTTTCCAGCTCCTTTGTCCAACTCCAAATTTCCTTTGTTTCACCGAGCATAACATAGCCAGTAGATAAACTCCACCCTATAAAAGGTCCCCATTTTTGGGACCTCCTCAGACTACTTTGGACTTCCATCCCACCTTGCTGCCGGTAGTCTGAAGGAACTCCCCTCAGCGAACCCTGCTGAGCTTTCCTCCCTGGAACCCCGCTTCTCTCCGGGACTATGAGACCAAGTGTTGTATTGCCTTTCCCGAAAAACTCTCCGTTTCTATTTCTCAGTTAGTTAGTTTATGTCTTGTCTTGCTTGTTTCTTGTCTTTAATAAAATATTATTTGTTGCTTTAAAACCTTGTCTAGCCGCTCTCTGACCTGACGCTGTATACATAGGGTTAAAGATCCTCGCTAAAGTTACCCTGCCTCTTGTTTAGCCAAGAGAGTGCTCAAGCTAATTTCCCCCAACTGGTGTTTTTATTTGGTTATTTGGGTGCCCCTCCCAGGACCCTCAACATACAGGGTAACACTTGCAAAAGTGGAGGGACCACTGAATCAAAACAATGTGGATTATTTGTTTAGGAATAAGGTGGGAGAGTACACTTTGAGAAATATCATATGGTACAGCCCTTCCTACATTTTGCAAATTAATGATTGTAAGTCTGGAATAGCATTCCAGATCAAATACCTCACAGTGAAAGACAATTGGGCCAGAACTTATTAGAATTAGAAACCTTTTATTATTTATACCTATAGTCACTAATGACTAGTTTGCATTCCTGGTTGCTTGTTTTACCACATCCACTCCCTTTCTGCATCATTCTAACCTGCAGCCATTTTTAATCTTCTTTCTCTGTTCTCCATTAGACCGTATTAGTTGATTATACATAAGTTTTAGTAAGTAAAATTGTTTTTATACGTTTTACGAAAAGACTAACTTGTGTCATTCTCTGCTAGACCCCATGGATGAATGAGTGTGGGACTGGTTGTCCTGCTTCTGCCTTGTTAATTTGATAACTCTGCTCAGGACATCGACTACCATCTTTCACTTTTCTCAACTGCACTATTATATGGGTCTGTGTGTGTGTGTGCACAAAGATGGTGTGTGTGTGTGATGGTTTCAGAAGCAGGGAATTTTTATATAGAAGAACATTCAGACATGCTGTTTTCACTCCTACAGCTTAAATTAGTAATATCTTTAATGGGTTGTACTATGTCATAGTTCTGAACCAGTAGTTCACCCTAGAATGAATGTGACAGTTTCACGGACTTCATAAACAAGAGAGATTCAGCTTGGCTTTCATCTTTGCAGAATAAAGCATTTCAGTGAGTTGTCTTGCCATAGCTGGATCACTAGCCAATATGTATGTATGGCTTTTATAATTACTCTTAGTATGTTGGAATGTCAAGGAGCATCAAGCTCTAAGATGTGTGACACAATCCAGAAATCATTCCTTTTCTTAAGGAGACTTTGAAAGGCAAGTCTCAAGAAACAGTCCATATTTCTATCCTAGAGTCAGGAACCCATCAGTCAGATAAATCAAGTTTAGATAATATTTATTCTTCCATGTTTAGATGTAGTTCCATCCTCTAGCAACCTTTCATGGTTAAATTTAAGAGCATAGTCTGCTCTCAAGGAAATGACAAGTCTCTGATTTCTTCACATTCAGATGCATTATTGAACTGCTCGTTTATTTTCTTTGGGGTAATGAAGCAGAACTCCTTAGTGTATATTTTCTTTTCATTTTTTATTTTCTTCCTTTAAAAGGTTTGGCTTTAGATCTTGACTTCCATCTCCTGTATGTTATTATATTATACATTTCCTCCTTGGGATATGTGAATCTGATGGGGTAATTGCCAGACAAACCTCTGCTTTCTTCTAGGAACTTAAAGGAATAGCCGCTTAGAACTTATTGGGCTATTACGGTTTCCAGGAAAAGGAAGTATTTTTCCATGTGGGACATGGCCACACTCAAATCAGAACATCACACTAGGGCAAACCAGAAAGAACTTCTGCTTGTAAACAATGTACTCTGGCCAATGTGTGAGAGACACAGGCCCTTTTCACATGGCATTCGTCATGCGAAAAGACCTCCGGAGCACTGCACAATTGTGAGGAGCATTTCAGATGATGTCCTCGCAATCGTGCAATGCTGCCGGGGCCAGCAGGCATCGATTGTGCACTATATAATTTTTGGCTTTTAGCTGAAAATGGTGTGCGATCACACATCGCTCCAGGGCCCCACTTACCTTGCGTGTGGAGCTCCGGAGCCATGGCCCTCATGCTTCCTCCCCCAGTGCAGCCTGGGAAAATACCCAGCTGCGCTGCAGAAGGAAGAGGCAGAATCTTTATGTTGCCTGCTGGCCAGCAGGCAGCTCCTGTGGAGCCGAAGCAGTGGGGACACAAGGCCCTCACAGAAGAGGCTGCTCGTGTGATCCCCACACGACCGTGCCAGACAGATGCAAGGTGCAAAAAGGGCCACAGAATGAAGAATATCATACATACTTGAGTTGTGCTCAGAGCCTGGAAAAGTTACACTGGTCATGTTAGCTGGAGGATTCTGAAAGCTGTGGTTCAAAAAAGTAACTCTTCCAAGTTGTGCCACTAAGTCCATCCTTTCTTCTTCCTGTTGGTCTCAAAGATGTTCTTTAGCATTAAGCCACCACACACTGGTTCATTACACCGGGATAGCAGTCCATTACATAACTGTAGTGCATTGTTTTCATGGTTTACACTGTGGTGGTGTTGAGGAGAAGATAGAAAAAACCTTCTCTGTCACCATCCAGAGAGGAAGTTCCCAGCTCTGGGGTAACTTGTTCTTTCAGTCTCTGGCTTCCAGGTAGTTCCCTGATGCTACAGGCACACTGGGAAGTTTTACCTGATAAATGGCCTATAACTCTGGTAGTAGTAGTAGTAGTAGTATTGATGTCTGCCACTGTGCCAGTGCTGCTTATACGGGTTTAGCTGTACTGGAAAGAGGATCTCAGCTTTAGGCAGCAATCCTACGCACACTAACCTGGGTAAAAGTCCTATTGAACACAGTAGGATGTATTTCTCAATAAAATGGTCAGGATTGTTGACATGCTCATATTTGGATTGTTAGGATGTTAGGACTGGATTGGATTAGATTGCTCATGCTTGTAATACTTGTTGAAAATCTAGGACAGTGGTTCCTGAACTTTGGTCCGCCATGAGTTTTGGACTTCAGCTCCCAGAAGCCCCAGACAACTTGGCCAACAGTCAGGAATCCTGGGAACTGAAATCCAAAACATCTGGTGGACCAAAAAATGGCAACCACTCATCTAGAATATCATCATTAGAAAGAGAAGGCATTGTTTTATTTCTCCATATAGAAGATTGGATCCAGAGAAGCTGGATGGTCTCAAAAATTATCTTCCAGGGATAGGTATGCACAAAGTTTTGTACACTTTAGGTACTTACTCTGGATTGTTCTCCTAAGAATCTTCCTCTATATTCTGCTGTATTCCAAAGGCTACTCCTGTAAGAATATGCACGTGGTGTATGTAACATTCAGGAGAGACAGTAGAAAGGTATATATTCTTTGTGAAAAATCCATACATGAATGTAAATTTGCTATTTTCTTGTTTAGCCAGTAGTAAACTCTATGAACCAAAAAGAATCAACAATATGGAACATATTTCATCAGGAATATTGACAGTTGTTCCAAGAATGTGAACATGTTGGACTCTTCTGTTTTGATCCTATCCTGGATGAATCTAATGAGCAATATGTCATTTTTTTTCTTCCTGTTTCACAGTACCTGAGTGATCTCTAGCAAAAGGTATTGTTCTGGTTCAAATTAATATTTGAAAGACAGCAAAATCTGCTAATCTTCTTGCAGTATATCAACTGTCATGCTTCTTTGAACTTTTCCCTTTCTTTTACATTTTTTTTTCCCCAACCAAATTTTTGGCTCCAAAGGTCTCAATGCCCCAGATAACCTTTGTTTTCAGTGTGGGAGTCCTCCATAACTATCGGGTTTGACAAATATCTTGGGAAAAACAATATTAAGAACATTGAACAGAACTCATGGTTGATTTTTTTTTTCATTCTGAGAGGATAAATCTTGAAATCAGTCAGTGTGTGAAGGAAAGTAGTGGAAAGAGCAGCAACAAATACCAATGTATAAAACCTGATTCAAAATTATCAATTTGGATTTCAGCTTACATCTTCCTAGCTACTGTGCTATTAAGGAGGAGGTAGATAATAGCAACATTGCCTCACTACTTCTTTCAGATAAGTGATCAATTTTTAAACTACTGAGTGCAAACAGAACTCTGAGTTTTGCTTCTGCTGGATTTAGGAGTTGAAAGAAAGCATAAGAAGTATACTGTTAAGTATTGCTTCAAAGTCAGAGCCAGAGAATATATGAAGAGTCATACTGGAACAGGCTAAAGGCTTATCAAATACAGCATTCTGTTGACACAGTGGCCAATCAGATGTTTCTAAGAAGTCCATTAGTCAGACCTCAATTCAAATGGACCCTCTTGTCTTCAATTCTCCAGCAACTAGTGATGATATATAGTTATTGATGGACCCTAACCTGCATAAGCTTTATCTAGTCCCTTTTTAAATCTTTCCAGGTTGGCAGCCATCATTACATCTGGTGACAGTGAAGTCACAGTTTAACTGTGAAGTGTATGACAAAGTTCTTCTTTATGTCTATCCTGAATCTTCCACTATTAATCATTTGTGGATTACCCCATGTATTATAACTGGCTACTTTTAAGGGCATCTTATTTCATTCCATTTTAGCTTCGGATCTCTGGATTGCTGGGTTTGAGTAACAACTTTTAGACTGAGCAACACCTTACCTAACATAAGTTTGGACTACATAGGCCTTTGGTCTACTTCAACATGGCTTTTCTTAGGTTCACAGCCTACCTAAAGATTGTCCAGTTGCCAGTCTTATGTATGTGTAGGTGGTTCTTCACACAACTTGCTCCCATGCCATTTAGTGCATTAGACTTATTAACCAGCACTTTGAAATAAGCCTGGTAGCTCTCTGGCAACCAGTGTAAGTAATACAAAATTAGTCTTACTTGATCACTTAGGACCTTTCCAGATTACACTGTTATAGTGCTATTATTCCACTTTCAACCTCCTATGGAATCCTGGGGTTTGCAGTTTAGGGAGGGGCCTTGAGAATTCTCAGCCAGAGAGCTCTTTGGCCTCAGTAAACTGCAAACCCCAGAATTCCACAGGAGGTTGAAAATGGAATAATAGCACTATAGCAGTGTAGTGTGGAAAGGTCCTTAGCTTCACTCCTTAAATCCAGATTCTCCACCAATTGAAATTTTCATGCTGTATTGAATGGTGACACCATATAGAGCACATTACAGTAGACCCCTCTGGATATAATCAGAGCAGGAAGGATTTTGACAAGGCCCACTGTCTCAAGATGGGGGCATTACACAAGTAGTCCTACTCAAGAGGTGCATTTACTATTCCTATTCCATGAATTTAATAGGACAAACAGTACTCAGAATGAGATCTGGAATGCACCAAGTCCTAAATCTATTTAAAGTGATGAATGGTAAATAAATAAGCTGGTGTAGACATAGCTTAAAACTACTATAAAATATTCAGACCTTGGGATGACCGTGCTATTTACACTTGCCTCATCATACTCCCTTTCATTGGCATGGGCAGCTTCTAATCTGAAAGAGCCAGACAGAAATGAACATTAGCTGTAATATATCAAAAATGTCAAAACACTGGAAAGGTTATATGTATCTAAATTGTAAGGGAGATTTCTATTGCCTAGCCAATGAATTAAAAGATTAGTGTCATGGAAAGGATAAACTTGGGATTCTACCAGGAAATATTACATTACTTTGTTTATTCCAAAGTGTTTGTCTCCAGCAAGTGGCCCATATGCTATTATCAGAACAGATTGCACAATGTGTATCTTGACTGATCACATGGGGGGTGGCAGATAGAATATGCTGGAATCTATACAGCCAAGGAAATGTTTCTGTAATCCTTAACATAAAATAAAACCCGTCCTTTTGGACTGGGCTAAATGTACAGTTACACAAGTGTTCTGTTTCCCACAATGGCTATCCAAATGCTTCAAGCTGAGTTGAAGGATATCTCCTGGCATTGAGCCCTCAACCAATGTTAACCCTCTGAGCATGATGTATATCCTTCATGACTCATAGTCATTGATAGACCTCTTTTCCTTGAATTTGTCTAGGTGGAATTTAACAATGTGAATCTAATAAAATCTATGTTGTTGAGGTTCTTATTTTTTCCAAACAAGCCCAGAGCTTGGGAAAGTTGCATTCAGCATTCTACAGCCAGCATGCTTGGTGATCGTGATAGTTTGGGCTTTCTGGGAGTTGTAGTCCAAAATGGTAACTTTTCCAACCTCCCCATTTCATCATGGGTTTGCATCAAACTGTGAACCTTCTTCCTCACCTCCATACGGAAATTCAAACTTTCCAAGTGCATTTTTCAATTAGATGTGTTTTTAGGTGCATTTTCCTGTTGTCTAAAGTATGTTTGTATACATGTTTCAAATGTACCCATTGTCTAAACCACATTTTTCAAGTATGTTAGATGCATATATTTGCTATTTACTTTTTTGTTTATTTGATTGATTTGCATTGCAGTTTTGGAAGAATATGGATATCCAGCACAATGGGAAATTTTGTTCATAGTCTCTTGAAAAAAAATTAAATAAATTTATACGAGATGAACTTATTTATATTGAAATTATGATTAATTTAAATGAGATTGTTAAGTAAATGAGAAAGTACCTTGCCTACAACTACGGAACATTTGTCTAATTTTTTTAAAAAATCATATTTTAATATGATAGCACATTTAATTGTTTTTAATTGTTTGTTTAAAACAATTGTTTTTAGCTTTTCAAAAATTATCTTGGGTCCTGCATAGGATGTGAGTTAAATTAAATCAACCAATTTTTTTTTTAAAAAAAAAATACACTTTTTTAAAAAAAATATTTTAATCTTTCAAAAAGGAATACAACCACCATTTGAGGGAAGATTTCTCAAAACTGAATACCTCTTACAGTTATATCTTACAACAGACCCAGCTTTAATGTAAAATTTAATGGAACCCACTCTTATTACTACTTTACTGCGAAATGTTCTGCCAATTAGATACACAGGCACGTGAGCACATGCATGCACACACACATACACTGAATTAGTATTGTACTGTATTAGTCAACTATAAAAACTTTTGATGGCTCTTAGCCCATATGGATGGCAGAAAACAAAGGTAACCCCAGTTGGTAATTAGAATAGAGCTCTTAGCTTCATGGAATTTATGTCAATGTTGACTTGCTAAGTTCTCATTGAGCCGATCAGTTTACTCAGATTGGGACTTTGGATTTAGGCCATAGTTTCAACAACATATTTCCTTCTATTTAATGGGATAAGGAACTATAATCAAAAGCAAACTCCTCTGATGGAGTACAATATTAGTTGTTAATCATTCCTGTTTGTGGGCTTCAAATTGGCTTGTTTGCAATCGTTGCTTTCTGGAAAGGCCTTTTATGCTCATTGACAGATTTAAACACAAGAGTTAATACAGACAAAGTGTTAATTTCAGGAAATCTCCAATCATAGTAGAGTTCAGTTGAAAGTATCAGAGGACATAGGTAGATAAATAACCTTTGTGTAATTCTACTTTCCAAATTTGCTATCTTCTGTGAGATTATCTCCAAACTACTGACAGGGTGGCGTCATGGAGTAAGTCAAATTTGAGACCTTTTCATAGCTTAAATTCCTCCATTTAATCAAAGGTTATATGACTCCACTCTGGCAGCACAGTAGGTGGCCTAAAAGAATGATATGAGGCTTGGGAAATGATCTAACTGCCAAGTATCCTTTTTCTGAATGCCTTTGTCCTGTTGAATCCTATCAACAGTCTTATCCATACCACTGGGGTAAATCAAAACACTTTGACCAGAGCCGAATGTGACCCAATGAAAGGGGTGAGATTGGCATCTCAATTGAATTTCCTTGGAACAAAATTCTCTTGACTTCAGTTGAACTTATTTCCAAACATTTAAATTCACATGGTAAACCAGATTTAACAGAGAGGAAAACTGAGAGGAAGCTTGCTATAGTCCAGCATGAAAAATACAAGCAATTAGGCTCTCCTTCACAACACACTCTTCTTCTTACAAAGTATATAGGTAGAAGTGTGTATCTATGCATGCACGTGCATATACCCTATATAAAGTGTAATAATTACGAACAGTGTGTGCAGAACCAGTATTTCTGTATGCAGAATCAAGTGTATTTCAGTCAGACGCCCAGTGAGTAAACACAAAATGGAATAAAAGTAAAGCAATTATTCCATTTTTTATTAGACAATATACCTTTGGCAGGGATGTCAATTACTTTTTTTTCATCAATAGCTACCAATACTTGAATGTGTAAAAATAAAGTATATCAAAAGATAATGCTGATAAAAATAACAACAACAATTATCTCTTTATTGTGGGGTAGTTCTTGATTTAATGAGTTTCACTGTCTTAATGAATGAAATTTTGATTTCTACTGAATAGGAGCAGCCTATTCACACTGACACTTCATCATGTTTCACAAAAAAAAAACACCTTTTTTTAATCATACTATAATACATTGGAACAAAATGGCAAATGGGGAAAATCAATAGATACACTGGTAAAGATCCTGTCTAGCTGCCAACAGAAAATAATTTATGCCAGAGGATCTACTGTCAGCTTCTGTCACTCCTGGCTGTGTAATCCCAGCTGGAAGGATCTCAGGCAAACTTCTAAACTTCTAACCTATTCCCCAGCCAAGTGGGGAGCTCCCAGGCACCCCTCCTGCATCTGCACAGCCTCCTGCCCTAAGATTGCAGCTGTCAGCAAGTACACTCTCCAGCCCACACCCAGATACTGGCTGAGCATAGGATCAGACTGATATCTTCAAGCTGATGTTGTGTATTGGGATAGTTGCTAAAGGGAGTAATGGATACTTCCTTTGGCAATGACCAAAAGAGATCTACTCTGGGATAACCTGAATTATATCAGTGTCAGGTCTCAACATGGTTCTGGTCAATGTTTACAATGGTGCCCATGACAATGTTACATAATGCCTACATTTCTGGTCTAGTTCTGTGTAGATTCTGCAATGAGACATGACTCTACAGAAATACAATTGGAGGGGGGAAAAGGGTTAAAGTTAATGTTTGGTAGTGTAAATGTACAATTATAGTCATACACTGCAATCTTGGATACAGTGAATTTCACCAAAATCTTAGGCATTTTAACACATGGGGGCTGCTTGCCACTCATTGATAGAAGGATTTCACCAACAGTCCCCCCCCCAAAAAAAAGAAAGCCTCAAAATGCTTTGTTTCAAGATTTATCAACAGGTGGAAAACATAGGCGGAACCTGTGGCACAGTTTGTCAAATTCTACAGTGATTTGGATATGAATTTAATGAAATTTAACAGCAGATTTAATGATCTAAAGAGAGCTTTATTTAGATAAGACTAGTGTAATTTCCACTGAGCCCAACGGGTTAAATATGCTTAATGATGGATATAATCTGCTACATAGATCTGTGAGTGGATCTCTCAGCATTTCTTTTCCTCTCAAAGGCTGTTTTGCTTTTTTCTTTCTCATTTTTAATTTTTTAGCAATCACAAGGTGTGTTTTTTTTGTTAATAGAACTGAATATTACAAATTAACATGCATTCTTATTGTAGACTGCTAGTAGCTTTCATTTCTCAACATCTGTTTTGTCTTAAGAGAATAAATGAACAATTATTAAGCTCTGTAAATCATCCTTGTGTGGTGTTTTACAAAACAGTGAGTACTAATCAATAAAGTAATAAAACAGAGAAAAGAAAAAAATACCTTTGCTTTATACTTTATTTTTTATTTATTTTATCTATATTTTTGGTGTTTAGCTTTTCTATATTTATTCAGACCAAGACAAGGCATGTAGTACATTTTTCTGTGTCCTTATTAGGAGATATTTCCTGGCTAGAAATAACATTGTAATCATTTTTCCTTAGTATTTTCATCCTTCATCTTAAGGTTGTAGATCTAAAGTTGTATTCCTTTTTAATGAAAACACATACCTAGGGAACAGCTTGGCTTCTTTTTCACCTGGACAATCTTCTGTCTCTGAGGACATTGTTAGATGAGAAAGGCATTTGTAGGAAGGAAGAATGAATAATATCATAGAATTTAAGAACTGGAAGAGTTTTTAGAGATCTTCTTGTTCAATCTTTTCTGGCTCAGTGCAAAAACATCCCTGACATGTAGTGACCCAACCTCTGCCTAAAAAAATTCCAGTGATAAAGAGTCTACCACCTTCAGAGTCAGTCTGTTCCACTGTCAAAATAGGTTTCATTATCAGGAACCATCTCCCAATTTTACCTGAATTCTGCTTCCTTGAATTTTTCAAGTCCTTCCTGTTGAAACATTTCATCTATTTCATCTTTTGCAGGACAGTCCTTCAAATAGCCCTTAATTTTCTCTTCTGAGGGCAGGACAGACGAAGCCCCTTCAGCAAATCCTCCTATGGTTTCCAGACTTCTCATTATCCTAGCTGTTTTTTCTATAGATATGCACAAGGTTTATCAATGTCCTTCTTAAAATACAATACTAACAACTGACCACAGTACTCCAGATGCCCAATTACAGATGAGAACAGAGTGGAACTTCAGCCTTGTCTGAACAGTCAGTGATTGTATAAGTGGAAAAAAAGTAAGATGTATACTGCAACTTCATCCACTGAGCTTCTGATGTTCCTATATCTACCAGGAAGGTGTAAAGAAAATAAAAATAATTAAACTGATGCCAATGCAATTACAAAGAAAACCCTTCTTTATGAGCAGGGCTGGATTAAGACATTCCAAGGATGTAAACTATGCCAAGGTTAAAAGGACTGATGAATTTTGGTAGCAACAGAAATTAAATTTTAAAATTTGTGTTTAGAAATGCCTCATAATTTGTAGCCCCAAACAGTACATTACTTGGCTTATGTGTAAATCAGGTATTGCTCACCAATCATGCAGTCTCCTTTTACTATATTTACCTTTTCCCTTCAGATCTTCCTAGTAAACACTGACTATGCTTTGAAAGTAAGTAAGTGTGTGTTTGTGTGTGTGTCCAATATACTCAGAGATGTACATGAAATAAACAAGTTCTTCCCTGTTTTACTCCATTTCAAAAGCAGGCTGTCTTGCTTTAAAAAAAAAAAAAAAAAGCCCTAAGTTCCCCAAAATTCATGGAATTTCTTTTAGGGTGTGAAATAAACCATGTGAATAAAGTCATGTACCTTAAGCCTGGATGGATTAATCTACAAGTTGGGAGTATGTAGGATTTAAAGACAGTAGTAGATGGGCATCTGCTCTCCATTTAGATAGGAAAAGGAGTAGGGGGAGGGGATTTCACAAGACTAAAAGCCCCAAAGGTGAAAAACAACAGATACAGCAATAGAAGAATTTAAGTGAGATACAAAACTGGAACAGTCAAATGTTCATAGCAAAAGGGACCTGATGCAAAATCTTCTTGAGCATCATCAGTGTCTCCGGTCACTAAATGTACTATAAAAAAGTCCACTCAGCTTGATTTCTGCCAAAAAACAATTTGGTCTGGAAGCTGGTTGAATTTGTTGAAGAACAAACTGATTGTTCTCTAGTGCATTTTACCTTTTGTGATTCTAGTTTTGAATGCAGACAGTACATAAAATGATCTTGGTAAGAATTCCATGATAACACAATCCAGAATTAATATAACCCCTTGGGCATGCTTGGAGTTAGTTTCTGCATTTTGGAAAGCACTTTAACACTACACAACTCCTTCTCTGACACCGATGACACCACTCCTTGTTCTAGCAAACAATTAAACCATTAAAAGAAATATTTCAAGCCAAGAGTTTGCTCTGGAGCATTTCCTCCAACAGCGAATGTCGTACCGCAGCCCAGGCTAATTCTCGTAACAAAGCAACATATCCAGCATTGCACTTTCTTCAAACAGGCTGGATATAAACTTAATCCAAAAATGACATCTGCAGTTCTAAGCAAAGTTTTGTTAACTGAGTGATTAGATCTAATGTTTGACTTGAAGACAATTCAGCCTCCCTCTGTTCCAAGAATCTTCTAAGCTGTGAATTTACTTCTACTTATTGTCCTCTATTTCCAGCTGGGCTGGAAGCAATAAAATGTGTCAATAATTTGTTACCTTAGAACCCCTAACCTCCAAAATAATCTGGTTTCAATACTATCTTGACCAACGTCTGCATCTGACAAGAAAAAAAAATATTGCTGTATTGAGATGGTGGGCGCTAATGTCAACATTTTACATATTACTGAGCCAAAGACTGGGAACAAATAATGCCAGAAACAGAGGTTTCTGCGTGTAGTTCCCCAATGTGATTAACATTTGACTAGCAGGTCCCAGCTTCTTCGTAAAGCACCTACAAGCCATAGGCTGCCTGTGTCTATTCAGACTGGCCATTGGATCTTTCTGATCCAGTAGAGTGTTAATGTCTTCCTGTATTCCTGGTTATTCTTGGTCTAGACTTCTGCTCTTTGACCTTGCTTCTTGGGTAGATTAGCAGAGAAGTGTAACTCTCTAGATTTGGTTGGGCTGCAACTCCCCTCAGCCCTAGCCACAGTAGAAAATGATGAGCAAAAATAAAAGGTCCAATCCAAAAATGTTTGGAGGGCTGTACATTGACTAGTCCCACCAATCCTTTTCCCTTATTTCAGATGATTTCAAATTGCTTCCCCAGTGGTTGGTCTTGAAACAAAACCCCATACCACCTGTAGAACAAGTATAGGTAGAAACCTAGGTAGATAATCGTATGCTTCTTTCATGTAGTCTGGACATTGCTTGTATGGACAAAATCACAGAGCCAAGATTTTTGAGAGATTGTCAAGAACAGGTGAGATGCAAGAGGACTGGAGATGGGCAAAGATTGTCCCTCTCTTCAAAAAAGGCAAAAAAGAAGATCCAGGCCAGTTAGCCTGCCTCAATACTTGGAAAAATACTAGAATGGATTATACAGAAGTCTCTTTGCAGGTCTCTTGATGACAATGCAGTGACTAATAAGAGCCAGCAGGGGTTTGTTATGAAAAAAAAATCTTGCCAAACTAATCTTTTCTCTTTTTGTCAGATTACTACTTCAGTAAATGTTGGGAATGCTATGGATGTCATTTATGTGGATTTCAGGAAAGCGTTTGATGAGGTCCTTCGTGATATTTTGATTAGCAAACTGACAAAACTTGGAATAGATGAAAACACCATCAGAGGGATGCATTATTGCTTGGAAATTCATGTTCAAAGGTTTCAAGTGGAGGGCTGCAGGGTTGTGCCCAGGGCCTGATGCTCTTCAATATTTTTTTTATCAGTGAGTTAGATTATAGCATGGAGGGAATCCTGATCAAATTTGCAGATATTAGAAAACTGGAAGGGGTATCTAACACACTGGAAGATAGGAAGAGAATTCAAAAGGACCTTGATAAATTAAAAAAAAAACCTGGTCCAAAATTGATAAAATGAAATTCAACAGATATATGTGCAAAATCCCTATTTAGGCCAGAAAAAAGAAAATGCACAGGTACACATTGGGGGATACTCAGTTTAGCTGTACTGCATGAAAAGAAGCTTGAGATTATTGATGATGCCAAGTTGAACATTAGCCATCAGTGTGATGCTGCAGCAAAGAAGGCAAATGCTATCTTAGCCTGCATTAATAGAAGCATAGTTTCCAAGGTGAAAAAAGTAATAGTTCCCCTATATTATGCACTGGTCAGGTCTCACCTGGAATACAGTTTTGGGTGCCTCATTTTAAGAAGGGTATAGATAAGTTGGAACAAGTTCAGAGAAGGTCAATGAGGATGATAAGTGGTATGGAGGATAAAAATATGAGGGGTGGTTGAAGAAGCTGTGTATGTTCAGCTTGATGCAGAGAAGATTGAGGGGTGACATAACCCCACTCATGTCCCACTCATGTCAGGGCTGCCACAAAGAGCAGGGTGCAGGCTTGTTCTCTTCTGCCTCAGAAGGTAGAACTAGGTGTAATGGTTCTAAGTTAGAAGAGGGTAGATGTTGACTGAACATTAGAAGAAAAGTCTTGGCAGTGAGAGTGGTTCAGCAATGAAATCAATTGCCTCAAAAGGTGGTGGGGTGTTCTTCTCTGGCTGTCTTCAAGAAAAGGCTGGACAGCTACCTCCTGGGGATGCTCTAGCTAGAGACCCTGCATTGTGCAGGAGTTGGACCTGATGGCCCATGAGGCCCCTTCTAAATGTATGATTCTTTGATTCTGTGAGAGCTAGAAAGAATCTCAAGACTCATCTAATCCTTTCCTGCCAGGAAATGACTGCAATACCAAAGAACCCCAAAAGATGAGCATCCAACCTGCGTTTAACAACCCCCAACAAAGAGTCTATCATCTTCTGAGAGAGTATGTTCCATTGTCTAATAGCTCTTGTCATCAGGAAGCTCTTCCTAATGTTTAGTCAGAATCTCTTTTCTTATAATTTGAATTCAGTGGTTTGAATCCTAGCCAGCAGAGAACAAACTTGCTTCATCTTCCATGTGACAGTGTTTCAGCTACTAGAAGAGGTCTATCATATTATCTTTCAACTTTCTCTTTTCCAAACTACAGGTAGATATATCCATCTCCCTCAACAATTAGCTTCTAGATGTACCATTTTGGTCACCGTCCCCTGGACACAGTACAGAAGAAGCAGCATACTCAAAATGCATGACTTGTGAACTGACAAGACTGAAATTAAACAAGTAAGTAACTAAACTAAACAAAAACACTTGTGGTGTGATGGTTTGAGCATTGAATCATGACTCTGGAGTACAGGGTTTGAATTTCCATTTGGCCATGGAAACCCACTGGGTTTTTCAGCCTCAGAGGAAGGCAAAGGCAAAAACCCACCAAACAAATCTTTCCAAACCCTGTGATAGGGTCACCTTAGGGTCTCCATAAGTCAGAAATGACTTGAAGATGCACAACAATAAACCAAAATAATGTAAAAATATGGCATTTTAACCTGTCCTGACTTTCACAACACAAAATAGCAGGCTTTATTGCTGGAGAGAGTGATTTAACACTTTTCAGTTAGCAGGTTTCCATTATTATGGAAGGCCAACAAATAGTTAATTTTTTACCTTGTTGTAATTGTCTGTTCTTACTGTCTGGGATGCAGGAAATGGATCTTGTGGGATTTTGCTTTTCAGTGTCTAAATGACCTGACAAGCCTTGAATACTATGCCACATGCCTTGGCAAGAGGGGTGCCATGAGCTGTTCTGTCTCAGGCTGTAAAGTAGGCCAGCCCTACCAGGTAAAGCACCAGAATAATTTCCCTAATGCCTTCTAGCTCTTCTCAGACAAACTGAGACAGTCAATTTTGCAAATTTATCATCATCTGAAATCATTCAAATGCTAACAAGACCTTGCCTCCAAAGAAGACAACCGGAATAATGTTTAATTTCTTTAAAAAGTCTTCAGGCTAGATTTTTATTAGATGATTATTCTAACTATGTTCCACTCCACAGGGAGCCCATCTGAACCAAACAAACCTGTGAAAATATCTGTTAAAGCTTCTCGCATTTCCACCCAAACTTCCTTTATCAGTCTTGGACAAACATTGTTTGACTTGGGCTCTTGACAACCACAATATCCCTGACTCTATTGCAATGGCAGCCAAAGTTGTTGGCAAAGTTAACACGGCCTCTTATTCTTTGTCTGATACCTAGAGAAACTCCATCTCCATTTTTGTGCCAAGTTCTCTTGGCGCTTCACTTTTGGAATGCCATGGCAAAATAAAACTCATGGATTTCTGTGCTTTTGTTTCTAATTTCTATTTGTTAAACACAACCCGTTTTTTCTATTGGTACATCATTTCAACAACAACAAAAATCAGTTGTTAAGGTAGGAAATTTTCCAAAATGTCATTTTGTTCCACTGAAATCAACAAGATGTGGTTTATATCCCTTATGTCAGCCTTCCTTGATTATATGTATTAAGCAGTCTTTCTCAACCCGGCATCCTCCAGATGGCTTGCGCTACAACACCTGACTATTGGCTATGTTGCCTTGTTACAAGCTGTAGACCAACAACCTCCCAGGATAGGAAAGTCCTCAGTTTTCTTGTGTTCTGATGAGGACCAGATATTTTAATTTAATTATTAAAAACTTTAAAAATGCCATTTAACCTTATATACACCAGCATATTGTGCAAACATAGTTAAAACAACAAAAAATGAAATGAAATGAACAAAATAAAAACTCCCAAACATAAGAAGCGGCAAAAACAGTAATTTAGAATTGAATCAGTCATTTGGAATACTTCATAAAAACAGAAAGGGTTTGAGCTGGTGCCAAAATATAGCACTGTTGCATTCCACAGTTATGGTGCTGTAACTGAAAAAAAATTGTGGGAGTAGCCACACTGAACATAAATCCAAAATATACATTGTGGTGATATCGTTATTAGGCAACCAGAAGGCACAAAAACCATTATGCTAGCTTTCAAAGTACATTGGCATCTTCATCAGGCAAAGATGATTTTTGAAAAATAATGTAGGAGAAGAAAAGTTCTGTTCCTGGAGTCCTGAGTCTTCATCTTCTCTATCTGAGGTGTTGTAGAGAGAGAGACCCTATGCAAAGGCTCTACTTTCCAACCCCACCCCACCTCCCAAAATCCCCAAGGCTTTGAAATATTTGGGAACAAAGGCAATAAAAGAAGGCAATAACATTTCTCTTTTCCATTTTGCAGTTACAAAGTTTTCTGTTTTGCAGTTATGACCCACCTTGACAGCAGGTTCTATTGCTGTCCTTTATAAGGTTGTAGATCCCTGTGTTGGCCAGACTCAATGATTATCT
The DNA here is from genome assembly GCA_948474755.1 of Ctenosaura bakeri. Lineage (NCBI taxonomy): Eukaryota > Metazoa > Chordata > Lepidosauria > Squamata > Iguanidae > Ctenosaura > Ctenosaura bakeri. The sequence goes on from CAOLHI010001656.1 coordinate 171,313, forward strand.
CAGGAAAATTCCACAGCATCAAATCTGGAGATGAATTTAGGTGGTGCAACGGGCAAAACATGCCAGAGAAGCCACATAGGTAATGGTACCACGCTATTCTGCTTTGGTTAGACCACATCTGGGATACTGTGTCCAGTTCTGGGCACCTCAGTTCAAGAAGGATATTGACAAGCTGGAGTGTGTCCAGAGGAGGGCAACCAAAATGGTGAAGGGTTTGGAAGACATGCCCTATGAGGAATAGCTTAGAGATCTGGGTATGTTTAGTCTGCAGAAGAGAAAGTTAAGAGGGGACATGATAACCATGTTTAAATATCTGAAGGGATGTCAGTTCAAGGAGGGAGAGGGCTTGTTTTCCACTGCTCCAGAGACTAGGACAAGGAGCAATAGATTCAAACTACAGGAAAGGAGATTCCAACTGACCCTCAGGAAGAACTTCCTGATGGTTAGAGCTGTCCAGCAGTGGAACATGCTGCCTCAGACTGTGGTGGAGTCTCTTTCTTTGGAGGTTTTTAAGCATAGGCTGGATGGCCATCTATTGGGAGTGCTTTGATGTGGATTCCTGCATGGCAGGAGGTTGGACTGGATGGCCCCTGTGGTCTCTTCCAACTTTATGATTCTATGAAATCTTTAACTTATGCTGCAAAATCAAGATCAAGAGCAAGAAGACAGACAATTCACTCTCTTCAGCTTAGGGTTCCATTGTTCTTGGCTAAATTTGGTAGCCAAGAAAAAAATGCACCCCCCCCCAAAATGTAGCCATGTCAACCATAAAATAGAATCCCAAATATACATTGTGGTTTTGAAAAGGATCTCTTCCATCTTTCAGACAGATCATACCCAATCTATTTGAAAAAGAGCCTCTCCTAATGATCTTAAATCACAAGCAGCCTGATATACAGAGTGATCCTCCTGCAGATATATGGGTATTAAAGCTATTATTTATTTATTTATTTATTTATTTATTTGTTTGTTTGTTTGTTTGTTTGTATCCCGCCTCTCCATATGGATCGAGGCGGCAGACAACTTACAAACAGCATGTATTTCAAAACATTTCTATACATGCCCCCAACAAGCTGGGTACTCATTTTACCGACCTGCGAAAGGATGGAAGGCTGAGTCAACCTTGGAGCCGGGCAGGATCGAACTCACAACCTTGTGGCTTGTGGCTTGCAGTACTGGCATTTAACCACTGCGCCACCAGGGCTGTTTATAGCAAGTAACTTTTTCCTCCTATCACAAAAAGAGATGACAAGTCTGAAAGTCTTCAGGTTGCAGAGTGTCCCTGTACTATTGAACATCAAAAATGCCCAGTTTTCAAAACAAGGACTTCCGATCACTTCTGTTTGGGGTTCCTCTCTCTCTCTCGATCTCTCTCTCTCTTTTTTTTCCAGCTGAGCATGCCAGGGACAGAAAATTAGCTCCCAGACCTGCCAAAGTCTACCTCTCTCTGATTTAGGGTTTTAAAGATAAACACTCCAGCACTTTGGGCTAGGCTTATCAGCAAAGAGCTAGACTGCATTGCTGTGACGCTGCTGCCCAAAGGTGTAAATACAGGGAGGCCAAAGTAAGTGCATTGCCCCCCGCAAAAAAAGAATCCTTCCCTCAGTGCAAATTTTCCTTTAGTCCCAGATGTCTGCTATTGCAGAGAGTGATGCATTGATGACCGTAAACTCCTAGAACACTTACATTTGCTGTGTTCACATTCCCTTGGTAACTTTGCCTGCCCGTTTTGTCTTGCTAAGTGCTCAAGTGAAGTTTTGAATCACTGCAATGCTAGAAATGTAGTGTTTAAAGCAAAATTTCATTGGTGGGGGCAGAATTCTTATTTGCTAGGCAATGCCCTCATTGCCCTCCCAATAGCTACATCTCTTCTGCCACCCTAACCACATAAGGTCATCTCAATGTAGCAAAAAACTAAAGAAAGGAAACTGGCACTCACAGATATTACCAAATGGTGTTAGACTGCAAGTGCTAACAGTATTATGTCACTGGTGGGAGGCAGAGGATACTAATCTTGGCTGGAAAACAGAAGTCCATACAGAATGGTTTGTGGAGAGCAAAGAGGCAGAGCAAAGCCAACAATTCATGCATGTGACACTATAATGGTGTTCTGGGAAAGAACATAAGAGAAAAAAAGAGCTTGAACTATTTCAGTCACCTATAGTGTCTTGTCTTTTGCCATCTGGGTTCAACTGTTGCTAGAAATCCTAGTGATTTCAGAGTGGAGGAACCCGCCAAGCTGACTAGGAACTACACACCAGAGACACATTTATGATGCAGAACAAATTAAGGAGCACAGTGCAAAAAGCATTTACCTCCTTGGCTCCAAATAAAGAATTAAATATGCTAAAGCTACAAATGACTAGAGAATAACTAGTAATGTAAAACCTTCTAAATGGATTTTAATACAACTTAAAACATTTGCAGTGAGTATGGAGTATGACTATGGAGCTGTGTAACCATGGACTGCTAAATACAGCAAACAATGGAAGCAACACCCACAAACCATGGGTGGGGGGGCAGTTACCAAGAGTGTTGCAGGCCATGACATTTTGAGTTCCAAACCTAAGTCCAGTGTGTGGGAACTGGTCAAATCACAAGGGGCTGGCTCCAATAATGTCATTAAACACAATATGTTAAGCATAACCTCCAGCTGCTTGGAGCATGTCATTAAAATAAAAATCACAGTCTAACAAATGAGAAAATATTTCTCTGGTTGAAAATTAGGTTTTGGCAACTCTGAATAGTATAGGGCAGGGGAAAAAAATCCTGGAGAGTCTACAGAAGCTGCTCCAAATGATAAGCCAGCAACAAATATTTAAAAAGAGAGAGAGAGAAACAACTTTTCTTTTCAAGACAGCTCTCTTGCCTGAGATTCCTTCCCTCACCCTGAAACCCAGAGAAAAGTAAGCAGGTCCTGAGACCTAGGAAGCCTTCCTCATAACATCTACCTTAGATTACTGCAAGGTATTCTATGTGGGGCTATCCATGAGAACTGTTCAGAAACTATACTGTAATTTAGAGCTTTTCAAACTGTGTGTCAGGACACGTTAGTGTGTAGGCTGTGTCACAAGAACAAACTTAAAAACACTGAAAGATGGAAGCTTAAAAATGCTTGATGACAAAATGTAAGTGGCTCTATCTAATATTCCACCAAATATTCAAAAGTTGCGTTCATCTCACCAACCTCATACATCTCATTGATATGGTAAGTTGTTATTGGTTTTATTCAATTTTTTAAATTACTTGCACATATTTAAATATTGTTATTCATAAATGACAAACAATCTTGGAAATGTATGTTAGTATTTATAAATCATATATTTTTAAAAATATAAAGGAAAGGTTTTCATGGGATGTGTTGTGTCCCCATACATTCATTATTACAATTTATCCATGTGCCCATATCTCTTATCAGGGGTTAGTTTGACCTTTGATTTACTAGTAAAACTTAATTACTGTGTCGTGAAATGATGCATGTCTAAAAAAGCGTGTCACCAACATGAAAAGTTTGGAAAGCTCTGCCATAGTTGGTAATCAACAGCAAGAAAGACATCTTTTCAGTCCCCCTGCTTTTTTTTTTTTTTGCAAAACAAAACAAAAACATCCATTTGTTTCCATTCTGTTGCTATGCATAATTAATACTGTTCTTCTTAACCTTTAAAGCAAAATTTAGAATCATACTACTATCATATATCCCAGTATGAGTTTTGAGATCTTTGGGAGAAGGATTTTTCTCAATCCCACTATTATCACAGGCATGTTTAGTGAGGACACATGAGAGGGTCTTTTCAGTGGCTTGTCCCAGGCTGTGGAACTCCCTCCCACAGGAGACTAAGTTGTCCACCCCTCTGTTCTCCTTTCACTGGCAGGCAAGGATATTTTCTTTATGCAAGATTTTGGCATTTAACCAGTTGCTGTGGCAAGGTCTTTTAGTGAGGGGTGTGTGTGTGCTGTACTTTCCTTGTTCTATTCTGAATGCTTTTAAATTGTTATACATTAGTGCTGCTTTTAATAGGATAATTTGAATGGCTTTTTATTTTATTTGTTACCATTGTGTTTAGTTTCCAGCTGGTATTTTGTATTAATATATGTTGTGGACTGCCTTGGGTTCCATATTAGGAAAAAAATAGGATATAAAATATAAAAATAAAATAAACCATCTAATATGTATGTTTGAGAAGCTAATGAGGTCATAGCCTAGGCCACTTCTGCACTACACTGTTACAGTGCTATTATTCTACTTTCAACATCCTGTGGAATTCTGGGGTTTGTAGTTTTACTAAGGCCAAAGATCTCTCTGGCCGAGAATTCTAAATGCCCCTCCGTAAATTGCAAACCCCAGGATTCCATGGGATGTTGAAAGTAGAGTAATAGCACTATAACAGCGTGATGCAGAAATGGTCCTAGTTACATTCATTTTGCAAAGTAATACAGCCACTGGTAATTTTCTTACTTTTTCTCTGCAATGAGCAAGCTTTACTCATTAATTTTTCTTTTTGCTTTGGGGGTGACAAAATGCTTGAGCAGGCATTTTGAGAAGGTATGTTGAAATCTAGGCAATTTTCTTTCTTTTTTAAAAAATAAACAACAGTAACTAAAGTAACAATTGAGTTACAGTCCTTAATTCTACTGTTAATCCCAAGTAAATCCACTGAATCAATAAGGTTTACCTACCTGTTGACTAGCCATTCAAAAGTTGATTCAGTGGGTCTACTCTAGCTGGTATTTAGGCCACAACCAGTTGCTGGTTGAGAAGGAGTGCAGAGATATAGTGGACTTCAAGAAGAAAAAATTCTCCAAAAAAAAATCCTCCAAAAAAAACCATTCATGCATAGTTGTTACTAATGATGCAGAGAAAAACACATGTACAACAAGTCCATTTACATGTTTTTAATAATTTTTAATGGGATGGTAAAATTGTAAAGTATTGTTCTGTCGTTTTACTTTTAAAAAAAGGTCTTCCAAAGTTCTTCCAAAATAAATGATTTTTAAGAAAAGTTCCTCTCAGGGGTTCACAGCAGTTTCTGGGACTGTTTTGCTGTTTTGCAACAGTGAAAGCAGTCCTTGGACAGGTTTTACAGGAGATTAATATCTGTGTGGCCTTTACTACACAGAAAAGAGGAATTTTAATGCTCCATTTGAAAGCGCATGTAAAAAGCAAAGGTTGTCAGCTGACAATGACTGGGTCTGACAACTCACAAAAACTGGTCATTGTTTCTCCCTGTGCTTTTAGCAACAGCATGCTCCACAGAATTCAGTGGCTGAAGATTTGCACAGTAATGTCACACCATGACATTATCTGGGGATCATGGACTCGCAGGTCTGTGGCCATAGTGACATATGTTTGGATTGCCGTGATAATTCCTGTAAAAACGCTTGGTTATAACAATTCAAAATTCTGGGTATGAGCTATATAGTCCATGTAAGATGGATCTGGACCATCTGACACACAGTATATTCTCCCATTTGTGCCTGTCAAGGTCCTGAAACCTTTAGAAGAGATCCTTCTCTTTGTTCTACCACTGTCTCAAATATAATAGTTAGAAATGCAGGAGAAATACTTCCTGATGGCTGTTTCTAGGCTCTGGAACTCCCTTTTTAAAGAAGCTAGAATAGTATACTGTAGTCTTCCTTTCAGTGCAGCAAAGACATATTGGGAAGTGTTTTTAAAGAAAGAGTTTTTGGTAAGGTGCTGTACTCTTTAAAACTACTTTTAATTCTAGGGACATAAATATTCATAAACGTTATTCTCATGAGCAAGAACAAATACTTGTACTATTTTACTTCACATTGTGACAAAGCTTTTTTGCACAGTTTTTGGAGATTCTGTTCAGGATTTATTTTGTGGGAAGAAAAACCCCACGACTGACATGATTTACACAGAAAGCAGAATATTCTGCACAGAAAGTAATACTTTTGTGCAAAAAACAACTTTCCTGTGCAGGAAAAATTCTGTTTTCTACATAAAAATGTGTATTTTTTTTAATGCAAAGTCTTGAACTGCAAAGATTCTTTCCATCTAGTATTCTCTTCCTCGAAGTTTTCTGATCCTGATGTAAAATGTGTCACAATACGCAGTGTGTCCTGATACACATTTCCAATTACACAAGGGGGACTCCATTGTACAACAGGACATCTTAAATAGTGCCCCATTGTGCTTTATCATAATTCTCTAGCATGGTTGCATATTGTCTTAGTGACATAGATCCATCATCATAAAGTGATGCATGGTAGCCTCTGATGCAGGAGTACAGCCATTAGTGATGAATTTAATTAAATTTTGCATATTTTCATCCATGTTATCCTGCTCTCAGGAGAACCAGCAAGAAATGGCAAGTGGGCAGGCCAGTTTCAGGGGCTCAGAACTGGGGTGTCAGGGACAAGAATATCAGTGGCTACATTCAATGGAAATAACTGTAGTGGTGGAATTTAAAAAAAATGCATGTACTGAACTTCCAAATGGATTTATCTAATTTATATTCTGGAAAACTATTTGCATGATTGTATCTTTTGGCCGCTTATGATTGGAAAAAAAACACAAGAGACATTCTTCTTTTCTTTATCCTTTTCAAAATAGGCAAAAATAAATACACACAACTCACAATAAACGTCCTGGGAAAATGCATCCAAACATATTTTAGTGAAAGAGGAAAATGCAAAGCAATAAGGAAAAAAAAAGTTTGAAATTTTGTAGATTGGAAAAAATGTGTACCAAAATATGTACACATTGCCATGCAACACTCCTTCTGTATGTATGAAATAAGATCTTGATATTTAATAAGAACAGGAAGAAAAAGCACAAATAAGAGAATCAAACTAGAGAGGCCACTTCCATAGAACCCAGTGTGATCACTGAAGTCCGAAAGTGACAATATTATCTCCAATCCATACTTTTGTGGAAAAATGGTGATATGAGCAGTGCTGCTGGTGCCTCCCATATCATGATAGTGGATCCATTCCAGGCTTTAGTTTAAACTTTAAGGGTGCTGTCCAAGGTGCTAAACCTATCTGGAAGATAGAGTTCAGCATCATGGATACCTTCCATAAATTTCAGACTAAAACATGGAGTAGATTAATCATCCCACTTACGTGAAAGCCACCAATGACCACTGCACATAAGCAGATGTGCTCTGATTCTCAGACATTGGGTCCAGTGGGGCAGGAGAACACTGTGATGCTCTGGGCTTTAGGATGGTAGCAGCAGAGTGCCATTATGTATCATGCAGGATTTGGGGAAAGAGTAGTCCAACAATCAAAAAGGGCAGCAGGGTAACAGTTTGGTGGGAAATGTGTTGCCTTGCTACTGGCTCCTGCAGTTCTTGGTTCATGAGGGCTTCTCCATGTCATAGGCATATTTCTTGCCATCTCTTCATCTCTCTAGACATGTTTCTTGCCATCCTCTCCATCATCACTGTCACCAGTTTCCAAATGTGAAGCCATTATCCCATCCAGTAGTACTCCATGAAGCAAACAGGTAGATGTTTCTTCTACTTGTTTCACAGTTTTTGTTCAATGCATCATTTTGTGTGAAAGAGGACACAATTCAACAGTGCTAACATAATTGCAAATGACCTTAATTTAGTCCTAATGCTGAAGAAAGAAAGAAAAAAACCTAAGAAAATCACAAGTAATGTGGGAGAAAAAGAACAAAAAAGCTAAGGAAATAGTGCACACACACAAAATCTTAATAGCTCCCAACATCTTTTGGTCTTTCCTTCAGCAGGTAAAAACCACAATGCAAGATTTATTGAGACGTGCAATATTTACTCAGCTACCTTCCTAATGCCTCACAGTGAAATTATAATACTGGGACCTGCTTCACAGCATGAGCTGGAACTAGGATTTGGTTCCAGGACCCCCTGTGGATGCCAAAAATTCAAGGATGCTCATTTCCCATCATGTACAATGGTGTAGCAAATTTATATCCCCTATATGAAATGGTAAAATCAGATTTTGCTTTTTGGATTTAAAAAAAATATTTTCAAGTTTTGGTTGGTTGAATTCATGGATACAGATCCCATGGATATGGAGGGCTGACTCTACAAGCCTATCTGTATTTACTCATTAAACCCCAGTGAGGCTTAGTCCTAGGTAAATGTGTTTAGCACTGTAATCTAAAATCCCTTTTAGAACCTTTATTGGCTTGCCTTGGTGGTGATGGAGTGTCACCATTATTGTTATTTAAGATACATCTCATTTTTTCTCTCATCTCATGCACTCAAACAAGACAGGCTACAGCACTTAAAATAATACAAAGATCAAAACCCTGTTTGTAAGAATGTGTCTTACAAATGTATAAGTTCTTGGACATTTTGTTGGATGTATATTTCAGTTCCTTGAGGTCATGGAAAAGGAGAATGCAGATATACCGTTTCAGCTGATGTTCCACCCTTGCTAAAACTGGCAGTAGCACATCCTTGGTTGTATATTCTGCTGTGCATTTCATTGAGCACTTTGTGATGCATTCAACTGCATCATGTTGCATGGCACAAGGGTTGCATAGCACAAGCAAAGCATGACTCAACGTGTACAGATCTATGCTATGTAACTTAAATGTAGGATCCCAGCCAATGCAATACTTAATGAATAATACTTACATTATGTCAATGCAAGTATGGAGTGGACATCAGCAACTTTTCATAGAACAAAGCTCATTTATAAAAGTTCTACAGCAGCAGTAGTTTGCTTGAACAAGGGAACTCTTTTCTCATGAATATGCAGAGCATGTGAACACCTGGACTTGTTGTTCCAGCACAGCCTCATGGGACCTACTTCCATCTCCCCTTCTGTTCTGTGCAGAATTACCAAGAAGAAACAGCATCCTAGGATGCAGGTTAATTTCAAACAGATGTTCTTTATTCTCCACCCTTTCCTTCCTTAGGGAAGGCAGCTGAAGATTCCTTTTATGGACTCAACTGTGGTCCTTTCACAAAGCAACAGCAGGGCAGTACCTCTTCCATTATATACTGAGAAGTTTTATTTTAAAAAAACCCACAGGCACAAAAGGTCCCTTCGAGAGAACTAACTGAATTTTCTTTCTTCCAACTTGTTCTATAAGGCAATTGCAGAGGTCTGAAAATCTGTTTCTAATGAGGATTAATATGATAAAGTTCTGCTGAACTTCTTATTTTATTTTAAAGCAGACCTTATCTAAATAAAAATTTCCAAGTCTGTCTTATCACAGGCCCAGGCTGTCTCTAATATTTCTCTGTGATCTTTTTACCCTTCCTACCTTTCATTTTAATCCAAACTGTCTCAACTTTGCTTGCCAAGAACCCACATGTCATTTCCTCCCTTAAATACAAAACCCCTTTTCCCTTCATATTTTGCCTCCTGTTGTCATGTTGTTTCCTCAGGCCAACTTTTATTTTATTTTATTTGCTGGAAAAGGATATTTAATGGCAGATTTCCTACTATCACGGTGAAGCATCTAAATAATGAGGTTTGCTTTTTTCAAAAACTCCAAATCTGTGGTTATAGTTTAGGTGGAACGAACTGATCGGCAAATCAATGCAACCCAAGGTCAGATTTCGGTCAAGACAAAAGTTAGACAATATGTTGATCCTTAAAGAGGCACTGTTGAATACATGCAATGGTGTTTTCAACAAAGACCTAAAACTATTTGCATAAGGTTCAAAAATATGACATTTGGTTAGCAGGAAGTCATGACTGTGAAATATTTGGAAGGTTGTTGTGGTTTAGAGTCAGGGTTAGTCCCAAGCTTCCCTGTCAGAAGAATTCTGGGTTCTGTTTCAGACTTCAAAGCAGCTGGTCCAAGGCTTTGAATCTCTTTTGAGGATAGGGTTTACCATCTTGGATTGGTCTTTTAGCACCTGGAAAAAAATCAAAATAGATTCAGGGATTCACTGTAAGATTAAATAAAACTTACTCAAGGCCAGGCCCCCTCTCCCACCTGTGTTGTGTTGTTGTTCCAGCTTTTTCCCTGGACTGGGATTCAAGGTAGTTTATAACAGTTTAAAGAAACATAACTCAAAAATTTGCCAAATATAAAGCTTAAAAATATCATTGAACTACCCATAAATGAAAGCAAAAACATAGCTATTGAAAACAATACTATTAGCCTGCCTGCAGAAAGATAGCAAGGGGTGGTGGTGGTCTAATCTCTTTTGGAATGTAGTTTCAGAGCCTGGGAGCAGTCACTGAGAAGGCCTTCTCCCATGTTTCCACCAGCTGTACCTATGAGAGTGGTGGCAAAGAGAAAGCCTTCTGCAGAGGATCTTAAAACATGGAAAGGTTCCTGAGGAAATTGAATGGATTAGTAGCCTTTTAATTGATTAATTTGACCTTTTGTTTCACCAAATTGTGAAACCTATTTTTTAGTTTGAAGTTATTTCTGAACAAAGGAAAGGAGGAACCCTGAGTAAGTCATTTAGAAGATTTCTTTGTGCTAACAGATTAAACAAGAATTTTCTCTCCTTTTGTTCACATTGCACAACTGTCATGAAAAAGTTGAGTTCAAACTGGTGTGCTTGACAATTCAAGGTCATAAGAGGTTACTGGTACTCAGTAGCAAAGCTACTGAGCATTTTCTTTCTCCTCTGGTGCAATTTTTCATTCTTGCTAGCAAAACTATTCAAGAACAATCATTTTAAAGGCAGATTTTTGCAAAGTAAGAAACTCCATCAGCAACAGCTAAAGAAAAGAAAAAGAAAAACCCATCAAATTCTATCTAGTGTTCTAGTTCTCAGGCCATTTCTGTACTAGACTGTTCCTGTCCTATTATTCCACTTTCAACAGGCCATCCTTGCAGCCTCTGGAACCTCAGAATCTACCCCACCTTTTTTTTCAAAAAAGGGAGAAATGTCTCTCTGAAATTATAGATGTCCTCCAAACCAAGGAATGTTTTATGGATGTATAGATGTCCTCCAACCCAAGGAACCTTTTATTTATTTAATTATTTTCAGCTCAATATCCATCACTATTTTTACCAGTAATATTCCAATTTTGCTCAGAGAGGCTGGTGTGCACCACTCAAGTTTTAGGTAAAGTGGAAAGAGGCCCCTAGTTCTACAGCATTGCCCATCCTTAATCTAACATTGACTTTCAGCAACCACCCACAGACACAGACAGAAGTCCTTCAAAATGGCAGAAAGTGAATGTGGAAACTTCTGCATGTTATGTTTGTGTTCTCACCATGAACTATTGCCACTTTGATAAGCATAATCAAGTCCAGAGGAGGGCAGACACAATGGTGAGAGGCCTGGAAACCATGCCCTATGAGGACAGACTTAGAGAGCTGAGTATGTTTAGTCTGCAGAAGAGAAGGTTAAGAGGGGACATGATAGCCATGTTTAAATATTTGAAGGGATGCCACATAGAGGAAGGAGAGGGCTTGTTTTCTGCTGCTCCAGAGGACAGGACAAGGAGCAATGGATTCAAGCTGCGGGAAAGGAGATTCCACCTGAGCCTCAGGAAGAACTTCCTGACAGTCAGGGCTGTCTGGCAGTGGAATATACTGCCTCGGAGTATAGTGGAGTCTCCTTCCTTGGAGGTTTTTAAGCAGAGGCTTGATGGTCATCTGTCGGGAGTGCTTTGCGGGTGTTCCTGCATGGCAGGGGGTTGGACTGGATGGCCCCTGTGGTCTCTTCCAACTCTACATTTCTATGATTCTATGACTCTATGAATCTAAGAATTCTGCTTGCAGGATTCTGCTACTGATTTCCCTTCACCAAATCCAGGACTCTTGCTTGCATTGTGATAGTGCACCCTTCCCCATTCATTCAATTGCTAGTAGAGGTTGAGGGGAGAAATCAGAGAAGCATCTCACTGTATTTGACACACACACAAAAGGCCAAGATGCATTAGGATATCTCAAATAAGTGTTGGAAGTGTGAACAGCATGTGAGAACTTTTTACCACATGTGGTAGACACGTGACAAGGCCAAAAAAATCAAATGCATCCTATGGTGAAAAGGATCTTAAAATTAAATCTCCAGATGGAACCAGAATTGTATTTGTTACATCTGGTGGAGGACAGATTGGACAAGAAATATGGCAAAATTCTATGTTACATGACAACTGTGGCAAGACTACTTTACATGCAGAAATGGAAGAGTAATAGAATACCAACAAAAGAGGACTGGCTGTTTAAGTTAATTGATTTCACAGAGATGGACAAATTAACGTCTTTGATAAGATAAAAAACAATAGAGACTTCTGTAAAGGATTGGGAGCCATTAACATACTTTTTGCAAAACAAAAAGAATAATGTGTTAAGTGTAGGCTTTGATATTTAATATATTAAGAAAATAGCAATGGAAGTTTATTTTTAAAGTTATTTTTGACTTACAGAAGTTTTTACATTATCTGTGATTTATAGTTTATGTTGGGGAAGTTGAAAATCTATTTTATTTTAAGTGTTATTGTGTTAAGTATATTTGTTGCAATTGTATCCTCTGCTTATTTTTTTGTTAAAATTGATATAGTGTTGGGATTGTCTTGGATTTTTTACTGCTTTGATGTTTAGTTGTAGGCATGTCATGTTATATGTGTTATATATTGTTATGTGGTGTTGTAATAAAATAAAGTACTCTAAAAGAGAGAGGGGGAGCCCATGGCTATGTTCCCGTAGCTAGTCATAGACTGAGGTCTTCTTCGTCCAAGATCTGCTGAAATCTTCCAGAGGTCGCAGAAGATGCTGTCATTAGTCAGTGTCTGGTGATGGAAATATAAATCTCTTCCATTCTCCATCAGCAATAGAATGGCCAAGGGGAGGGATCATCACAGTGATAAGGTAGTCCTAGGAGAGGCTTTGCGTGTTTCAGGGGAAGGAAGAGAATATGAATTTCCACACTGTCTCCCCCCATACAAATGAAAAGATAACAAAGCCTTATTCCTGAATATTTCACTAACAAGATACCAGTCATAGTATGGTGACCAACAACATGATACTGAGCCAGTGCAGAAAAGAATCAAATTTCCAAATGCTAGCATGAAGACATTTGGCTTTCCCCCAACAAATAACAACAACAAGTTGTTGTTGTTGTTGTTATCTCGTCTTATAGCAAATCCAGCCTGAACTCTCAGTAGTAGTGAGGTTAGCTAAGTTGAGGCTATCATACTTTGGATATATCATGAGATGGTGTGACTCATTGAAATACTGTTTTGTAAAGAGGAAGGCAATAGGAAAAGAGGTAGACAACATTACAGGTGGATCAACTCAGTCAAGAAAGCTATGGCCCTAAGTCTGCAAGACATGAGCAGTCCAGCCGATGATCAGAGAATCTTGGATGTCTCTCATTGATAAGATTACCATAAATTAAAGTTGACTTGATGGCAATTTTTTTTAAAAAAACATAGGCTATGTACCACATCAAATATGTGATATCCTGTATATGCATGTTGTCCTTTTATGATTTTATATAACCCCTGAAGAACACCTTAAGAATATATGCTGCAAGGTGTTGGTTTTTCAGTTAATACAGCAATCATCTTTTGAGCATCTGGAGACATCTACCAGGAGTGCTTTTACTGTGTGTTCCTGAAAGGCAGAGGTTGGGGTCAGTGGTCCTTGTGGTCTCTTCCAGTTCCATGATACTATGATTCTATGTTTCTTCTGTGGATTTCAACAGAGGCTCCTCAGTTTCTACCTCTTTTGCTGGATTAAGGTTGCTACCTCCATTTTTTCTGACAGCTTTCTCTTTTTTAACATCAACTAGGCAGGCAAGTAAAAACAATTCTTTCCCTACAGGGAATAGCTGTACCTATTGAAATAGACTAACACAGCTGGGTGAAAATTTCACTTGGTTTGTTTTTGATAATAACTTTTTAAAATAATTTATTAAAAACAAAAAGATCTTCATAAACAGGGTGGAAATTATTTAGAAGAGTAAATAATTATGTATGGGAGAAAGAGAAACTGACAAATTTCTCTATCACTGCTTGCAGGGCAAGGTAAGAAGAGATGAAGATATATGCTTTCCCTCTTTGTGAGCTATTGAGCTATAAAAGATGTTTGTATGAACTGGCTGAGTACTGCACATTCCAGCTGCAAAAAATATCACCATGTGAGGCAGGATATCAGTAAAATAAACTTTGTACTAAATGCTAACTTCTGATTATTTTGCTATTGGAAAATCCTTGTTTCATTTCACTTCTTCAAAGGTCCCCCTGTACTATTAGAACTCAGACCTTTAGATATACCCTCTTATTCTTTAAATAATATTTCTGGCTAAGCCATCACACTGGTTGCCAAACAACAACAGAAAAAAAAAAGATGTTCCCCATGAATAAACTAGTGAATTCACATAGGCCCATATAAAAGAGGAGCAGATGTTAAATTGGTCAAGTTATGACCAAATCCATTCACAAGTAGAAAAGACTGATCTGAAAATGAGTCAGAATATTTGGATTTGTGCATTAAAAGATTTGCATATTCATTTCTTTGTTTTTTGATACTCTGGAGCTCTGTGAAAGTGGGACTTGAATTAATGAAAGGTATTTGACTCTTGGAATGATGCAAATGCAAGATGTCAGGAGCTGAAAAAAGAGGAATGAAGCAGTAGATCAATTTTGATAGAATACTAGAGTAGCAGCAACCACATCCCTTAGAAAAGTTGTGTTTATATGTTCATATGTTGGCTAGGATACTGTCATGCCCTTCCTTGGAGACCGTAGCAGTGAGGAGGAGGATTCTGACTCTGAGGCAGAGGCTTCCCCAGAGGCTGAAGGGGCCCCAGAAACTGGTCCAAAGAAAGATAATACACAACAAGGGTCTCAGCCAGGGGACCAAATAGAGGAAGACATAGCTGACACAGCTACCTTGCAGTACAGCCAACTGCCAATTTAAGTAGCAAGCGAGCTCTAATGAGGGAACACCTGTGGCGACAGCATCCATAGATAAAAAAGGGCTCCAGCTGGCCTTTCCTCCCAGGGTCAGCAACTATTCTATTTGACCCTGAACCCTGTGCTGTGTTCTTGTATCTGGTCATCTTGGAACTCTGCCTGTTTTACCCTGTTTACTGGGGGTCCCGGGAGGGACATCTATATGTGCTCTCAATTAACTAAGTTTGGGGAAATTAGCTAGAGCATAAGTTAGCAATGCAAGAGGCAGCGGAATCTTTTACCCAATGTCTACGGGGTCAGGCCAAGCCAAGGAGCACACCAAGTTATAAGAATAATTGAGATTTTATTAAATATAGACACACAGTGTATGCAATACACACAATCACACAAGTAACTAAGGAAAGTAAAGGTTGGAGTGGTATAGAGGGATTTTGAGAGGGATTGTTGAATTGGGTGATATGAAACCTGTCCTGAAGCCTGGAAGAATAGAGAGCGATGCTGGGGTTCAATTTAGATCAGTACTTGTAGCTGAGGGGAAGCTCGCCAAGCAAAGCAGAAGCAAGGTGGTCTGGAACTCGGGAGCGATCTGAGGAAGGTCTTGGATTCAGGGGTTTTTATAAGAAAAAATGTAACTGCAGGCTATTCCGTACTTGGGGAAAACAATGAGTTTCAGGCACGAGACAAAGCTTTGGAAAGGTCAGAATTTAGCATGATTGAGTTAAGTCCAAATGGACAAAGAGGTAGACAGTATGCAAGTGCTCAGTGCTTGGCAGTTGAGTATTCAGCTTGCCAAGTTGCCTGCTCGGGGCAGGGAGTCCTTTGTAAACAGTGTGCATACATAATGAGGGTGTTTGCAGAGAGGTCTCCTAAAGCGGTGATCTGGCTATTTCTGGCCTGCCTGTATTGTTTTGGGATATTGCAGCGTTTGATGGCCGAGCCTAGTTCTGTGCTTGTCCGGGGGCCTCACAAACACGTGGAGAGGGGTGGTGGAAGAGAGCCAAATTATTGATATCAAAATGATATATTTATGCTATCTCCAAGGAGGCCTAACCTGCAGTAACACCTGTTTGTACTACAGTTTAGAGTTGCCCCTTTGGATTTGTTTGCTTCCTTTCTGTTTGGAAATTCTTTGACTCTCGCCTTGTAAGTAGGAGCTGTGTCGCTTGTGATTTTCTGTCTGCTTGCTGCGGATATGATAGATACATTTGTTACAGTAATTGCATTTTATGCAAGTCTTATGTTGTTAGAAGTCAATGTGTATGATGTTGCGGGGTATTATCGGTTTTGTGCTTTTCATATATGCAATGTTTGTATTTTTCCTTATGTATTTTTGTCCCTCTTTCCCTTTTTGTTCCATTTTAATAATAATAAAAGTAATTTATAAAAAAATAAAGAAAAAAAGTTGAGTACCAGATACAACACTGCCAGACAGTCCTTTACCTGATCACCAAGTATATTCTATGCAGGAATCCTTTTCCGGGGAAGTTGAAGATGGCAAGGGCTCTAGCAGGGGCAGCCCAACCGTATGAGCCCTGGAGACACTATCATGTGAATCACTCCCTGACCCCCACTGAAGTAGCAAAATACCCATAAGCATGTAGTTCATGGTCCCTGCATACTACCGCATTTCACTTCCAAGCTCTGAATGCAATGCTACATCTTTTTGTACTCCTCTTGATTCCAGAAGACCTGTGAGCATTCATGCTCACTCCACATGGTCAAGTTTTGCATGCAGTTCCCAGCAGTCCCTGAGCAGACAGCACAGAGAGGCACCTCCACCTCTTGCCTAGAGAACAGCTGCCAACCAGTACACATAAGCTTGAGCTTGACAGAAGAATGGTATTAAAAACTGTTCAGTTAAACACTATCTGACCCTCTAGTCCACTCTTAAAAGATTTCTATATTAAAAGCCTGTTGGAATAAAAAGGTTTTAGCCACCTATAGAATGACAACTAGGAGAGGATCATTCTGACCTCATCGCGAAGGGAGTTCCAGAGTCAAGGAGCAGCTACCGAGGCCACATCTTGTATCCCTACAAACCGTGCTTGCAATGGTAGTGGTACTGCGGAAAGGACCTCTCCTGATGACCTTGAGTTCCAGGCCAGATAACCTAGACCTGAGTCATATAGGACTTTATAGGGTATAACCAGCACTTTCAACTGGGCCCAGAAACAAAGTGGCAGCCAGTGGAATTGTTTTAAAAGGGGTGTATTGTGACCTCTGTAACCTGCCCCAGTTAATAGTCTGGCTGCAACTCTTTGGACCAGCTGAAGTGTTTGAACACTCTTCAAAGGCACATTATAGAGTGCACTACAGTAATCCAAACATAATGTAACTAAGGCATGTAGCGCTGCAGCCAGATCTGATATCTCAAGGAATGGGTGCAGTTGGTGCACAAGCTTTAAATGTGGAAAATCTCTCCAAGCCACTAAATAAACTTTGACTTCCAGGTTCACGCAGCTGAGTGCAGGAACACACCCAATGACAATTCTGTGTTTCAACTAACCAGGAGTACCTCAAAAGAAGAAGAAGAGGAGTAGTAGTAGTAGTAGTAGTAGCAGCAGCAGCAGCAGCAGCAGCATCAGTGGTGGTAGTAGTGGAGCACCCAGAAGCAAATTTGCAGAATTTCTAATTGCTGTGCCTATGGGAGAGGCAAGGAACAATGGCAACACATTCTGTTTTTAGCATGTCCTTCCAATTTCTTTTAGGCAGTTTACTGTCATGAAAAAGAATATTTCCATTAACTAACTATAAATCCCACCAAGGTCAGGCTAGATAAACTGGAATGTGACCAAGCGTAATAAAAGAGATGGGATCCAAAATTGCCAAAACAGTTACCAGAATGATTCCATTCTGACTCATCTTCCACTCCTGTACAAGAAAGAAAGCAATGAGGAACGAAAGACAGAACAAACCACTTCCTTTTTAGAACTATTTTGTTTCAGAATTCACTCACTCACCATATCACAGCAAGCCCCCAAAAAGATGACCATTATGCACTGCTATTCTCATATCTTTTGGCTCAGAAGTGAAACATAAATGTAGAACAAGAGGACTGAGTACAGTCTGGGCAGCTGTAAAGCATTTTTACTATGACAGATAATGTAGGGGAAACAGAACCTATTGGCTACATCCAAAACAGTAGAAAACAAACAACTAAAGTTCAGTCAGCTTGGGGAGGGGGTTAGTCATGTTGTAGAAACAAAACAGTAAGATTGCAACTGAGACATTTGATGTATTTCATTCTTCCTGGATTCAGTAACCTTCTTTGCAGACATTTAGCTGACAAGATGCCGAGAAAATTGCTTGAACTGATGAATGGCAGCACGGATGTCCTTATACACCACAGGAGCCATGAAAAATGTTCACTTATATCTCTCCCTGGCGAAGACACTGTGTTTTACCTTCTAGTCAATAAGACAGTAGCGATAATACATTACTTCACTACCTCCCATCTACATTTATAGTACTCTAATCTGTTTCAGCTTAAAATGAATGGAACTGGTGTAACAGAGAGTTATAGTCAAACCATTATGGTTGGGTCAGGAAGTCCATTTGTTGGGGTGACTTCTCTGTGCTTCAGCTGTTGATCCTACTGCCCATGAAATAACCAACAGGTATAAGACATGTAATGTTGTTTCTTAAACAAATTTGATCTGGGAATTTTTTTTTTCTTCATACTGTCAGAGTTCAACTCCCAGCCCAGGAGGCAATGGGGAGTGTCCAATGCAAACAATCAGTAGAAACACTGAGCCGAGCTGAAGTCAAGATCAAATCCAAAAGGTCCAGAATGCTGAAGGTCCATCCAAAAGGGGTCAAGAGAGCTGCAACACAAGGGTCATGAGGGCTTGAGTAGCAATTTGCTACAAGCAGCCAGCCCCACCGAGAGACTTATATAGCCAACAGAAACATCATTGTTCTGTTTTCTCAGTCTCACCAAAAGGGCTTCCCTCTGAGCTGCTCATTGTTGTCTCCTCCATGATTGGGAGCTGAGGGGCAAAGGTGGATCTAATTCCTCTAAATCGTTGCTGTTCCCTTCTCCCCCAACACTGGTTGCAACAACTCCATCTCAGCTTGTCTTTCAGCTGATGGGGGTGTTGGCAAGGTAGTTTGGTCTATCCCTGGCTCTGTTTTGGCCACAATCAATTGCTCATCGACCTCTGAGCCGTTATCTATCACACATACCATCAGCCATTTTGAGAAAAGAAAATGTTAAAAAAAATATTCTAGCCTGTATGTTTACTTGATCATTCATTTATTATGTTTTATGCATTTATTTATTTATTTTACACTTTTGTATAGTAGCATAAAGAATGATTACAAATGTTCTCATTCTGAAAGAGAACGTTAGTCTTGTTATCAAGACAATACATAGAAAATAGTTTCAAATGCCATGTCGGATTCTTATCTGGGGCATTTGTGAAAAAAAAAAATTGAACAAAATGATTTTCTGGACAAAAATGCTCCACACAAATCCTTGGCAAAACAATTTGTTGGAAAAGAAAATAATGGCCACAATTCTCTATCATGGTGTATGTTATGTAACTTTATATATATTTAGCTATGTAACAGAGGGGAAATCCAACGCACAAGTATAGGATAGTTGGCTCAGCCATACTACATGTGAAATTATTTGGATTATTGCTCATCATAAACTGAATATGAGCCAGTAGTGTGATGCTGCAGCAAAGAAGGCAAATGCTATCTTAGCCTGCATTAATAGAAGCATAGATTTCAGAATGAGACCTGCACAGGTCAGGTCTCGTCTAGACCACTGTGTTCAGTTCTGGGGGTGCCTCATTTTAAGAAGGAGATAGACAACTTGGAGTGAATTCAGAGAAAGGCAATAAGGAAGATAAGAGGTATGGAGAATACAAATATGAGGAGAGGTTAAAAGATCTGGGCATGTTAAGCTTGATTGATATAAGATTGGAGGTGACAGGGTCCCACTTTCTAAATACCTCAAAGGCTGCCAAAAAGAGAAGGATGCAGTCTTGTTCTCCACTGCCTCAGAGGGTAGAATTAAGTCTAATGGTTTTAAGTTACAGGAGGTAGATTTTGATCAAGGAATTTCTTGACAGTGAGAGTGGTTCAGAAATGAAATCAATTGCCTACAGAGGTGGTGGGGTCTCCTTCTCTGGACGTCTTCAGAAAGAGGCTGTACAGCTACTTGCTCAGGATGTTTTAGCTCTGCTTCTTATTTTAGTGTTTAATTTGTGCTTTTACTTTTGTATTCTGTGATTTTTAACTACTTTTTTTGTTCAAATTATTGTAAGCTTCTTTGAGTCCCAGCCAAGAAAAAAGCAGAGTATATATGATGATTAATGATGATGATGATTGGGCCCCTTCAAAAGTCCCACAGCTGGGCAGACCGTAATAATCAAAAAAATACCGCTCATGTACCTCAAGTACTATGTGGCTTGTAAGTTTAGGAAACATTTCGTAAGCAATTTTGTGCCTAGATTGTGAAAGATTATATACCTACAGTAGAAAACCTCTGCTGAAATGAACCTCTATTAGGAGTGTGAAACTGCATAATTGTTTCACTTACTAAAAGTATAAAAAGAATGATAAACTCACATTTATTCTCCTGCAATATAGGCCCTATCTGCAGCACCCTTCCATGCCACCATAGGGACAGGAGAAGTACAGCACTGCAACAATGCCTCTGCTTGATGTCATCACAGTGCCGTCCTTATCCTGTTCCCAGGTGGTACGATCACGGGTTAAATCATTGACAGGTTTTCCCCTCCAATGACATGCGATCATGCCACCATCCCACACTTACCTGTCCGGCAGAAGGCCAAGAAGCACTATGGTGGCACTTTCTTCCCCAGCGCAGCCTGAGAGAGTACCCAGCTGCGCAGTGTGGAAGCAGTGTGTCCATCATGCTCGCTTCCACAGGGAGCTGGTCCCGTGCAGAGAGGAGCATTGCCATCACGCTCCCTTCCCAACAAAGCTACTGCTGGAATTGCCACAGGACACCGACGCAAGAAGGTAAGCTGTGGAAAGGGCCATAAATTTGATGTAAGTTCAAAACATAAGATACTCTTAAGACGAGCACTGCTGTTCATCTGCGTAGTAGATCGTTCTATTGTTTACAACCTCTGGAGCTCAGCTCACTGACTGAAACAGTAGACTCTACATAACTCTAGCGAGATAGAGATTGACAAGTCTAGGGCCACTTCTGCACTACACTGCTATAGTGCTATTAGTCCACTTTCAACAGCCTGTGGAATTCTGAGGTTTGTCGTTGACTGAGGCCAAATAGCTATCTGGCTGAGAATTCTAAATCCCCCTCCTAAAACTGCAAACCCCAGGATTCCATAGGATGTTGAAAGTAGAATAATAGCACTATAAGAGTGAAGTGCAGAAATGGTGTAAACCAGAGAACATTCAGTCTCTCTACAAAGAGATAGGGTAGAGAGAACCATACTAGTTCCACTGTCAGTACAGGAATCCACTGCTAAAGTATCCCTAACAAGTGAACATCCAACCTTTGCTTGACATCTTCCAACAAAGTAGACTTCCTTACCTTTTAAGGTAGTCTATTCCACTGAAGCAGCTTTTCCCATCAGGAAATTCTTCCTAATATTGATCTGGAATCTTCTATGTCATGCTTTGAATCTTGTTTTCAGGACCAGCAGGAAACAAGTTTGTTCCACCTTCCATACATCGCAATTTGAGATGTTTTAAAATGGCTGTCATACCATCTTCAATTTTCTCTTCTCTAGGCTGAAGATACCCAACTGTGCCTCCAATGGCTTGGTTTCTAGACCCTTTACCATTTTTGTCACCCTGTTCTGGACATATTCCAGCTTGTTGATATATTTCTTAAACTATGGTGGCCAGAATCTTACACTGCTCCAGGTAAGTTCTGACCAAAGTATAACAGAGGGTAGTATTATTTTCCTTGCTCTGCAATAACAAAAGATTTCTTAGCACTTTTTTACCCTTTTGATCAAACCAGGCTTTGGAAATCTTTGATCTTTTGGAGCCTACGGCATATTTTGACTTTTACCGTAAAGAAATAATGCCACACACATGTAGGGAACCAAAGCCTGTTTATGATGACATAGGCTGAGAATGCTCATACGCACACACAAAAAGAATGGGTTCTGAAACCCAGTGGCCTATGTAATACATAATAGTCTCTTTGGAAGAACTGAAGTCACTGCAATGAACAGCTTCCCACCCTGCAATGTTTTTAGTTTCACCTTGTTTTGTTTTGTGTATTTTATATCCATCTGCAAACTATGGGAATAAAGTAGTAAAGGAAAAAAGATATTGATTCAACAAAATTCCACCATCATGCTGAACATTTTTTTCCAACAATGAGAGACCAATGATGAGAGGGGGAGAAAGCTTCAAATAGCTTCTCTTGATGAGCGTGCACTAAAAAAAAAAATCCATAGATTCTACTGAGAGAACCAGTAATGGTTTTGAATGTTAGACTACAACCCTGAAGACCAAAGTTCAATTCCCTACTCAGCCATGGAAACCCATTGGTTGACCTTGGGTGTGCCACACACTCTGAGCCCCAGTAAACTCCATTATAGGTTTGCCTTTGAGTCACTGTAAGTTGAAATTTGAAGGCACACATCAACAAGAAGATCCTACTGAATGTTAGCAGGATTAAAAGCCCAGCTGGCTTAGTTATGAAGGATTGCCACTGCTTGCAATTGTATATGTGGTGTTTTTTATTGGGACAATATGCAGCTTCTATTTGTGTAGTGAGGTCCTGGATGCTTTGGTGTAAGGAAGATGTTCAATAGGTCTTTACATGAAGACTTTAGCACAGTAGGATACTAGCCAGTATTTTGTTCAGATATTACCTTGTTTTGGAATACAGACAGTTTACCTTGAGCAATTACAGGCATGACCCAGTTTGCCTCACATCCAAAGCAGATCCTCACTTTAGAAATCAGGACTTTGTTAAGATAAGGAAATGAAAAAATGACTCTTTTAATGCTTGGTGTAACTGGATGAAATTTGAGTGGCTAATGAAGTAGACACTTTGGAGCATAGGAAGCCTTCCAGTACCACAAAGTTGCATACCCTCCAACATTTCACAAATTAAAACCAGGGCACATTCAGCAAAGCAACATCAGAGTATGGTCAAGATGAGAAAAGTTGTTAATACAGAACAGACGAGTTAGGGGACAATGAGACAATTTGCTTTTACCTGAGCATCCTGGGAAGAACAAAATTCTGCTCCCTCTCCTCCTCTTTCCCCTGCTGAGTTAATTGAGTGCAAACTATTTTTTTTACTTTGAACTAAGTTTGCAGCAGTGAAATAAGCTGAAGACAAAGGACAGGGGAATGGAAGGAGAAGAGAAAAACTGGTGCATTTTAAAAGCAGCTGAAAAAGTGAGATGGTAGAGGATTAAGTAGTACTCTCCCTGCTGAGTTTGGACAGCTTGAGGGTATGCAGGTAGAGTCAGGGATTTCTATGTTAGGTTTTTAGGATTTTAGGATTTTAGGATAGAGTGTTAATTTGGAGAGGTGCATTTAACTTTATTTAAAACTCTTTTCAGATTAGATATAACTTGAAGATATAACCTTTTGTAGGCATGAAGCCTGGTGAGATTCATTTCAGACTGTTTGGTGCAGGGGGCACTGAATAAAGGGATTCTTTAAAATTTGGTGAAAAGCGTACGTACTTCTCCTGATGACTTTTGAGGAATTTTGCATGAAAATGACATTCTCTCTGCTGAGAAATCTTGACAGTATCAGAAAGGCAGGTGCAGGGAATGGATAGCTATAATAAATTAAAACAAACAAAAAGAAAATCTGAGGCCTTGGTTATGTTTTCTACTTAAAAGCAAAAAGGACTATTGTAACACCATAAAGACTAACATATTTTGTTTTACATATGCTTTTGCGAGCTTCAAAGCATCTCATCAAATGCACGGAGTGTAGCTCCAGTTGATAAATAGCTATACACATGCTGGAGTGAGGTGGGAGATATGGGAATTCAGGTACTTGGAATTGAAAAAGGTAACTTTTCCAAATTCTCCTATATCTTAATAGCCAAAAAACACCTGTTTGTATTTTACATTGTACAATTGATTCCACCGAAATTACCCTGGCTCCATCCAGTTCCTAGGTTCTGCGCTTACTGCAGGATCTCAGCTGGAGAGCTCTAGTTCATCACAAAACTACAAACACCAGGATTTCCTGATATGCACTCACAGCAATTAAAATGGTATCAGTGATAAAACTGCATGGTATAAGAGGGCTCCCAGTTACATGTATTCTAAAAATGTGTTGTTGAATAAAGCTGCAGGATTCTGAGGTGGAGA
Organism: Ctenosaura bakeri; assembly: GCA_948474755.1. Lineage (NCBI taxonomy): Eukaryota > Metazoa > Chordata > Lepidosauria > Squamata > Iguanidae > Ctenosaura > Ctenosaura bakeri. Next base: position 195,426 of record CAOLHI010001656.1, read on the forward strand.
GGGGTATAATCGTGATGATGGTGGACCATAAGACAGTATTTTGGCTGAGAAATGGAAGCCTTTAGACCTTATTTTAACATTTGGGGCAGAAGGCGTTATCTGGAACAAAATATTCCGAACCTCCAGTTTTACCAGGCACAATGTTTGTTCCTATAGCTTCCTATGGGAATCCCCAAAATTCTATGTTATTACAATGGTCTGGACAGGGTGCAAAAATTTGGAAGGGGCTTGGGCGGCCTGCTGATTGGTGAAGCTACTTCCTCTATCACCATCACTTAAGCTCTGTTCACTCCACTGTATCTTCTCAAATACACAGTCTTTAACTGGTTATTCTATATTCCTGTTTTTGAGGCAGTGTTGTTTAGATTATGGCCTTCTGCACTAGAGAGGTGATTTATCCTCTTGCGATGCCTATACTTCCCCCATCATTAGGAAAAAACTCCTCACCTTTATGCAAGGAAAACTGACACATTTTGCCTTGTCTATCATTTCTGGTCTAGATGGGAAACAGCAGGTATTCTGGCTGAAGTATGCTGTTGATAAAGCCATAGTGTTTCCAAATAGCTTTTTTAAAAAGTCTTTTGTCTCTGTCTGCCTCTTTCTTCCCACTCAAGCCTATCGAAATGCCTGAGGTGAAAAGAAAATTAAAAGGAAACAAAGTGCTCTGGGGGGAAATGAGTTTCCTACTGCACAATGGCTACCAATATAACAATAATAAATAATGAATGTAATATAGGGAACATTCCAATAACATAAAGCAGGAGGCCCAGGGTAATAAAAAAAACATACAGGAGAAAGGAATGCATTAATAGTTGTGTGCACACAAGAATTAAAGCACATTGTAGGGAAAAGGAGAGTAATATGGGTCTCTGACTCCAGAGAACAATCGAAACAAAAGGTCTTGTGTTTCTAGCACAGCCCATATCATGCTAATTTTGACATCTCAAACACAACATAAACAATATTTTCCAGTTTCACCTATAGGCACATGACACAAAGGGGAACCCACAGATGCATTGAATATTACATGGAAAAGTTCACAGATCAGTTCTGCCTCTCGCTTAGCATTTAAATGAGGAACAATCTAGGTTCAGCGTGAACAATCTCCTCCAGGATGAGTGAAGGTTCTTTTGGATTAGGTCACAGAACATCATTCTTTCAAAGTTTGAAAGATTTTCTGACATGTTCTCTTATCTTGGGACTTCGTAATTTGTGCATCTGCATCAGTCCAATTACTTCATTCTGTCTGTGGTATATGAAGAATGGCAGTATAAAACACTTTCTAAATATTTACAGAATATATCTGCATTTTTCCATTGAAAACTGCCCTCTTCCTCTGAGTATCAAATACTTTATAGCAGATGTGACAAAATACATTGGGTCTATTGCTGTTATTCTGTTGGTGAAATACACAAGAATATTTTCCTGTTATACCTGTCCATGTGCTTTTTTTGTCAGCGCAAAAGGAGGTATTCCATATCTTCTTGTGCAAATGACCACCCCGTCCCAACAAAACCAACCTTTTTGTGGTGGAGCACCTTCTCATGGATAATTACAGCCAGAAGGCCAGGCACACCCAGGCTGTATCCATTTGCAGTTCCACAACCAGGAGAGGATATCATCCTCCCAGATCTCCATGTGCTGGGAAATCCAGAAAGATGAGATCTTTTGGCTGTCTAGGCACCTCTGCCCTCCCCAGCCACCCTAGATCACAGGGGCACATTCTGACTTTTTTAATGCTGAAATGAACTCTCCCATGGCTAGTTGGATTGGGATGGAAACATGGTCCTAGAAAGTTATACTTCAGTAGACTGTTGTAGGATCTCAGCTTAAATATGAGAAGATTTATTAGGAGTAGGAAAGAAGTACAGCTTTTCCAGCTTCTAACCACAAGCTTGAGACCAAAATACCATGCAGTTTTTTAAACCATGTTTTTCACATTTTTGCATCCAAAAAAAAAAAATGGCTTTGTGAAAAACTAGTGCCTTATCCCTTTGTGCAGCTAAGAACACACACACAGAAAGAGAGAGAAAGAGAACAAGATGAAGCCAAAAGAAAAAAAGACAGACTGCTTAGTCAGAGACCTAATGCTAATTCCAACTAGAGTAGACTCATTGAATCAATGACATTTCCCAAGTGTTTGTGTACCATGTTCTCGTATTTCATTGATTTTACTCTAAGTGGGGCTAACAATTGGACTGAGACCAATAGCACGAATAACCAATCCAATGTTACTTACTTCTACTTTGCTAAGCAACAACAACAAAAACAGCAAAACATAGGGCCTTTCCTCACTGCACTATTCATAGTGCTATTATTCCACTTTCAACATCCTAGGGAATCCTGGAGTTTGCAGTTTAGCCAGAGAACTCTTTGCCCTCAGGAAACGACAAACCCCAGAATTTCACAGGATGTTGAAAGTGGAATAATAGCACTATAACAGAGTAGTGTGGAATGGCCCTATTCTATGTATCTGTTTTGCACAGAAAGGTGCAAAAACAGGTCTCTGAAAAGTGCAAATGTTCTTTGGGACTGAGGGAAAAAAACCTCAGCATCTCAGCATAAAGAGAGAAAAAAGTACACTATCTCATTTATTGGGCAAGGACAAGTCCACCTTGATTTACATTTCTCTTTAGTCTATAAGCTCTCAGTCACTGTGAAGTTTCCTCCTTAATTTTTCAACAGGGAGGCTTCCTGGGCATTGTATCACACACCATGGCTGCTCAGCAAAGAGGATGAATTGATGGAAGGACACTATTCCTCTGCTTGCCCTCCAATGCTACCCATTCTGCAGTAGGCTGGACATCCCTTTATTACTGCATTAAAAATATTACTGTCACTGATTCAACTTCAGCTTATGGTGACCCTATAAACAAGAGACCTTAGAGTCACTTGTCATCAACAGTCCTGCTCAGGTCTTGCAAACTCAGGCTTAAAAACATAGGACTTGATTTTATTATGCTCCAATTTTGGTTGAATTCTTTGAATCTAGAGAACAGATAAGCATGGAATGAACAGCAAAACAGATGAAGCTAAAAGATGCCTGAAGTCTCTCCAAAAGATTTTGAGCCTAAATAAGATTGTTAGTCCCAAATACAGTAGACTCACTGGATTAATGGGCAGATGGTAAGGTGACATTTATGTAAGCTCCATTGATTCACAAAGGGTACTTTACTTAGGAGTAACAACTGCATTTAGACTTGACTTCTTTCTTTCCAACTCCTCTCTAGAAAAGAGGAGATTGTAGTGAAAGAAGAATCAGAAGGCTCACTTCTAATACTATAGTAGGTCAGACTTTATTCTTTTCAAGAAAGAAGAGTTCTAGAAACTCCAGAGCCTTCTACTGCAGCTGCTTCCTCAATAAGTTGAGAAACAGCTCCCCAGATGCTAATATTATGGAAGTGTATTTGAGCACCCTGAAGATTAAGCACATATTTGAAAACAAAGATCAGTTGAAGCTGGACAGAATTTCACAGCAAACCTCTGTAATTCCATGGTTGTGTATTTTAAGAGAAATCACTGACTGAAAGTAGAACTCCACTTTCAAGCAAATAGACCATACTCAATTTTTGATCTTATATTCTTGAATGTTCCACTACCTTATAAAATAAAATAAGAGGAAAGCAAAATTCCCTTTGCTATATTTTGGATATGGTACCAAATGATACACACACCTGAATTAAAATAATAAGACATCACATCTCACAAGGATTTGTATTATGTATTTGTATAATGGTCAACAATGCTATTCCTTATTTCAGAATCAAAAATAGGATGTGGACTTGTAGACCCTGTTTTCTTGCAAAATACAGGAATTCAAATCTATGGCATGCTCAACAAATGACCGTCTAGTGTCTCTTTGAAGACATCCATCAAAGGATAGCCCACAATATCTCCAGGTGACCGATTCCATTGCCAAACCCTTCTTACCATCAAGAAAATTCTGCTAACAGTGAACAGAAATCTGTTCTCCATTTACAGCTCAATCATCAGTTAATCCAAATGGAGACTGTAGTCAAGAAATCAGAGGAAGACCAAAATTGGGAAAGTCAGCTAGGACAGTGACAGATAAGAAGCTCAAGTGCACCATCGTCAAACACCAATTCAGGATTATCCCTACCATAGTATTCTTGATTTCTTTGTATAGATGTGAATGCTGGCCAGTGAGAAAAGGTGAAAGAGGGAGAAAAAATCAAGTCATCTGAAATATGGTGTTGGAGGAAAGTTTTACAGATACCATGAACCACCAAAAAGAAATAAAATGAGTTAAGAGGAAGTGAAGCCTGGTTCTCACTAGAACCCAAAATAACTAAACTGAAGCTATTGTATTCTGGACATATCATGACTCATTAGAAAAGACAATGATGCTTGGTAAAGTTGAAGGCAATAGGAAAAGAGAAAGAGCATGTTACAAGATGAGTGATGCAATAAAGGAAGCCATGCCCTGAGTTTGCAACATGAACATCATTGTTAATAGGGTGTTTTGGAGGTTTCTCATGCATAGGATCTCCAAATGTTGAAGCCAACAGTGTCACATAACAGCAATAACAGTAAATCCTCATTTTCTTTTGTAGGCATCATTTTTCCTGCAGTTAGCTTAGACTACCTTGCATATGGTACCCAGTCAGTCTCTCATCCAAACAGCTTATGTATGTTTAGCCTCACAGCAGAGCTTTCTTTTCTGCCTTCAGGCTCACCTCAGTTAGCAAGGATCTCCTCATTGGTATACAAATATCATATGTATGCATACCACAATTCTGCTTTGAAAGCACTCATAGGTATGGAAATCTGTTTGGAGGGTCCAGTCCCTCCAAATTGAATTACCAATGGTTTCAATGCAGATAGTGGCCCTTGTGTACCTTACAGTTTTCCATCATCATCCTGTTGCAACCCTGGCAGTGCCATTGCTGGGATGGGAGTTCGACTCAAACTCTCCTTTCCACATCTGGTTGGCTGCCTGTAGAAGGGTAACACAAAAGACACGTGCCTTCCTTCTGCAGTGCAGTCAGTCACTTCCTGTGCTGCACTGGGAAAGAAAGCACCTAAATTGCACTTCCTCTATTTCCACACAGCTGCTGGAGACAGGAGCATCACACAATTGTGGGCCATTACTGTATGTTTTCCAGTAATGGAATATCCCATGATTGTGATGGCTGGAGACGCATGGGCAGTGGGATATAAAACTGGCAGAGAACAGGCATACTCCAGGCTGAAGGGGGGATCTTTGCACACTGCCCTCCAGCAGGCTATTATTATACTAGTTCCCTCTCTTTGTAGCCTAACCTATGGGTTGCAATGCCCCTCCAGATAGTGCTAAGTTGCCATTTTTTCCACCATTTTCCACTATGTCTCAGATCAATGTAGCCTGACAGTGGAAAACTTAAATTGCAGCTCATAAAATGCAACTCATAAAATTCACTGAATTTCCCAGGGTTGGTGCCTTTAGGGCTGCCAAGTCCCAGGGCCCTACTAGTTGCCCAAGGACATTGGGTGCTGGTGCCATCCTTAGTAGAAAGACATAAATCTTTCTATCATCATAAATAGAAAACTTGGAAACCTTCCCTTGTCCCCTTTTCTGATTTTTCCACAGGAGTGTAATATAGCCAATTGTTATTCATGGCTCTGGACATTTTATTCTCCTTATTTCACTTCAGAGAGACAGCTTTGCTTCTTAGAGCCCTCTGTGAAACAACCACTGTACTCTGGTCTTCCATGCTCACAAAGGTGCACACACTAAACAGTGGAGAAACTAGAGATATTCTAGGGCTGAAACCATCCCCCCACCAACTTACTATAACATCCAGCACCCACACTGAGAGATGATGTGCCCAGCCCCCTCCCACCAATGGCGATCAGAAGCAAGACCCCTGTCACAATTTCCCGTGATTTAGAGCAGTGAATTGGTTGATAAGAGCATGACATAAAATTCCATGTGCCTTAAAATGTTTCTCAAAGTAGTAGTTATAGTTAAGAAATGAGATAACTCATTTTTAGGATAGGCAATTTGGATAACATTGCTGGTTATACCAATAAAAAGTAGTTTTGTTCCCACTCATGACATTATTGGTAGTGTCCTTGTATCTGATATTATTACCTGTTCCTTCCAAGCTCTGGCAAAACAGAATTCAGTTGCCAGGGTTTCAGCCCCAACTGTTAGAAGCTTCAGATCATACCTTTAATCCTCAGTAGTCTTTTTGCAGAGCAGGTTTTATGCAGGTTGGTCATCTCCATCATCAGATGAAAAGGCAACAAATAATTTTGACTGGTATTCTGTACTGCAGTTACGGATTTGTGACTGCTCCATTTTATCACTGTAACACCACATAAATGCCACTTCAGCTGACCTTAACAGTGAGCAGTCATATTGTGCAAAGAAGGTCTCCTCAGCTGCCAATCAGGGCACAAGGAGGATTATATTTCTAGCTCCCTCCCACCAACAAGTGAAGCTGTGGCAATCAGAAATAGGACCCCTGTTGCAATTCTTCGAAGCAGCCTTGCTCACTTGTGGGAGGCAACTGGAATCATGTTTTGCTTGATGTGGCTGCTGGCTTTTAAGATGGGATTGGAAGCTTGAGCCAGGAGGCATTATGCATTTTCTCATACATAACTAAATAGCCATTGTGAATTGTTGTTGTTTATGTGTGCCTTGAAGTCATTTCCAACTTACGGTGACTCTAAGGCAACCCTATCATTGGAAGGTGATAGTGTTTGACATGCCCAAGGTCACCCAGTGGGTTTCCATGGCTGAGCAGGGATTCAAACTCTATCTTAGCCCAATGTTCAAACCACTCTACCACACTGGTTCTCCCTACATAGAATATCAGCATCCATTTATAATATGCATCATCTGCACAATTTCTTACATTATATTTTTGCCACTAAGGAGATGAAAAATCAGATTTGCTGAAGCAAAACAAATGTCTTGGGACTTTTACTTTGTCATTAAGTTTCAGAATATTATGTGAAGGCGCCATTGCTTTTTAGAGTGCTGGGAAGGAGGGGAGGAATACTGCTTTGTAGCTTGACAAGACTGGAGGGGATAAAATAAATCACCTTATCTTCTTAGGCTGAAGAGGATCTGATTCCACTTCAGGCAAAGAGCATGTTAGATCTGATCTGGATCTGGGTGGCCTATTTTATCCACTTTAACACTGGAAAGTCTCTGATAAGTCCCTGCTGCTTCTCAGCTTTAATGCTCCAAAAGCACTCTGGAAAGTAAAATACCACTTTCTTTCCTATGCTTCCAGCCAAGCAACATAATTTTCCAAAGTAATTTGGGCTTTTTCCACCTTAGTTTAAGTAATGCGAGTCGATCCAGTCACAGCAGGAGGGGCTTATCTTCGGCATTAATCCAGTTTTCAATTTAGAATGAGGAAGATGATTTTAGTCACTGTTATTAAAGAGTCACTATCAGTCTTCATTAGTAGAAGTCTGAAAGGCATATGTACAGTCCTTCTAATTAAATTAGTGCAGGTTACTACCATGTATGCCTTCTCATACATAATATAATTTAGAGCTGGCCCTCTTCCCCTGCCACCCTCCCTTAAAAGTCTGATAGCAATTTCTAATAGCAAAGAAACTGATTACACTTACTACATTTTTCTCCCACTTCCCCCCCCTGGAGATCTGGATGACTGCACAGGGTTTTCTGCACTGACTTTTTGTCCTTAAAACTGGAGATGTTCACATTTATCAAATCCACGTGTATGGATTTATTCCTTTTCTCACCTCTACATCTGGCCTATGCCCACTTTGGTCCTTCTGTGAGCAGTTTTTAACAGCACAAAATCTATCTCCTTCTAAACTTTTTTGAATGGTGTACATTTTTTTTCTGCATGGATTTCAAAATGTGACTATTTTAGCTATGCATCCATAATGATCTGGCAATGAGTGCTATAGGTTGAGTAGGCTGGTGTAACCCCAAGTACACCAGTGTAAATAGTTTTAAAGGTGTTGTGGGAAAAAGTAGCTGGTATCTCTTTGTGCAATGCTTTTGCACCAGATATTAAAGCCTAGCTAAAGGTTTCTAGATACATCTCCTTTTAAAATAAATAGTACCCAGGAAGACGACACCTTATTCTTTCCCACTTGTATAAGCTGCAGCTCTACATGCCTGGCCACTGATTGGCTATGGAAGTATAACCTAAGCACCATCTGGCTGTCCCTATAGAGTGGAGCAAGAAGGAACAATTTCCATTCTTGTCTGGAGAAAGCAATGGCTCTTTCTTTCCAGTAATGTATTCTTGAGTTGACTAATTTGGACTCAAGTCAGACTTAAGTCACTTCAGTGACTCAACTTGGACTTGACTCAGCAATTAAATGATGCACTGACTCAACTCAACTCAAGACTTGTATATTTTTAGTAATTGACTTGTTGCCCTTGGTTCAGTCACATAACTCATTCATCCAGAAACCTTACAACTTTGAACAACGCTTCCATCTCTTTTTGCCTACTGGTCACGTGACAATCTGTCTCAAGTCCAAAGTGTGGGTGCACTTCTCAGAGGGGAACAGTGAACAGGTTAGGCAATGGGCTTGAGGCAGGCTTGATGTCTGCTCAGCAGCCTGTGCTGCTGCATCTCGGAAGAGCTATCTAAAACTTTTCCTAACAGCAGAAGACAAGACTTGCCCCCAGAGTGCAGGGTGCATTTCTCAGAGGGAAACAGCAAATATGTTAAGCAACAGGCTTGAGGAGGAAAGATCCTTCCTTTTGAAGCTTCAGTAATGGGGAATAAGAAGGATACTATTCTCCACTTCTGAAAAATCCTCCAACTTCTAAAATGGGAAGTAAGAAGGATCCTATTCCCCACATCTGAAGCTGCAGATGGCAAAATCACAAATGTGGAGGGCTGACTGTGCTTAAATTGTTAAAGCTGACTGTATTGAACTCTTACCAAAAATTCTGAAATATAGGTTGGGGTATGAAGTTGCCTCCCAGACTTGAGATTTGACTTGAGACTTGACTTGAAAGTATCTTCAAGGACTTGAGACTTGACTTGAGACTTGGAGTAAAAGACTTCAGTACATCATTGCTTCTTTCTCAGATACACAAAGACAGCAGCATGGAATCCTAGTCGGTTACCCAAACCACCATACCATGCTGGCTCTCAATAACAGACACAATATAGGAGAAATGTACTTTTTGAGTTCTATTTGTTAGAAATACAGTCTTTTATAAAATTTACTAGTTGGACATATTTGCATACACATCCTGATACACATCCACATCCATCTCAATTCTGGGAGGCAATTTCATACCCCAACCTATATTTCAGAATTTTTGGTAAGAGTTCAATAAAGTCAGCTTTAACAATTTAAGCACAGTCAGCCCTCCACATTTGTGATTTTGCCATACACATCTTGATTTTATAAATGTTGCTACTTTTTGACCAAGCAACCCTTAAATCTCTTGTTTCCCCCTTTTTTTCCCTAGCTGTTTGATCCCTGTGTGTCTGTCATGAATCACTTGGATTTAAGGACTGAACCAAGGGCAAGTATTTTCTTCTTCTTCATTATTTCTGGCAATATCTATGTCAGCAACCATCACCAGTATTTTGTACTATTTCTCCTAACCTCTGCTCCCAAGCCCCTGGAAGTTGACTTCAGGCCATCCCTTAGTCATATTTTCAGAGTTTGTACAACTTATGGTGGGTCCTGGGGTAGAAAACTTCCCCTGGCCATTCCAAAGTAGCATATCTCTGTCTCAAAGAAAGTTCCAAAAGGGCCACAGAGGGATCTACTTCTGCAACCTTGTAAGGTCCTTCAAAACAGTGAATGCTAAATAAGTTCTATTTCCATTTTATCTTAATTAAAAGCATGAATTTCAGCAAGAATAAATGTAATGAACTGTATTTTGACAGGAAAAATAAAATGTATAGAATGGGTGACATCTGGCTTGACAGTAGTAGATGTAAAAAGGATCTAGGGGTCGTAGTAGACAACAAGCTAAACATAAGTCAACAGTGTGATATGGTGGCCAAAAACCCGATGTAGTTCTAGGCTGCATCAACAGGAGTATAGTTTCCATATCAACAGAAATGTTAGTAACATACTGTTCTGTTGTGGTCAGATTTCATTTGGAATACTGTACCCATTTCTCAGCACCACAGTTTAAGAATATTGTCAAGCTGGAATGTGTTCAGAGGAGGGTGACCAAGATGGCAAAAGTTCTGGAAACCAAACTCTGTGAGGTATTTAGTGAGCTGGGTATATTTAGCTTGGAGAAGAGAAGACTAAGGGCCTTTCAACTAACTCTACACTGTTATAGCACTATTATTCCACTTAGTTTGCTGAGACCAAAGAGCTCTCTGGCTGAGAATTGTAAATGCTGCTCCCCTAAACTGCAAACCCCAGGATTCCATAGGATGTTGAAAGTGGAACAAGAACACTATAACAATGTAGTGTGAAAAGGTGCTAAGAGGTGACATGATGGCCATCTTTAAATAATTGAAGGTATGCCATGTAGAAGCCATGTTTGCTGCTTCACCAGAGATTCACACACAAACAAGTGGATTCAAATTACAGGAAAACAGATTCCCTCTAAACATTAGGAAGAACATCTTGAATATAAGAACTGTTTGATAGTGGAATAGACTGCCTTGGAGAGAAATGGATTCTCCTTCTTTTGAAGTCTTCAAACAAAAGTTGGACAGTCATATTTTGGGAATGCTTTAATTGTGTATTCCTGCATTGTAGTGGGTTGGATTAGATGGCACTTGCAGTTCCTTCCAGCTCTATTATGCTATGACCCTATTATGAGCAATTTCCAAGATCGTGAAAGCAGCTTTGATAATTACTGACTTACTATTTGTATTGTAATGGCAACAGTCTGTCTGTAATCAAAGGGAAATGCTAACTTCTTAGAACAAATGGTTACCCCCATTCAAGCATATTTCTAATCTCATCTGTTACAAGTTGCAGCTGTTGAATCCATTTTTATATCTTTTATAAACGGAATGCTATTAGACTTCTAAGAAGGCCAGGTTCCCAAACTGGCGTCTTTGTTCAGTTATCTTTATTAGGAGAGATGAAGGAATTACCGTGAAAAATGGTGGATGGTATGTGATCAGTTAAAAGATAATATGGTTATGATTTTTGAAAGAATAAGTAACAAGGAGCAACTGACACTTTTGATAAAAGGAGATAATGAGTACCTCTTATACACTGAATTAAACAGAATGAGATTACAACTAGCAACAGAAGGATTGCTTTATACCTAATATTTGAGAAGATTATATAAGTCCTTGGGGAGTAATTGAATAAAACACAGCCTCTTCTACAGATCAGTGTGGAATCATTTCAACAAATTTCCTGTAAGAGGAGTGAACTTATGAAAGACTTTAAAAGATAAAGCCCATTAAAAGTATTATTTCTCCCAAGGGGGGGGGTTGCATTTGTAATCTCTCAAGCATCATCTTTCTGTTGTGATTAATGTAATGCATCAAAACATAGCTATTTAGTTTGGGTCCCTGACAAAGCTCCTGACTAGCTATTTCCCATGGAAAAGATTCTTTCAAGGGTGTCCTTTTCAACTGCACTGGTTCAGTTATGTTATTCACAGCAGAAACAAACAATCCAGAGTTGTAGACCCCGCATATATCAGTGAATTCATTCTGTATTAAAGCTGTGGAAAGTGCAGCCAATAGAGATCTTCTAAGGCCATTTTGGGACCTCCAAAAGACACTCACCTAAACCTATTTGCTTTTTTGCCCCTAAACTTGCCCCATACCCTCGCTAGATAGCATAGAATTAGTTTCACTATGTTCCCTCTGACTGTTTGAGACACAGAAGATGCCTTCTGTGGGAACAAATGGATAGTTTTTAGGGAGGACAGGTGCTGGATACAATAGTGATTTATTTATTTTTATAAAAAAATAAAAGGGTACAAGTTGGAAAATGTGAAATATTATTAAGCATTATACATAAAAATAACATACATGTTAGCTACCCTACGTAACACTGGACAGTATTCAGAATAAATACAACAACATCGGATAAAGTCTATAAAAATGCTATCTTGTTTTCTGTTAATCCGGAAGTTGATGTTAAGAAGGATTTCTCCTGGGTAAAAGTGATATGGTATGTTTAAAACCAAGGTGAAATTGTCCAATGCAATGGTTAAGGCTGAAGTAAAAGAAGGGAAATTCATTTCAGGCACTGAAAGAAAAGGTAACATAGAGCTCAAAGTCTAGCTCTCAATCATTAAATCATAATTAAAATATACTTACCATTTTGTGCTAAATCCAAAGTTAGTCGTTCCTACAGAAGAACTACTGAAATAAATCCAATTCATTGCAGCTGAAGTTGCACTGATTTCAATGAGTCCATTCTAGGTAGAGTAACATTAGATTATAGGCCCATGTTCTGGTTTTTCCTTTAGCAAGAACACTAAATATTAAAACACTAAACACTAAATACTAGATATACAAAAGAAATGCAACACTAGGTATACAAATGTTATAGATTTTTCAAGTATGTAAGCATGAGAGGTTGCTTCGCCACAACATATAACCAAAAAGAAAGAGAAAGTGTGTGTGTGTGTGTGTGTGTGTTAGTGAGAAGGTGGTAGTAAATTTTCTCCTTCATAGACTTTTTGAAACAAACTAGTCACATTTGTCACATTAATTTATGGAAAGAAATCTAATTTCTACACTAGCCCTTTGAATGACTCCCCCCACAATTCATAATAAATAATGCATTTGATACCAAGTTTCGCATGCCTTATTTAAAATGTGGCCATCAAATCTTTTTCATTCATGCATATTCCAATTGTGGCCCAAAGTCCTGAGATGTGACTTGATTAAAAACATAAACCAGGAAGGGAGACCTGAAGACATTTGACTGCTGAAAGCTAAATAGCTTCATGATTTATTGTTGACATGATGTTCTAGTCAGAAGTCCAGAATCAAGTTTACTCTACTCAAGTTGGAATGTGGGTGGGCCCCTTACAAAACAATTCCCATGGCATGGACCCTTGACCCAGATAATTGCTTCACCATGACAGTAAGAAGTTATAAAATAATTATTTAAGGCTGCAGTACCCTACACACTTACTTGAGACAGAGATCCACTGAGCTCTCTTGGACTTGTTTCACAGTAAATACTGTCTGGAAATGAGCTTCTAGCAGGAGTTCAGGAGACCACTTCTTTGCAGGCCATTAGAAAAGCACAGATGATTCAGCTATTTTCCTTGGCTTTCCCTTGAATCATATTTTTGGATTCAAGGCTTTAGCTTTAATTGTTATGTTTCTGGACTAGGTTTGCTGCCACTGTGGTGACTTTATTGATTTTGACTGTTCTTTTGCTGTTCTTGTCAAACTACATAGCTTCAAAGCCTATTAGCCCACTCTGTTGCTTCTTTTACCCCTACTCTTTTTCTCCATCAGAGGCCGTTCTCTCTTTCCCCATTTCCGCACTAGACTGTTATAGCGCTATTATTCCACTTTCAACCTCTATGGAATCCTGAGGTTTCCAGTTCTGAGAGGGGCCAAGTGGCCCCTCCTGAAACCGCAAACCCTAGGATTCCATAGGATGTTGAAAGTGGAATAATAGCGCTATAGCAGTCTAGTGCGGAAATGGCCCCCGTGTTCACCCTGGGTGCTCTTAGGGTTGCCATATTCTAGTTGTCCCAATCCAGACAGCCAGTTTTGCATCTTATATGATTATTTGTTCTTTATGCTAATCAAGTAGATCATGAAAGATGCAGATAACACCACCGATTTTCTGCTCAGAAACATTCTTTGCAAACTTGCTTTATAGACAGAAAACAGAAGGTTGAATTTTCTTTAAATTTTTGCATGTATACCTCCACAACCACTTTATATATCATCTTGTCTCTCCTCAGAGCTCCCATGTTTTTAACAGCTGTAGGAAATGCAGATGTCAAACAAGTATAATGGGAATTTCAAATGGGAATTTCATAAAATTTACAAATGGGAATTTCATAAAATTTAGGATCCTGTTCAAAAGGCATCTGTAGTTACACAGCTGCACCTACGGTTATTTTCAAGTTCACATCTGCCTGTAAAATGGAAGCCATCAATTCAAGGAGGATATCAACAAGCTGGAATGTGTCCAGAGGAGGGCGACGAAAATGGTGAAGGGTTTGGAAGCCATGCCCTATGAGGAATGGCTTAGAGATCTGGGTATGTTTAGTCTGCAGAAGAGAAGGTCAAGAGGGGACATAATAGCCATGTTTAAATATTTGAAGGGATGTCAGGTCAAGGAGGGAGTGGGCTTGTTTTCTGCTGCTCCAGAGACTAGGACAAGGAGCAATGGATTCAAGCTGCAGGAAAGGAGATTCCACCTGAACCTCAGAAAGAACTTCCTGATGGTCAGAGCTGTCCAGCAGTGGAATATGCTGCCTCAGAGGGTGGTGGAGTCTCCTTCTTTGGAGGTTTTTAAGCAGAGGCAGGATGGCCATCTGTTGGGAATGCTCTGATGTGTATTCCTGCATAGCAGGATGGCATTGTACACACTTTGGCCAATCATCATTCAGATCTCTTCAGTGCCTCTCCTTACTTTCATGCCTCTTTGCTATGGAGTTTCTGAGAGCCAGTATGGGAACGCCTTCTCAAAGAAATAGTGGTCTAAAAATCCCTTATGTAATCTGCAAGGGGCCCAGTATAGTGCCAGTTGCTTCCTCTTTCCTCCTCAATTGTCCCAGCAAGAAAAAGTGGCCAAGAAACCTGGTATGAACTGGAAAGATTGAACCACACAAATCCTTCTTGTGATATAACCTAGATTTTTTAAAAAATAAACTCTCTGGGTGGAATAACATGTTGCTTCTGGTACTGGGAATTTTAGCTAACAGTCTGGGACAACTGATAAATTGTCTGATTGTCTAAACCCTCCCCATGGAAGTGGAATTCTGTAACCTCCAGCCATTCTCGCTATCTAGAGGAGCCCAAGAATTAAAGACATATTTTAAAACTGTGACACATGATTTCTTTAAATCCCTTCACCTTCCCTTCGCAAGACAGTAGCAATCCTCATCCATTGGGTTGCCTTACCCCACAACATGTCTGGGTGGATCCTCATCCATCCAGGCCCACTTCTCCCCACAATACATCTCAGAATGAACATAGGCCTCTGACAGAAAAACACCACAGAAAAGTATTAGCAAAGCAAAGCAGTGGGAAAAGGCTTTAACTTTATTCTACCAGGAAAAATTTGTGGGATACTGAGCATTAGAGCTGCAATTAGAGTTATGGTTTAATGTGCACATCTTGCATGTCCTGATCCTAATGAAAATCCCAATATCCCCACATTGGGGGCAAATCTACACATAATTAGAGCACATCAGCTCTGATTTGTGGCATCATGACTCACCAAAACATGGAATGGGGCATGACTATGGCCCTTTTCACATGGCATTTGCCATGCGAAAGGGCACCTGGAATGTCGCGCGATTGTGAGGAGTGATCTGCATGACACACTCACAATCGTGCAACGCTCCAGGGGCCAGCAGGCGCAGATCATGCACCTTTTCATTTTCAGCTGGAAGCCAAAAATGGTGCTCAATTGCGCATTGCTCCTGGGCCCTGTGCACACTTACATAGCGTGCAGAGCCTTCGGGCCCACACCGGTCATGCTTCCTGCCCCAGCGCAGCCTGGGAAACTCCCAGGCTGCCCTGCAGAAGGAAGAGGCAGGGCTCTCACCTGAACAGGCAGCTCGTGCGGAGCTGAAGCAGCAGGGACGCAAGAGCCTCTCGCCAGAGGCTGCTCATGTGATCCCAGCACCCCAGCGCTGAAAAAAGGTAAGGTGTTGAAAGGGCCTATGTCTATGACAAAAAGTACTCCAATAGCAAAAAGCACTTATGGGGACATTTTTTGTCCTGTCTGCTATTGCCGTTTGTTTGTTTGTTTGTTTGTTTGTTGTTTCTAACCAAAATCTTTACAAGGCAAGTGATGGTTGAGGTCAAAATAGTTTGGAATACCTTCATTCACAGGAATAGTTACAGGCTGGCAAAATGAGGACATTCTCCCCCCACAAAAAGAATTTTCCCCCAATAAAATTTTCCTTCAGTTCTCAGAGAGGGCGCCACTGAAAATTATTCCTAGCTAGAACTCTCCTATTTGTCATGTTCACATTCCCTTCCTTGCTTTTTTTTTTTTTTTTTTGGATGTCTAAAGTATTTCTAAATAACTGAAGTTTTAAGTTATTACAATGGTAGAAATTTGGGGACCAAAAGGAAATTGCATAAGAGGGCAGAACTGTTATTTGTGGGGCCAATGCCCTCATTTCCCTCCAAGCTTCTCCTCTCACCACCCATGTTTATGGCTCAGGAATAGGTCTGAAAGAATGGAAAGGAATTTTCTGAGCAAGGCTTCTTTTCAAGAAACCCATTCCTGTGGGAAACCATCATGCTATGGGTTAAAAATACCTGTTGGCTCCAACCAAATTTTAAAAAAGAGTACTGAAAAAATAGGTTCCACCTTTCACTGGCAAACAACCTTAAAAACTGATTTTGTAGACTGAGTCTACAAAAATTTATGCTTCTTTCTCATAGTTAGTCCCAAAGGGGCTAAAAGATTCCTCTATATGCTGATAGAAAGTAACACAGCTATGTTTTTGAATCTTAAGAAATAACTCCTGGCCTTTTAAAAATATCTGCTAGCAGTGTTGCAGATTTTGCAAAAGAAAGTATGCAACTAAATGCAACTATTAAAGAACATTTAGACTCTATAATATTTGACAGAGTTATAAGAAACATACATTTGCCTGGACCAGAGGGAATATCAGTGTCCTGTTCTTTAGAAAAATAGTCTACTTGCATGAAAGTGAATGCACATAAAAAAGACATTATATGGAAGAAACTACTTATGCATCAGAGAGTTAATAGATAACTTTGTACTTATACATTATTAAAAATAATCTGAGAGTCCTTTGGAAAATATTAATTGAAGCTGACAGTCCTTTCTGAAGCAAATATTATCACTCTGAGAATAAGCCTTTGTTCATTTTTGAATAAGAGAATGGGAAAGAAGATCTGGATCAGGAATAGAACCCAGGAGAACAGGTTCAAGATGTATCTGGACTTCTTTCTCTGCCTCTAAGAACACACAAGATGAATTTGGAGCTCCATAGACATTGCCTGATCTTTCCGTTGTTTCTGGCATGTCTTGAACATTCTGTTATTCATCTTGCGTGCCATATTCCATTCTGGGCCTGATTTTCTTCTGATTTTCTTTTAAATTCTATCCTTTGCACATTTTCTTTTCCACTTGGTGATAATTGTTGTCCATCATTATCCTCTTCCTTTTAAAAAAATGATAGCACAGATGACATACTACCCTATTATAACATAGTAAAGAAACATTTTGTTCCCACTGATACATGGTTCCCATTTTGAGTCATTGGATGAACATGTCCTGAACATTCCTGACTACTGTTCGGCATCATCAAGAGCACTTTTCTGTCAATTGTTTGCTGTTATATTTATTAAATTTTAAATATTTATATCTACTATTTAGTCACAGGAATTTAAAAAGTAGCTAAGACAATCCATATTGACCAAAATAGACCAAACAAGAAAAGAGGAGAAGTAGCCTTGTATGTCAAGGATGTTTTCACCTGTGAAGAGATCCAGGACTTAAATCCAGAAAGCCAGGTCGAGAGCATTTGGGTAAGAATTAAGGCAGCGAGAAACAATAGGGATATTCTGGTGGGGGTTTACTACAGACCTCCAACCCAGGCTGAGGACTTGGATGACGCCTTCCTCAACCAAATGACTGCACGTTCAAAGAGGAGAGATACAGTAATCATAGGAGATTTCAATTACCCGGATATATGCTGGCAGTCAAACTCTGCCAAGACAGCAAGGTCCAGAAAGTATCTTGCTTGTCTTGAAGACAACTTCATGGTCCAGAAGGTGGAAGAGGCCACAAGGGGATCAAATATTCTAGATCTGATGCTGACCAACAGGGATGACCTTGTTAATGAGGTAGAAATGGTTGGATCTTTAGTGGGGAGTGACCATGCCCTGTTGGAATTTGGCATTCAGTGGGAAGGAGAAGATAAGGGTAGCCAGACACTCATCTTAGATTTTAAAAAAGCGGACTTCTGTAAACTTAGGGGGCTGCTGGCTGGAATTCCGTGGTCAGGAATAGTGAAAGGGAAAGGAGTTCAGGAGGCATGGGAGTTCCTTAAAAAGGAGATACTGAAGGCACAGTCTAAAACTGTGCCAATAAGGAGGGGAAATGGAAGGCATCTGAAGAAACCAGAATGGTTGACTAAAAAACTCTCAGCTGAGCTAAGTGTTAAGAGAAACATGTACAGGAAATGGAAGAAGGGGGAAACCACCAAAGAAGAATTTAAGCAAGTAGCTAGGAGATGTAGGGAGGAAGTCAGAAAGGCTAAAGCACAGAATGAACTTAGGCTGGCCAGAGACATTAAAAATAATAAAAAGGGTTTTTTTAAATATGTCCACGGCAAAAGGAAGAAGAAGGAGACAATAGGGTCGCTGCGCAGAGAAGATGGCGAATTACTCACGGGAGGAAGAGAAAAGGCAGAACTACTTAACACATTCTTTGCCTCCGTTTTTTCCCAGAAGGATACAAGCACTCAACCTGGCGGTTGGGGAGCAGGGGAGGAAGCAGAGGAAATGAGGCACATAATAGGTAGAGAGGTGGTACAGGAATACCTGGCCACATTGGATGAATTCAAGTCTCCAGGGCCAGATGAATTGCATCCTAGGATATTAAAAGAGCTGGCAGAGGTCATTTCGGAACCGCTTGCTATAATCTTTGAGAAATCTTGAAGGATAGGAGAAGTTCCAGCAGACTGGAAGAGAGCAAATGTTATCCCCATCTTCAAGAAGGGGAAAAAAGAGGACCCAAATAATTATCGCCCAGTCAGCCTGACATCTGTACCCGGAAAGATCCTGGAGCAGATCATTAAGCAGTCAGTTTCTAATCATTTAGAAAGCAATGCGGTAATCACAAGAAGTCAACATGGATTTCTCAAAAATAAGTCATGCCAGACTAATCTTATCTCTTTTTATGATAGAGTTACTAGCTTGATAGATGAAGGGAATGCTGTGGATGTAGCATATCTCAATTTCAGTAAGGCCTTCGACAAAGTTCCCCATGACATTCTTGCAAAGAAGCTAGTAAAATGTGGGCTGGACAGGGCTACTGTTAGTTGGATTTGTAATTGGTTGACCGACCGAACCCAAAGGGTGATCACGAATGGCTGCTTTTCATCCTGGAGAGAAGTGACTAGTGGGGTGCCACAGGGTTCTGTCCTGGGCCCAGTGCTGTTCAACATTTTTATCAATGACTTAGATGAAGGAATAGAGGGCATGCTCATCAAATTTGCAGGTGATACCAAATTGGGAGGGGTTGCTAATACACCAGAGGACAGGATCAAAATTCAAAATGACCTGGATAGATTGGAGAGCTGGGCCAAGGTGAACAAAATGAAATTCAACAGAGAGAAGTGTAAGGTCCTACACTTAGGTAGAAGAAATGGAATACAGAAATATAGGATGGGGGACACATGGCTGGATAGCAGTACGTGTGAAAGGGATCTAGGAGTCTTCATAGACCACAAGCTGAACATGAGTCAGCAGTGTGATGCGGCAGCCAAGAAAGCCAATGCAATTCTCGGCTGCATCAATAGGAGTATGGTGTCTAGATCGAGGGAGGTACTGGTACCACTCTACTCTGCTTTGGTTAGACCCCATCTTGAATACTGTGTCCAGTTCTGGGCACCCCAATTCAAGAAGGATATTGACAAGCTGCAGCAAGTCCAGAGGAGGGCGACCAAAATGGTGAGAGGCCTGGAAACAATGCCCTATGAGGATAGACTTAGAGAGCTGGGTATGTTTAGTCTACAGAAGAGAAGGTTAAGAGGGGACATGATAGCCATGTTTAAATATTTGAAGGGATGCCACGTAGAGGAAGGAGAGGGCTTGTTTTCTGCTGCTCCAGAGACCAGGACAAGGAGCAATGGATTCAAGCTGCAGGAAAGGAGATTCCACCTGAACCTCAGGAAGAACTTCCTGACAGTCAGGGCTGTCCGGCAGTGGAATATGCTGCCTTGGGGTGTAGTGGAGTCTCCTTCCTTGGAGGTTTTTAAGCAGAGGCTTGATGGCCATCTGTCGGGATTGCTTTGAGGGTGTTCCTGCATGCAGGGGGTTGGACTGGATGGCCTGTGTGGTCTCTTCCAACTCTAGATTTCTATGATTCTATGATTCTATGATTAGCTCCTGCCTGCCAGACAGAAAGTGTTAAAGATGAGCAGCCTGTTAGAAGAAACTGGAGTAATCCTAAATGTAGCATTAACATAGCTACAAATAAGTCAATTGGTTAAAAAGAAACTCTCAAATTCTTTCCATCTTGAATATATAGAAATTTGCAAAATTTTGCATTCTGGATATAAATTTTAAGTTTTGAGTTTTAAGATCTTGAGGAAGAAGGCTTTCCCATGATATGATGAGGAGGATTCAGAAAGCAGCTGAGGATCTGGAAAGGTACAGCCTTCTGGGATCCTGTCTAAGCTCACCCACAACTGCTTGCCATGTAATATTAGGAGGTGAGCCTCGTCAAGAATGGGGGAAAAGGAAGCCCAAGATAGGGGCTTGAGGAGGATTCTCCTTATAGGGGTTTGGGGGTATTCAACAAGCTACCCTTCTTCCTCTTGTGACTTATGCCTATAGGCAGCAAGTGTCCAGAGAGACAGATTATCATAAGGGAAACAGCTACAGGTAAGTCAATCCAGTCTTGGTCATACCCAGGCAATCCAGAAAGATGAAGGGCCTCAGCTAGTCCAGAAGTTGTCACAAAAAGTTAGTAGTCTATATAATTAAAGCCAAAAAAGAGATAAGACAAGGAGTAATTAAACATAGCCAGTCCAGAGGTCAAAAAATTCCTGAAAGCACACAAAAGCTTAAAGTTCTACCAATCAAAGAATGGTTGCGAGTGAGAAGGATATCCAGCAGCTTCTGAAAGATTTATAGGTGGCTGCTTCTAGGTGAGTCAGCATTTCCTATTTGATAGGCACTAACTCCTATGAAACTGCTCCTTCTTTCTTCACTGGATTTCAAAGGATGGGGCAACTCTTTAGTTTCTATGAAGTCCTGCTGAAGAGAGACATACACCCCCCTGCTGCTTTGGCTACCAGCTTCTCAGAATCAAGGAAGGAGTCATCATCTGGAGCCAGGAACTCCTCACAATCCAAATCCTCTGGCTCAGATTCTGTAGATTCTAGAGGATAAGTTATGACACCTTGAGGATTCAAATATTCTTTCCATCTCTACTTTTCACCCCACACAGAAGTGGGCTACAGGTCACATGCAGCCCCTCTTCCATGTTCGTTCGTTCGTTCGTTCGCTTGCTCGCTTGCTTGCTTGCTTGGTTTTGGCCACCCTTTCTGAATGTCCCTCTATGTGGCTGAGCTTCGGTGAAAACAAGGTGCATGGGGATCCTCCCAAGATCACAATTCTATTTTGAAAGTCATGTGCACCTTGTTTTCAAAATAAATTCTGGGGGTGGGATGCTACTGCTTACATTGATAAATGTGAGTGATACAGAAGTAAAATGGTGTGACCCCCAGACAGGTCCAGAGCCAATGTCTGTGAAAGTTGTGCACACCTTTGAGACCCCATTCTAAACTGCAAACCCCAGGATTCCACAGTTTATTGAAAATGGAATGATAGCACTATAACAGTCTAGTGCAGAAATGGCCCTAAAGTGGCCCAGGAGCAAGAATGCACTCCTATAGATAGTAAATGGAAACACATTAACTGTTATGTCACACAATCTTTCTCTGAGTGTGATCGTTCATCTAGTTCTTTCACTTGATGTAGAATCTGAAAGAATCCAGTACAAGTGAGAAACAGGAGAGGTCAATGTTTGCCTTGCATATCCTTTAGCTTGCAACCACTGCAGAAGTGCTACGCTAACTTGGCAGACTCCCAAACTGTACTCTCAAACCAAATATACTAAGATGTTCTGAGTGTTGTTTGCTGAGTAATCCAGTCAAATGCAGTAGCCAAGCTATCAGAACCTATATTGCTGCCTTTGAATAATAGATCTTACAGATTTTTGACACATTTTGAACTGGTTATATAGAAGTATGAACACAGTGTTTTAAAAAGTTCACTTAGAAGTTTGGTGAGCAACAGAATATTATTGCTCACCAACTTGGAAGAAAGAAACCAGACACAGATACTGGTTACTTAAGAATCCTAGTTGTTTCCTATTTTCCTACTCCCACCTTTTTTACAACTTCAAGAACGTTACCAGCAATACTTTGGAGAACCTTATCTCATTTTCACACCCTCTTTTAACCTCAAGAATCTTAACAACAGTACCTTGAAGAGGACTCTCTTGTTTTCTAGTCTTTAAAAAATTCTCAGTGACTTGCAGAAATGCTTTTAATCATCTAGGTAGTCAAAATCTACCATGACTAGCCAATGAATTATGGCTGCCTCCTTTTTTTTTGCTTCTATTGAGCCCCCTTTTGAACTTTCATCATGAAACCTGAAACTGGGCACTGCAGCTTGGACGACTTTCTAATTTTGTGTGTCTAACAGAACAAGGTGTAGCAGTTTGAGCATTGGACTATGACCCTGAAGAGCATGGTTTGATTTCCCTCTCAGCCATGGAAACCCTCTGGATGACCTTGGGTATATCATATACCCTCAGCCCCATAAGTCACCATAAGTCAGAAGGTACACAACAACAACAACAACAACAACAACAACAACAACAACAACAACATGGATTCCTGAAAAGGTAGAATGACAACCACTCATATATACACACACACAGACTTTTTTTATTATGGAACAGGGATGGGGAAAGTGCATCCCCCAACCCCATTTGTGGTCCTAAACCCGCACATATACCTCCAGGCCACTCAACTCCTCACAATCCAAATCTTCTACATCATAGGATAGGAAATAGGAAATGAGTGAAAATTGACTTTAAATCTTCAAAGTCACATGGAAAGAGTTTCCAAATGTCTAGTTTTGCCCTGCAGCCATGGAAACCCATTGGGCAAGTCACACTGTCTCATCCTCAGATAACAGCAAAGGCAAACATTCTCTGGACAAAATCTTTCCAAGAAATCTTGTGGAAGGTTCACTTTGGCATCACCATACATTGGAAACAATTTGAAGGCACACAACAACAAATTTTGCCTTCAACTCCCCAAAATCTGCCAACTCCAACTCTCCCCTAACTGTACAAATTTTAACTGAAAATGAAACCAGAAGTGGCATGATGCCATTTCCACTCCACTGGAGACATACTTGTGTAATCCACTAGGATGGGTTGTTGGTGCAAAATCGGGTCCTGCTCCAGACAGAGTCCTTTCCATATAGCAAACTCAGTGCAGGCTCATGGGTTTCTCCAGACTCCTCTACAACTGTGCCATGGCAGAACCAGTGGGCTTCCATGGCTGAGCAGGGAATCGAACCCTGGTCTCCAGGGTTGTAGTCCAATGCTCAAAACACTACACCATGCTGACTTTCGCCTTACTCATATTTATTTTTCCCCTTTTCCTTTCCATATACTTGCAAATGAGTTACATGTGGAGGAAGATTGTTAACAGAGCTATTTCATACATCATAGGACAAGAAAGTGAATATTCAAAATATTGAACACCATGTGCAGCTAGTAAAACTGGCAGCCAACTTACATCAGAAGGTTCAATGCATCTCTCTTGACCAGATTTTCACACTTCACTGTTCTTTAAAAAAATTCTTTTCTACTCCATCTCTGAATAAATCATTTTTGAACCCTGTGACAATTCTTTAAAAACATTATATGCAGGTTTTATTCTTGTTTAAGGGCTGCAAAATGCTAACCAAACATGCCTCATTAAAATTTGTAATGTACGAGTATTCTTACAATAAGATTTGTGAGGGAGTCCCAAAAGAAGTTTGTAAAGAATTTGACAGGAATCATATGAATTCATGTGTATAGGCTATTTGTAGATCTGTACACAAAGAGAGAGAGAGAGAGAGAGAGAGAGAGAGAGAGAGAGAGAGAGAGAGAGAGAGAGAGGAGGCTGTTGTGTCATATGAGAGTGAATTCTTTCATGTTTGAGAAGACCTGTTTTGGCTGGGTTCTTGCAGATAATTAGAGCAGTTTTCCATTCTACGTGTAAAAAAGAATGCCTCCTGTATTATATATATCCCAAACTATCTGGCTTTATATAGGACCCTGTGTGTGTGTGTGTGTGTGTGTGTGCACGCGTGCGTGTGTGCATGTCTATCTATTTTTGGATTTATATCCCACCTTTCTCCACAAAATAAGGTTCAAGGCAGCTCCTAACATGACTGTATTTCAAAAAAAAAATTATAATTAATATATAATACAAATTCAAGTACTTAAAAACATTAAAAACACAGCTTAAAACCAAGCACAGTATGCTCCAAACACGCTGACACATTTGAATTTATTAAAATATATTAATGACTTTTTAAAAAAATCTCAGGAAATGCAGGATTCAGAGAACAGAAATTTGATGTGCTGTTATAGATTAGATTAGATTCTGTGTTATAGATTCTGTTCAGTCAGATATCAATCTGATAAAGATTTTCACATGGCTGCCTTTCACAGGATGCTTCCTCAGAAAATAGTTCTCCCATTTCACATGTTGGATTATAAACTCACTAAAGGAGGCCCCTGCCTTATTTCTATCATTTTCCAAAAAGCCATACACATCCATGGCATCACATCTTCATTATCGTCAACCAGCAGCAGGTTGGAGAGAGGATGGGTAGTAACAGACAACAGCAATGGGATAGGCAATACTGAACTAAGCATTAAGTCCAGTCACTTCTTAACACCAGCAGTGGGGTGCTGTCAGTGATGCCACCATCATCTCCCCAGGGTACCTGATAGGAGCACCTGTAGTCACCTATCTTGGTAACTTCTCTTCTCAGTCCAGGTCCTTCAATTTAAAAAAAAACACAAAAGTGGAGATGCTCATTTGGTGGGCCCTCTAGGGTCCAGCATTTGCTCAATCGTCTCAAGGCATCATCATCATCACCACCACCTTCACCATTACGCTAGAAATCATCACCTGTATCTCAAAGAATAATCCACATTTGATGATGATGATGATGATGATGATGATGATGATGATGATGATGACGACGACGACACTAAATAATAAATAGCTGTATAAGAGCAAAACAGAAGGGCAGGACAGGTATAATTGTTTCCATCTTACAAATAGGCAATTGTGTCTGGACCAGTTCAAAGCCATGTAGGTCCAATGCGTGACCCAACTTCAGGATTCCAAGTCCACTCAGATTTTTGATCCCTAGATCTCATAGATTCCACTAAATTCATTCACAGGCCTTTCAAATTAAGGATCTTAATAAAGCTTCATGTGTACTGAAAACCTGACTTGAAGATGTATCGCTATACAGAAAAGGTGTTAAATTACCTCTTCAGGAAACAAAATTATTAACCTACTTCACTGGGTAGTACTTAGACTGTTAATTACAAAACTTTGCATGCCTTTTCTGTTTTCCATGCTATCCACCCATATTCCAGCTTCAGTCAACTTTGACTGTTTGCAGTACTTCCTTTCCTCTTCATGAACTGTCACTTGCACTTTGCTGAAAAAAAATGTTAACAAAACTGAGGAATTGTTGAAAACCACTCCACTAAGCTTCCAAAGTGGGTCTCAGGATCCCATATAAATTCTGAAATCTATTTTAGGCATTATGCTTCCTATACATTAGTGTTATGAGTGGGCATTATACATGTCACACCTTGGCTACCATGACTTTCCTCATGAGCAGCCTGAACTATCAGTATGATGGCCTATATCTCAAGAAATTCTTGTAGATAATGGGGAACATTACATGAACCAAAATTCCAGTTTGCATAATATTATTCCTGGAGTTTTAATTTTTACAGGGCATTGCTAAAAGAGATGCTTATGGTGCAATCTGATGTTATGAGGAACTGATATTACCCAGGGGTATAGATTCAAGCTCATATAAAAACATGGCTTGCTCTTTGAGTAAGTGGTGATGATTGCTTATGTATCCCTTATTTCATTTCCAGCTGGGTTTTAGTAATTTCTTAAATTCCATTCAAATGAGGGACTGAAAATATGGATCAGAGTCTGAAAAACAATTGTGAATGGTGCTCACCTCCATCTCTTATGGCAATCCTAAGGAACAGACAATTGCTCACATTTCAGCTAGAAGGAATTTCATTTAAAAAAAAGAAAAGGAATAGCTAAATAGCTATGAACCAGAGGTGACATACCAGTCACCCTAATAAAAGACAAAATCAAGTATATGCATGCAAGCAGAGAGAGTAAAAATTAGGAGCAAGTCCAGATGACAGATCTCTTGGCTAGGGCAGTCAGAGACAGGCTGAAGATCTGAATAGGGTTTTGGGAGCTGGGAAAGTGCGAAGAGTTCAGGGATTTCAAGTTTAACTTGATTACTTTTTAATTCATGGAATTGTGTCTGACTGTTTACATTTAAGAAGAGATAACAAAGACTGGGTGCACTTTATCACACTGAACCCACTGATCAACACATCCACTGATCCATATAGGAGTCATCTTGAGGCCTGAGTACCAGATCCAGGGAGAGGTCTTAAGGGTACTAGGGCAAGTTGAGGGACAGGAGCCTGTTACCCTGTATGTTGGGGGTCCCGGGAGGGGCACCCAAATTACCAAATAAAAACGCAAGTTGGGGGAATTTAGCTTGAGCACTCTCTTGGCTAAACGAGAGGCAGGGTAACTTTTAGCAAGGATCTTTAACCTAATGTATACAGTGTCAGGTCAGAGAGCGACTAGACAAGGGTTTTCAGAGTAACAAACAATATTTTATTAAAACAAGAAACACGAAAGATAAGACATAAACTAGCTAACTGAGAAATATAAATGGAGAGCTTTTTCGGGAAAGGCAATATGACACCTGGTCTCGTGGTCCTGGAGAGAAGCAAGGTTCCGGGGAAGAAAGCTCAGTGGGGCTCGCTGAGGGGAGTTCCTTCAGACTACTGGCAGCAAGGCGGGATGGAAGTCCAAAGTAATCCG
Source organism: Ctenosaura bakeri (assembly GCA_948474755.1). Lineage (NCBI taxonomy): Eukaryota > Metazoa > Chordata > Lepidosauria > Squamata > Iguanidae > Ctenosaura > Ctenosaura bakeri. Next base: position 222,454 of record CAOLHI010001656.1, read on the forward strand.
AAGACGTCCCAAAAGTGGGGACCTTTTATAGGGTGGATTTTACCTACAGGCTATGTCATGCTTGGTGAGAACAAAGGAAATTTAAGTTGGACAAAGGAGTTGGAAAAGGTCAAGTTTTGCATGATTGGTTTAGCTTTGACTGACAATAGCGTGGCCAGTTCGTTAATAGTCCAATACAAAGGAATGGCTTGGCTCTCGGATGCATGGCTTTGTGTGGATCTGAGCCGAGCAGAGCCGGTTTGCAGGGAGGTTTTTCCCTAAAGCAACGGAGAGGCGTAAATTGCCTGCCTGAATGGGGTTTTGGAATGTACAACCATTAATGGCCATGCCCGTATGTGCTCGTCCAGGAGGTCTCTGCAAACACATGGAGTGGGGGGGGGGCAGAGAAAGGTCAAGCAAAGGCCAAATTATTTGATATCAAAAAGGATATCTAGTGCTCTCACCCAACATATCATAACCATGATAACAAGCCCAGGGGTTGGAACTGTAGGACCAACCTGGAGAAGGGTTCCATTGCATATAGTTAATTGGTTCAGGTGGGTGGTACTTAACGTAAGAAGTCACTCAGACTCCATAGGTCAAACTGGTGCTGAACCAGTTATTTAGCATATCCTGCAATATTTCTCAGACAAAAACTGGGATACCCATGTAGCTGAGCAATATCAGACTGTAGTCATAAGACTGTGACCTGGCATCTCAAGATTAGGCTGCTATAATTTTTGTTCCACTAGACATTCAGGAACCTTCATGCTTACTGATTTATTTCAGATTCTTTATTTCTGGAATGACCTAAGTTTTAGATTTCTTTGCTTTTCCCTCTTGGCTTTTGGTTATTGCAACTGCTGCCTTCTCACAATAGATTCTGGAACAGTTAAGAGCTTGGTACTGTGCTTCTGTTCACGGTTGGTGAATTTCCTTGCTTACCTGTGTGTGACATAGAATGGCTTCTCTTTATAGTTGTTGTTGTGTGCCTTCAAGTAATTTTTGACTTATGCACCCCTAAAGTGAATATATCTTGAGGTTTTCTTGACAGAATTTGTTCAGAGGGGATTTTCTCTTGTCCTTCTCTGAGGTTGAGAGACCATGACTTGCCCAAGGTCACCCAGTAGGTTTCCATAACCAAGCAGGTATTCAGACCCTCCTAGTGTCCTAATCCAACACTCAGACTACTACACTACACCTCACTCACCTGTAATGGTTTCCCTTTAATATAGCCTGCCTCTCTTGGTGCCTGCTGCCTCTAGGTATGGGGCAAAGTTAATACAGTATGAGAAAGCCAACATGGTGTAGTGGTATGAGAATGGAACTACAACCCTGGAGACCAGGGTTTGATTCCAGGCTTCACCATGGAACCCCACTTGGTGATCTTGGGCAAGCCACAATTCTCTTAGCCACAGAAAACTCCTTGAATAGCAATATCTCATACCCTCCAACTATCCCAATTTGGCGGAGACAATCCCAGTTAATCTCCTATCATTAATTCCCAATTATTCCCCTATCATCCTTTAACTGCTGCTTTTTAAATGCCCCAATTTCTCTCTCCTCCTTCTACTTTCCCCCTTAGCTTATTTCAGTTTCTGCAGACTGAGCTCAAAGTGCAAAAGAGTTCAAAGATCCAAAGAGCTACACTAGAACAATCCTGAAAACTAGGGGATACTTGATGGCTATTTTCTTAAAAATTAAGAGCAGAACCCCACATTTTCTTGAGGGTCTCTTTAATAGAAACAAAATCAGTGAAGTACAACAACTAGTTAAGTTTTACCAAAATGCCCACCAGAAACACAATGGGGAATAAGCTTTCTTTGGAGATTTCTTTGGACAATATGTTCCAGTTCATCTGTGTAATCTACTGGCGTGACTGATAAATTGCACAGTCAAATAATCCAAAACACAATCCAGTTTTGTGTGGACAAACTCATTATGTGTTGAGTTTTAGTACATCTGATAAAACGGAAGACACTACAAAATAGAAGAATGGTCTCTTTAATAAATCATCATTTTAATGTTAATTTTCTTAGACAAATGATGTAGGGAGAGGCTTAAAATACACATAGTCATACAATCTTCTTAAAAGCTTCTACTGATGTCATGCTCATTCATAATCCCACAAGGGGAACATAAACCAGATGCCTAAAACATTTTGGTGAATGTGATGAATCTATAAAAATTACAGTTCTATTCTTGTCAGAAGGCCTGAGTTCCTTGTTGGACTGCACAAATGTGCTTTGGGGAATACTTTCTGTCTTGAAAATAACACTGTTTACCTCTCAAGAGACGAGATCACAAGCCAATATTATCAAACAGAGCTGTCTCTGCTTTTAGCTTTCCTATTTGGGTGACCAGTTCAGCACATACTTGCTTTTAAGTACGTTCCTACCGGAAAGCAAGGGATACATGGTGCTGTAAGACTACAGTTCTAAGCACACTCACTAAAGTATGTCTTAATGGAACAGTGACACTTGTTTTTGGGAAAGGAAACTTAGAGCAGAGCTACCAGGTTATGAGGTCAAGGGATGAGCCATCTCGTAAGACTATGTAGCTGTCATATTGGTTATTGACAACCCAGTATGGATTCCACCCTTAGCACAATAAAGGAACCAATGTTATGATGACCACACCACCAGCTACACTCTTCTGCATGTCTGACTACATTAATCAAATACTTTCAGATATAAAATTGGCCTTTATATAGCCAATTATACCCAGTCCCCAGAACTTCATTAGTCTCTCTCTTTTTCTAAACTTCCTCTATTCCACCACAAGTCTGTTATGCTGACATCACCAGCATCCACTGTAATAGGAAATGTGTCAGTGTTGTTGATGATGTTTGCTTAGTATGTACTGTTTTTGAGTTTTAATGTCTTAGGTCCTCCAGTTTTGTATGAATGCTAATCAGAGTGTTGGAGACCCTCCTGAAAGGGATGAGTTGTGGTTTGGAGAGAAAAGGGATCCCAGAAAATCAAATGGATGCTGCATCTGTGAGCAGCTACCTTACATCCATGAAAAGCACCTCTTGGATTCAACCCATTCTCCATTGCTCATTTTCATAGAGTATAATTACTCAAGTATCACAAAATCCTAGACATTACAAACTTGTACACTTTTAGAGATATTGTGAAAGGCCATTTTAAGTTTTTTTGAGTTCATCAGATGTTTGTTGGTAAACATGCATCATACACTCATAAAATGGGATGCAGATTTAGGCCTTTTCCGCATGGGGGAATTAAAATGGCACAGTGCGTCCTCTATGGAGGTCATCTGCACCTTGGAGCAGACTAAGTTTGGACTACTTACCAGCAATCCACACCTCAGTATGCTCCGAAACGCCCCCAATTGATCCTCCAGTGCACTTTTTAAAGACCGGGGAAAAAGAGGTTTCTCTTTTTTCCAGAGCGCGCCATTGTGTGTCTGCTCCCTTGTGCAGATTTGCAGGCTTGCACCAATGTGAGCCTCTGATCTGTGGAGGGCGGGCTTTAGGCGTGGCGAGCTTTCCATTTTGGAAGCCGGAGCGGTACAGATCTAAGACCTCGCACTGCTCTAATTCACCCTGGACTAGACTGAGGAGCCAGACGATCCGGTAAGTAACAGCACGGAGCAATTCCCTCGCCTCGTGCAGAAATGGCCTTAGTTGCACCTTACTCTCATTGAAATCAGAAGGTCAGTCTCTAGTGTCTTTTAATGAGCTCTGAGTACAATAAACATAGATTGAATCAAACCTATTTTAAGGCATGTCTGCAGCTCTTTGTGGAGTATAGGCTCTATTTATCAACCTTGATTTGTCCTCTGTAATTTATGAAATAGCTTTAATCTTTGCACTACTCTCCCAAATGAGCGGGGGATACATTTTAGGCAGAAGCCTACCTAGTTCAGAGAGCACCTTTCCTTTTCCTATTTCTTTTTTTTTTTCTCTTCTTTTCCAGATATAAATTATGTTTTATCCTTCATGTATGGGTTTGCATGGCTTCAGGTAGGGACAATCAACCTGGTGCTTTCCAGGTGTTTCAGGTTACCATTCCCCAGAGTCCTAGCCAACATGACCAGTGGTCAAGGATTAAGCTATAGACCAAAACATCAGGTCCATGGCACTAGGTTGACTGGCTTAGATGAAGTTTGCCATCCTTGTCATTGGTTGCTGGTCTCCTTAGTTTTTCATGCCAAAACCAATATTATTCAGAATACAGACTTTAACTTGTCATAGACCTGCTAATTGGCATAGAAGCTTATAACTCGATATTTGCTACCATACCGCAGGTAGTCAGTATTCTTCAAGCACTTTAAATCAATACTTGAATATGTTATGAAACACTTCAAAATATTTGCGCCCATTTGTTCCATATTCTTGAAAGCTCTGTTCTATTACAACCACAAACATATCTATAATGTAAAGAGATTTCAGTAGCAGATTCTTTAACACTCATATCATTTTTCAGCCCTAAAACATTTGCTAGGGTGGAGGTAATGCCAGTACCACAGGCCCTATGCTTTCACTAGAATTGTTCTGTTCCCACTCTAGTGAGCCATATTCAGTGCTTAGAAAGTTACTTTTTAAACAGACTCATTACTCATTTTTCTGCATTATTTATTAGTATTCTCATTATTCAGTGTCTATTGAGATCCATTCTGTTAATTATTTTTTGTTTACCTTTTTCTGGGGGAAAAAAGGCACGGCCCAAAATTTGAATACATTGCCTCAAAGTGCCACCCTGAATATTGTACGCCCCCTCCCAGAGGCAGAGGGTTTTTTGTTTTGTTTTTTGTTTTGCCTCCTTAAAGTAATGAGAAAAAGTATTAAGAGTAAACTCTATACAGCACACAGTGATTTTAATAGTATCTGCCAAGATGCTACTTCAAATTGTCAAAAGAACAGCATTCTACAGGTACAGCTCTATGCTTCTCCTTCTCCCCATATCAGCTGTTGTGCCCCATGGCCACTGCTACAGTCATTTACTGATGGAGGAAGGGAAGGGGAAAGCAACCAGGCAGGTTGGAAAAGAGAAATGAGGTTGCTGTTCTACACTGCTGGATATCTTGTGAGCAACCTGATTTCTCTCCTCTGGATGCAGAACAGCAGCCAGAAGTGGGTGGAGCCTGGTTCCCTCACTTCCTCCCTCTTCCCAGGCAGTAGATTGCTGTGGCTACATCCCAATACTTGACAGGAATCCTTGGGATATGGACAATTTGGACATTGCACAAAGAGCTAGTGAACAGCTCCTTGTGCAACATCCAAAAACCAGATAGACACAGTAGTAAACCCAAGTTATGCACACACGTGTTGCTAACAGAACTCCAGCCACCAACTCGTGTGTTAATATGAAAAAGGAATGTCATTATGCCCTCATTGCCTTTCAAAACTAACTCTGTAACCTTGTTACCTGTAATGTTTTGGACTTCTGGATTCTGCAATATTTAATTATTAGAATGTGTTCAGGAACAGTTGTGTGGTGATGCATATCAGTCTATCAAACAGCCATTTTAGAATATTCTTAAATTTTTATATGTATGGATCTGTGCACTTAAGAACCTGTTCTGGAGATACTCATTCAAACTCTAAGGCCCTTTTCGCACGCAGTTTTTTTGTGCGAGGGCCCCTTGAATGGGAGCGTGGGTCTGTACGATGCACTCCCACTCACGCGACGCTCAGGAGCCTAAAGCGGGACGCTTACACATTTTCTTATTTTCGGCTCTAAGCCAAAAATACTGCGTGATCGCGCAATGCTTGCGGGGCCCCCGCGCACTTACCTGCGTGCAGTGTGCCGAACAAGCTGGCCCGGTCACGTTTCCTTCCCCCAGCGCAGCCTACAGCTCCCAGACTGCACTGCGGAGGGAAGGAGAGGGGCGCTAGTGTGATGGTCGCGCTACCAGGAAGTGACCTGTGGGATGAAGGAGTGGGGAAGTGGCAGTGTTCTGGCTGAGGCTTTTCACGCGAGACGCCCCCCTCCCAGCTGCGCAAATGGGTAATGTGCAAAAAGCCTCTAAGAAATAGCAATCACATTTTTAAAAAAATCCCAAGTGTAGAAGAGGAAGCAATAATTTATATCAGTACAAAATTCTTTCTGGAACACCATTGCCAGCTCTTTTCATGCCAGCAAGTTACTCAACTGTAACATGTATTCTCTAGAAGAAGACCAAACAGATTACCATTAGCTTGATGGTGACAAATATGATTTATTTCATATGCTAGAGGAACATGGCAGGTTTGTCAGAAGCCAAGCCAATTATCGATCTGGCAGCTGCAGTGGAATTATAACAGAAAAAGAACAGGAATAATAGTAGGAGTCATTCTACAAGGCTTGCAGAGAAATGGTAAAAAAATGTAAGTTACACTGAGTAAATGGGTATAGGATTGCAACCTATACTCATTTGGTACAGGTTGCAATCTGAAAAAGCAAGAATGCAATGGCAACAAAATAGGAGGGACTGTCTTTCATTTTTATCTGTAACATACAAAAATTGTAGCATTTTTCCCACTGTATTAGTACTGATGATAACACAGAGAGAGGTATAGCTGGGTTGGATTACTTTTTTCACCTGCCTGATCTAAAAGGATTAAAAGTATATGAGAGAGTGAGAGACAGAAAGCGATAGAGACTGAAATCAAAAGAAGGAGAGAAAGGCTGAATTAATGCCTTGAAAAAATAAGTGACTGTAGTTGATTTATTTTCTGCTAGGCTTATAAAGGTGGGAAGGATTCTAGGTAGATTGGTTTTAGGTAGAATTGCCTTTTCCCTGTATATTGGCAATATTACTCCAGTGGAATCATGGGTATGACATCACACAGAGGGAGGAAGTAAAAATGCACAAGAATTTTATGACATGGCCATTGCAGACAAATCCAAAAGACTGCTCAGAAAGCATAGTTCCTTCCAATGTTGAGCCTTTATTGAACAGACAATGGGAAAGTGAAACACAGGCCCTTTCCTCACCGGCCTATTAAAACGGTGCAGAGCAACCTCCAACAGAGGTCTTCAGATCTGCCGGGGGCAGACTTTAGGCTGGCGAGCTTCTCCGGTTGGTGGAGAGCCTCCATCAACTGGAAGCCCCCATTTTGGACGCCGGAGCAGTGCGGAGCAACGAACTCGCACTGCTCCTCGTCAGGACAGACCCAAACGGACCCACCAAAAAGCCGGTGAGTAACGGCAGGAAGCGTTTCCCTCACTGCGTGCAGAAAGGGCCACAGAGAGACAAAATTGATTAAGTTATCTTACAGGTGCAATGATAATATCTGCTTGTTTATGTTATATTTAACTAAGTAAATTTATTTTAACTAAGTAAATTCTTCTGGCCTTACCCTGCCCCTTGAAAACCTGATGCAAACATAAATCACTCATGCTCCAGTCTCAAGTGGAATGGATCTCCTTCTCCTCATGCACCTGATGCCCAGTAAGGTGAGGTGGGGGTACAATCATGGCAATAATGTCACAATCAATGACCTTGCTGACCTGCATCCCAGGTAATTTGTCTCTGTTTAACTGTGTTTTGTGATAGCCTTAATTCGTGTGGATTTTGTCCAAGACTAACCTTAAAAAAATGCTGGCTGAGAAGAAGATCAGGATAGGATCTCTCTCACACACACCAATATACATTATAAACTGGGACATGTGTGGCCAAGCAACATTAGAATGTGGTCCATATAGGAAAAAGTTATTAATGATGAAAAACACACAACCTAGGAGAGGCTGCAGCAATTTTCTTGACCTATTTGGAAAGGCAAGATTCTGCCCCTCCGCTCCATCCTGCTGAATTAACTGACTGCAAACATGTAGTGTGGTGGTTTAAGCATGGAACTATGACTGGGATGGAGTTTCAACAGCCATGGAAACCCACTGGGTGACCTTGGGAAAGTTACACTCTCTGAGCCTCAGAAAGCAAAGGCAATCTGCCACTGAACAAATCTTGCCAAGAAAAAGCCATGATAAGTTCACCTTATGGTTGCCATAAGTTGGAAAGAACTTGAAGGCACACAACAACAACTGAACTATGTCTGCATTTTTAACTCAGTTTGCAATGATTGAAGTAAGCTGAGGGCAATGGAGGAAAGTGGAAAAGTAACTTGGGTGTTTTAAAAACAGCTGAAAAAGTGGGAACACAGAGGATTAATTTGGGCTGTCAAATTGGGACGAGTGGGAAGCAAGTAGATGAACCATATTTCAATATCAGTGAAAGGATACTGTCCTCCACTATACTTGAGGCCAGTGGCCTAACAGAAGTTCAGGACAGGCCATGTGGCATACACAGCTTTAGCACTTAGCTGCCATTTCCCACTCCCTCACATCTGCCTCATCCTGTCCAATGGTAGGACCAGTCCCATATTTGTCAGAAAATAGCCCTATAATGATCATTTCATTCTTTATCACCAGCTACTATTAATCAGAGCAGAACTGATTCTTATTAAGATTATTAAATTATGAAAAGATTTTTGATCAGTCAAGAGGCAGGATAAGTTCTTTCTTAGGCCATTTCTGCACTACACTGTTATAGTGTTATTATTCCACTTTCAACAACCCCAGGATTCCATAGGATATTGAAAGTGGAATAATAGCTTTATAACAGTATAGTGTGGAAATGGCCTTAGATTCACACATGATTCCATATACCTGTTTAGTAAAAATAGTGTTTTCTGATGCACCCACACACTGACAATATGAAATAGTAGGCTGCATTTCTCACTTGCCAGATGAGAAATTACCAAATTATCTTTTAGTGAATTGCCCAAGGCTAATCAGTGAATGCTTGGCTGATTCTGGATATGAAGCCATGCCTCTCGGATGTTGATCATTTACTTGGCTCTCCTTGGTAAAACAAACATATAGGAAAAGACAGATTATCCACAGGGATATAACAATGGTTAATTGCAAGGGGTGAGGGTGGAGGATTTCAAAGATATTATACAATTGCAGGACTATTGGCAGGTTCTATTAAAATCTCTGATCTTTCGTAGCTGGTTTATCTTTCACTAACAGATATGATTAATTTCTTTCTTGAGGGCATATCTATGTTTACTGACAGTTGTAGCTTTTTATATGTAAATAGATTTGAAATGTTTACCTTGAATGTTCAAACCAATCTCTGAAAAAAGATCAAATCCAGTTTGTCAAATAAACCTGTGAGCCAGCTTTGTCTTGTTCATTTGCACTCCCCACTCTGGCCAGCTTTTCTTCAGAAATTCATTATGCATCAGCAGCAATGGATGGAACAAAACTTGGAATTTTACTTTGGGGGTGCAATTTGTCCTTACTAATTACAGATTCAATGAATGAATCAATCATGTTATTTATAGTCTGGGATTCAAAGTGGCATAGAGTTAAAAAAAGAAATATAAGCAACACTTATTTGTATGTTCTTTAGAAAAGTAATTTGTCGTCATTACTGATGTGCCTACCTGAGAACTGATGTCTCTTGGAGGAACTTTCCTTTGTGTCCCACTTGTGGTAACAATACAATGTGGGAGGAAAATGGGAGAAAGCTTTATCTGCTTTAGCACCCTGGTTATGGAATATCTTCCACTTAGAGGTTCATTTGGTGCCAGTGTTGGCATCATTTCAGCGCCAAGTCAAAACATGGCTTTTTAATGAAAACCTTGAGGCCTAATTGATTTTATCTAATTCACTGATGTATCATGGATTTACATTATTGGCTTTAGATTAAGTGTTAAATAGCTTACAATGCTTTTAGTCTTTTAAAATTATTCTTATTGAGCTCACCTGATTTTGCTGTAGATCACCTCAGGTGTAGGGCAAGGTATAAATATTTTAATAAAATAACAAATAAATAGGTTACTCATTACAATGTTGCAAAAATAATTTTTTGCATTGCTCATTACTTTTTCATTACTGGGGCAGGGCTTAGGGTTGATAACGGAATGTCATAAAATCTGGAAATTCCTGTCAAAATGGCTCCGAAATGGCCTTTAAGAGTAACTTTAAAAACTAGAAAACATTTATCTTTATAACAGTGAAGCTACTTTGATACCACTTACCATATTACTTTTAGAATGTAACTCCATTATGTCCTCATTGCCGCCACCTTGTGACTCATTGCAGCTAACCAGAAATACTTGTTAACTCATTACTCCCAGTGCATGCCACACAACAAAAGTATAGTTGTTTTGTATAAGTCTCTACTGCAGACTTGTTCTCTCTGAACACTGGAGCAGTAGATGTGCTTTCTGAGAGGAAAAAAAATACAATTCTGGAGTGCAGGACTTAAGATGCATCAACACTACACAGTTAACAGCAGTAAAATGTCACTTGAAGCATCATAGCGTCATCCTAGAATTTGTAGTTTTTTGGTAAGAGGCTTAGACTTTTCTGTAGACAGGCACTAATTTTTTCCAGCAGAGAATCCTAAGTATCTCATCAGACTACAGATCCCAGGATTCTGTAGTGTGGAGACATAACAGTTAAAGTGGTATGGCACTGATATAAATGTGTGGGGCAGTTATACCATCAATAACAATATTCAACTTTTTTGTTTTTGGTTTCTGCTGTTGTCATCTCTTTTTCCTATCTGAACCTTTTGTGCTAATCACTTCTCACCACTAGACCATTTTCTAAATGTGATTTCTAACAATCAGAGATCACACAATGACATTGGCCATTTCTGCACTACACTCTTATAGCGCAATTCTTCCACTTTCAACATCTTCCTGAATCCCAGGGTTTGCAGTTTAGGAAGGGGCCACCCAGCCACCCAGCCTCTCCCTAAACTGCAAACCCCAGGATTTCATAGGATGTTGAAAGTGAAATAATCGCGCTATAAGAGTGTGGTGTGGAAATGGCCATTGTGACTCCAAGGGGTGGTCCAGACACCAGTGCCAATCTGCAAGACATTAGCTGTTAGTCCATGGTGATTTTCAGGGAAGGAAAGGAACAGATGTAACTAATGGACATGAATATGGTACTAGTCCTGACACATTGGAAAAAAGATGGTGGTCCCCTATATCAGATGGCCTGAGAAAAGCTGACATATGAACACAATAGTGTTGGGGTGTTACCTAGCTGATCAGAGTTGGCTAACTGGTGACATCACTCTCAATGAAGGAAGCCAATAAGAGGGCAAAGCCTCCTGTAGTAAATCAATTTCACCCTAGCCATTGGGGGATCCTGTGGTGCTCATGTGGTCATCAGGTAGTAGTTCCTAAATACTTTTTCCTTCTTTTATATTGATCTTGAGGAGGACAAAATCAGACAGATAATTCTGATATAAAAATTTACACTAATAATTGTACTTCTTTTCTAGTTTTGTCTCACTCTAAGCCAATGTACCCTGTTGCCTATTGAGAATACTGATCATTCTGTTAAGAGCTCTGGTCACTCTTATACAACTATTCTCTAAAAAGGGATTAAGGAATTTAATTCTCCATGTAGATATTTTTTTTGGAGGCAAGAAAGTGCTGTGGGATGCAAATGAAGTTTGAGCATTGTCCGTAGTCTTTGCCTGCACACATTTCTGCTGTCATACTTTTCTATATATCAGTATGGGAGGGAAATGTGAATGAATGTGACTTCTTATCTTGCTATTTGTAATATATATTCAATTGATTATAAAGCACACAGGAGCAGAAAGAGTAATCAGGCCTCCACTCTTGCTAACACATATTGCTTCTCCTGCTGCTCAAACTAATTGGCTTAGTGATGCTTGAAGAAAAATTTTAATTTGTTGAATCTGGGTTGCCTAGGGATGGAAAAGCATGCTAGGATAATCTATTCTGCCAGCAAGAACCACTGAGACTCCATAAAAGGCAAAGATGATACATTTCTCCCTAAGGTCTACCTAAACCTTATGGTGCTTAATTGCAAATCCATGTCCAAGAAAGCCATAAATCATTGTTTCTGTGTCTCAGATTTCCCCTTCATCATATCCTTCTATCTTCTGACCTGCAGACTGTATAAGCAAACTCTTAAATTCTTCAGAGGAGACACTTCTCTCCATCCCACTGCCTTCACAGTTGGTGAAGAAGGCCTTCTCTGTGGCTGCCCCCACACTTTGAAATGTCCTCCATGGGGAAGCTAGCATGGCTCCTTTCTGCTTGTCTTTTTGGTGGCACATTAACACCTTTCTTTTCTAGCAAGCCTTTGGGAACAGATTTTTTTAACAAGACAAGGGCTTCTTATAGTGCTGTGCAGTTTTTAATCTGTTTTAAGTGATTTTGTTGTTGTTGAATAGTGTTTTAATCTTAATGCTGTATATTTAAACTAAATGTGTTTTTACCATAATTTTCTGGCTTTTGTGTCTTAGGTCCTGTTCGCACCTTACCTGGTGCCACTGGCGTCACATGGAGATCGTGTGAAAAGCCTTCTCCAGGAGGGAATCATGTCCCCTGCGCTTCCCTCTGCACCAGCTCCATGCTGTATGGAAGGAAGCGTGGTAGCTCCACCCCTTCCTTCAGTAGCACAGCTGGATACTTTCCCAAGCTGCACTGGGGGAGGAAGCACGATGGCTGCGCTGCCTGACATTCTGCACACACGGTAAGTGTGGGAGGGACTCAAGAGGGACATGCAATCACGCATCATTTTCAGCAAAGAATTGAAAATGATATACTGCATGATTGCCACGTGATCACTACAGGAGCGACACGCAATCGCAAGGACATCATGCTGAGCCATCCTCACGATCCCGCATCGCTCCCATTGCCATTTTGCATGTGAAATGGCATGCGAAAAGGGCCTTACTCTGGAAGAAAGGAGGGATACAATGGATGTTGGGATGGATGGATTGACTTCATCTTCAAAGTAAATGGAAGAAAGCAAGGTGACCTGTTCTCCCATGCACATGGCAAGAATTTTGGCATTACCAGATGGGCTTGATCGTAACAGTTTTAGCAAGCTCGAATTACAGGTCTTTGTTAATCCAAATGTCTCTGAATGACCTTAAGTTTAATTTCACACATCATTTTTAAAAGCATATTCTCCAAAGCTCTTTGGTAAGTTGTCCTTAGTGCTTTGGAAGCTATTCTTTAGAAAAAAGAGAGGGTGGTTAAAGGGATGTATATAGGCCAGGACTCATAGCTCAAATATCCTCAGATGATTATTGACCAGCATGAAATCTAAAGCTTCTACTTTAACTTCTAAATGCCATTTAAAAATAATAATAAACAACCCAGAAAGTTAACAGCTTAATATTTTCCACAGGGAACTCTACAGGCTAGACATTTTCAAAACACGATTTCTGACATTCCATTCTGAAATGCCAATATAATATATTTATTTTCAGAGCTTGGAAAAGTTATGTTTTTTACTATAACCTCCAAAATCCCCCAGCCAGCATGAACACTGCTTACATTAGCTAGGGGATTCTGGAAGTGATAGTCCAAAAAAGGTATATACCCAAGCTGTGCTTATTTTATGTACAAAGAGATCTTATGCAAATATGACTTCTAGGAATGAAAGGACTATTAAAAAATGTTCGAAAAATTGTTGTAGAAACATGATTCTGTAGTGCTGAAAAACCCTGATGAGAAGAACTCTGGACTGATTAGAATCTTTGCAGTTCAGGACTTGCTCTTTGGAAAATGTGATTTTATGCAAAGGAGAGCCAGTTTGGTATTGTGGTTTGAGGGCCTTTCTGCAATATACTATTATAGTGCTATTATTTCAATATCCTGTGAAATTCTGGGGTTTATAGTTAACTGAGGCCAAAGAGCTCTCTGGCTGAGAATTCTAAATGCCCCTCCCTAAATGACAAACCCCAGGATTCCACAGAAAGTTGAAAGTGGAATAATAGCACTAAAACAGTGTAGTGTGGAAAGACCCTATGACTCTGGGAGACCAAGTCCACATGCCTGCTCAGCTCACCAGGTGACCTTGGGCAAGTCACATTCTCTCAGCCTCAGAGGAAGGCAAAGGCAACCCCTCACTGAACAAACCTTGTCAAGAAAATCCTGTGATAGGTTTGCTTTAGGGTCATCGTAAATTGGAAAAAACTTGAAGGCACACAAAACAACAACAACAACAACAACAACAACAACAACAACAACAACAACAACAGTTTTGTACAGGAAACAGTATTTTCGGGTAGGAAACAGCATTTTCCAGGCAGGAAATAATGTTACCACATTGTCGGCACAAACCAATCATATGTGAATTATGTTCAGAAGCTGCCCCAAACTGCAAATATTCTTCAAAAACTGCCTAGACTTTCTCATGGTGAAAGAACAATTATCAAAAATATTTATTGCTTCCAATTAAAATAATCACTGTTTTAAGATTTTTTTAAAAAAATAGAGCCAGCATGGTGTAGTGGTTTGAGCATTAGAGTACAACCTTGGAGAGCAGGGTTTGATTCCCTGAAACCTACTGGGTGACCTTCTTGTGTCACACATTCTCAGACCCAGATAATCCTGTAATAGGTTCATATGAGGGTCACCATAAGTCAGAAATGACGTGAAGGCACAAAACAAGAAGGACAAAATCAGCAATGTATTACATTCCCACTGGCTTTCAGCAGTTTAGACCTCTTACTATATAACAAGACCTCATAATTTAAATAGGCATAAGGTAATCTGGTTTAAATAAGCTAAAGGCACCGGATCCTGTCTTGGAAGCTGAGTTGGGGCAGCAACAACAAATACCAAGTGTTGTAGGCCATATGTCAGAGGAAGGAACTGGTAAAATCTCGCGAGTTTTCCTTGCTTAAGAAAACCCTATGAAATTCGTAGGGTTGCCATAAGTTAACAAACTTTGAAAGTAAGTGCACAGAGACAAAGGGAGAGTGTGTCTGATCAGCATTGTTGGACAGGGCCTATTTACATATCTCAGCTGGAAGTGGGTAGCCCAGTGGAAGAGAATAACCTTTGCATGCAAAAGGTCCTGGATTCAGTCTCTAGTGCTTCCTAGTAGAAGTGGAAAAAATGGGAGGCTGAGGACTTTGTGGATCACCAGGGGGTTTCAAGAGCTGCAAATTGAACCCCAGGATTACATGTAATCCATACACCAGCATTTGCTGATATAAGGCATAGGTGAGGCTAGTTCCACTACCTCTTTGTGCTTTGTACAAGGAGGGTGTTGAAGAATGAAAGAAAGAATTATATCGGGGATATGTATCCTGTGGATGAGGAGCCTAAGTCTAAGCATTAAGCCAAATTTATTCAGGCATTGGCCTGGTATCAAAAGTACTGTACAAAAGACAGAGGTGGTATCATTAAAAACAAAGGGATGACAAGAGCAAAAAAACATGATACCTCTACATTTTTGTTTATGCTAAACCTAAACCTAGCATGTAGATCTTGACAGATTACTCTCAAGGAAGGCCCTTTTCGCATCTTGCCTTCTCCCGCAACAGGGGAGGCCGTCATGTGCGAGAAGCCTCTTTCGTGATGCTACTGCTTCCCCCTCCTTCCTTCTGCAGGACGCTTCGTGATAACGCAACCGTCGCACAAGCGCCCCACCCCTTCCTTCCGCAGGGCACTGTGGGAGCTTTAGACTCCGTGGGGAAAGGAAGCGCTGCCCGGCCAGCTCGCCGACACACCGCATGGAGGTAAGTGAGCGAGCGCAGCACGAGCATTGCGCTAGCGTGGGCTATTTTCGGCTTCAAGCCAAAAATCAAAAAATACGCCCCCGCCCCACTCGAGCCTCGTAAGCGCCGTGCAAGTGGGAGTGCATCGTGCGCAGCAGCGCTCCCCATTTGCGCGGTGCTCAAGCAGTGCTCGTGCAAAAAAAAGACATGCAAAAAGGGCCGAAATGTCTCCTACTCTTTTTTATTTTACCTCTATTCTTCCATACCTACTTACCTTCTTAAGTGCCTGAGAGGATCAAATCTCATATTTAAAAAAAAAGAAAAGAAAATAGTCCTCTTAATGTATGCCTCATAAGACAAGACATTGGATTCTGCACTAATATACCAATTTTTGAACTGGAGCCCCAATGAGGAGATTGCCAATAAATTCATCTTTTAAAAATAACAAAAAGTGTGATGCATTCCCAGTGTTTTGTTGACCGGTGTGTTTTGATGGACAAAGTACATTGAATGTGCTTGCCGTTTCTTCTAGCAGCTGGTTTTTGATGGATGAGTTCCTCCTCTTCTTTAAATGAGTTTATATATACTATAATAAACATAGAGAGAAACTTTTCCAGTCCTCCTGAGGATTTGTAAGCATTGTACTGTACCTTTGTTCTTCCCCCACCCCCCACTTTGTAATAATGCTCTCTAGTTTTCCAGCCAAAATGAGATGACAAATCTTCAATTTTGTCCATCTCAGTACCCAAACAAATATATCTGATGTGAAGAAAAAACAGCTTATAATGCTGTGGTTTCTCTAGAGGTTGGAAAAGTTGCCTCTTTAGACTACAGTTCCCAGAATTCCCAGTCATTTCTCCATATTCAGATTTCTGCTAGAAAACTTGAGACTATGAATAAGTTGGTAAATTCAAGTCTTGAATTCAGATGCCAAATCCTCAAGCCAGTGGGGTCAAGCCCCAGTTTTGAAACAATAAACAAATAATAAATTATATACTTTTTACAATTATTGTCATCATCACCACCACCATAAACATGAACCTTTTACTCTTTTCCTGAAGCTGGATTCAAGGACATTTACAGAAAAAAAAAAAAACACAGGTAAAAATACATATAATCAAAAAGATACAAAAATCATTAACGTGTAATGTTAGCATATAACATTTGTATAGAATTAAAACTATTTGGAACATACTTATCAAAAGGAAAAAACCAAAGCAAAACAGTGTAACACAATATTAAAAGCCATTTCCTTATAAAAGAGTCCAGCAAAAGATGTCAGTCTGTGCCTACCCATTTGCCTACATTATGGCAAAGAACTTGACAGACAGCTGGGAAAAGTTTCAGTTTGCACTACAAGTCTCAAAATCCCCTAGCTGATAAGGGCCAGTGGACATGCTAGCTAGAGGAATCTGGGGGAATGTAATCTTTCAGGCTTAGGCACAGAAGAATGATAACTCAATGGTAGCATTTATGTTTGCTTGCAGAAGATCCAGCCCCTATCATCTTTAGGTAGACCTCAGAAAAACTCAAATCTGAAAACTGGAGTGCTGTTGCCAGTAAGAGTAGATTGGACTAAGCTATATGGACCGATGGTCTGACTTGAGTCAGTGTAACACCACAGACCTAACTCAAAGATGCCCAACTGTAGGTGGTTAGGACAAGGCTCAAGGCTCTTCTGGCAAAAATCTCCTCTTGCCAACGGAATATTGTGTGTATCATACCTAATATCATCAAGTGCTCCACTTGAAGGCCATTGCCACACTGCACTGTTATAGTGCTATTCCACTGTCAACGTCCTGTGGAATCCTGGGGTTTGCTCTCTGAGAATTCTAATTGCCCTTCCCTAAACTGCAAATCCCAGGATTTGACAGGATGTTGAAAGTGGATTAATAACACGGGCCCTTTTCGCACGGGCTTTCCCGAGCGAAATAGCCCCATGAGCCGTGCGGGAGTGGGAGCGTCGCTCCGCACGACGCACTCCCACTTCCGACGCTCTCACGGGGCTGCAGCGGCACGAGCGCGGGGTTTTTGATTTTCGCTTCCAAGCGAAAATCACCCCGCACTCGCGCAACGCTCCCGGCGCCCACCCGCACTTACCTGTTGTGCGGTGCGTCGGAGAGGCGGCCGGGTAGCGCTTCCTTCCCTCCGCTCCTGCGGAAGGAAGGGGTGGGGCGGGGCGCTTGCGTGACGGATGCGATGGCATCCTTCTTCGCGTGGGTGGGGGGCTGCTCGCGACAGCCTCCCGCTTCGCGCGTGCGCGCGGGGGGTGGGTGGGTGCGACTGTCGCTCGCTCCTGGCGCGCGCGGGGGGTGGGTGGGCGCGACTGTCGCTCGCTCCTGGCGCGCACGGGGGGGACGGGCGCGACTGTCGCTCGCTTCCCGCGTGCGCGGGGGCGGCGCGAGAGGCTCCTGCTTCTCGCGCAAGCGGGGGAGGATGGACGCGCGAGCCGCCTCCGCCTCCGGGACGCTGCCGCTTCCCCGCTTGTTCCTTCGCCTGCGGAAGGAACGAGCGGGGAACCGGCAGGCTCTCGAAAGAGGCTTTTCGCGCAAGCCACCCACCCCGGCTCACGCAAAAAGCCTCAGTGCGAAAAGGGCCACTATAACAGCGTAGTGAGGAAATGGCCTAAGGTGCTCCACTCTAATATGGCTTCCTATATAATTATCCACCAGTGAATCCGTTCCTCTATAAATTATTTTCTCCTCTGTTGAGGATGGATTGTCTATCCCAGTGTTCTTATGTACATATATATGCACCAACTGAAATAAACTATGTTAATATACTTTACCTTCAATATGTAGTACAGAATTTCAACAAAACAGTGAAACAGGCAGAGATGGAACAGCTGAAAATCAGAAATCAAAAGGTTTTTCAGGAAAATGTAATGAGAGATTTTTTAAAAAAAAAAAAAGTCTCACAATATACACCAACAATAATTTAATGTTCCTTCAAAAATCAGGCATGTTGGACGTTTTACTACAACTTTTATATTGTTCTGTTCAGTGTGGCATTCTCCTGTAAAAATTCTACATAGCAGAACTGCCACGGGGAAGAACTGTTGTGCTTTAAACATCCATCCAATAAAACTACAATATTTTTCCTTTTGAGTAACTTGTAACAGAAACAAATATAATCATCCAAAAAAAAAGTGGGGGGGATAGCTTTTAAGCTTTGAACTATAAGGTGCTATATATTGGCCTATTATAATAATGATAGTTCAGTTTAAAAGCTGTCACCCGTGATAAAATAAAGTTCAGTGCATTTCAACTAGATTTACTGCAAAGCTGGGCCACATTTTAGTTTTAGAAACAGTTTACAGACTCGGCTTTACTTTTCCTTTGATTCTACAATGGCCAATAAAGGCTTGGGAGGATATCTGACTCTCAGTTCAGTAAAAATGGTCATTCTGTTTGTTTAGTTCTCTCTTACTTCTCAGAATTGTATGTATGCTACCAGTCAGTGACCCACATCTGAGCATAGGAACAACTCCATTTGAAGAAACTGTCTTTAAATGTTGTTGATATATCAAAAAGCTATGGTGTTGGATCTGTGATGCATGCCTTAACATAGAGCATTATCACACTACACTATTATAGGTACACAGTAGGCCTTCCACATTCGGAGGGGATAGGTGCAGAGAACCACCGCAAAAGTAAAAAAAAACAAAAACACAAACAATTCCCTCCAGTGAACAGTCGCCCTTTCCTGGGCTCCCTGCCCAAGAGAGCACCAAGGACAAGATTGCCCTCCCCACATCCTTCTGGCAGGCAGGGAGCAGAGCTGGGAGAGCGAGATTGCATTCCCCACATCCTTTTCCCACATGCCCCATGCAGGATCACACTGGCACCAGGCCAGAGAAGAGTGGGGAGAGTGAGATCAAGCTCCCCACATCCTTCTCCCACATGCCCCAGGTGTGATCCCAACCGCAGAGGGCTAGAGAAGAGTGGGGAGCATGAGATTGTGCTCCCCCATCCTTCTTCCACCTCTCCCGGGTAGGATCGCACCCACAATGGGCCGGAGAAGAGCAGGGAGTGTGAGATCACGCTCCCCACATCCTTCTCCCACCTGCCCTTGGAGCAATCACGCAGGCGGCATGCTGGGAGCAGAGTGGGGAGTGCAAGATGGCCCTTCCCACTTCATTCTGCCACCTGCCTGGCACAATCCCTCTGGCAGCACAGGGAAGCAGAGCAGGGAGTGCGAGATCGCCTTCTCCAGTTCCCTCTACCACCCACCCCAGCACTATGGAGCCCTCAGCTGCATGGAAGGGGAGCTGGGCAGAGGAAATGGGCTCCCACTTCACTTTCCCACCAGCTGCCAGCGCCATAGCTGGTGGAGGAAGTGCAGAGGACAAGATCTTCTCCCTGCATTAGGGAATGGGAGGGGGGAAATGGGGGAGGCAAGCCACCCATGAATAATCAAATCCACGAGTTTCAAACCCACAAACGTAGAGGGAGAACTGTATTCCACTTTAGCTGTCATGACAATATTACATGGAATCATAGGATTTGCAGTTTAGGGAGGGACATTTAGAATTATCCGCCAGAGAGCTCCAGTGCCTCACCAAACTACAAACCCCAGAATTCCACAGGATGTTTAAAATGGAATAATAGGACTATAACAGAGTAGTGTGACAGAAACTATAGTCAAGGCATTGCCTGGCATCCTGTTAGTGACATATGCAGGCTTAAGTCCAACTTAACATCTCCATATTTCTTTTAAAGGTTCTTACAGAGGGAGGAATTCACTACATCCCTTCTCCAGTGTCCCTTTAACCACTGGACTTGCTGTCCTTTTGCCATGGCTCACTAACACAGACATATAGTAGCTGAGGGAGGGAGGGGATAGCTGAAAAGAATCCAGTTATGTTGTGATAGGTGGACTCACCATGACAACATCAACTTCTGGGAGTTCCAGAGCATACCATCATCGATTGTGAATCCAGGCATTGGAAGTTATCCAGATGCTCCTCAGGTGCCCACCTTCTCTAGGCTATTATCTCAACAGGGAAATATTTCCTTCTCTTCTTTCTGTTGTTTGCAGTTTAGTTAGTACAAAACCATCACAGAAGGATTGGCTGACAAGAAATCAGAAAATTTTCAGTAGAATATGTGACTGAGCTATAGTGTTAGGCCTGAAAACCCATTCAAATAATGAGCCATGTGTTCATTGGGAAAAAGAACCACAGACCTTCTCTTAAACACAGAGATGAGAGATTGCCACCAAGATATACTAGGATTACAAAGTAGGTTTGTTGGTCACTCAGTTTCATTGCTCACCCTATCCTTTTCCCTACCTGATTAGAGAAATAAGTCACTTTGGGTGACTGTTTGTCTGCTTTTCTGAAGTCCAGAGACTGAACAAAGCTATGAGCAAGGTCTGGTTCTGTTAGCTTAGAAGGAAATCCTGTTTTGATTTCAGAACCATCTAAACTAATCCAAGAAGGTCTAATTCTACATGGACTTTGATGCATGTCTTTATTTCCGCTTGTGCCTCTTATGCACAGATTAATTTTGCATCTTTTTTTCTGGCCTTGAAATATAGAATGGAGTATTTCTCTTAGAATGTCACAGTTGGTAAGGCCAGACATCACAGCCCATAAGTCTAATGTCTCACTGAAATCTGATGTTGAAGACAGACATTAGATGGTTCGTACAACAAAATGGTATAAATGCTACCATCCGTTATGAGGTGTTGCTTTTGTGGCCATATGATTAAATTTCTTCCTTGGCTATGAGAGAACTGCTTTTTGGCCTCTTTTCTTAGATGAAAAACTTAGAGAATGACCATATTCCCCATCACTTGCTGCCTTCTAATCATTGCATGCTGAGCTCCCCATGCAGCTAAGTTCCCTGCAGTGGTTCAGTGCTTTATGAATATTGGAGCCCCTCTTCTCTGCATTAGCCAAAAATATCTAGCTTGTTGAAAGCATGATGGACAGTGATGGAGACTTGGCAGTAGCAGTGGGAAAGAAATCATGTAATGGCTTAATAATGGTGTATTCTGACAAAGCAAGGTAGGACCACCAAGATGTGATAGACGTAATGGTGACTTCCATTTCTATGGGCACAGAACTGATGACTGGTAGATTAAGATGCAGTACTTGGTCTCTGCCTTTTCTTGGTTAACAAAGAGTTGCATAATTTTTCTACCCCTATTCCCATCCTAAGAGCATAGGTTACATCTAGCAGGGCTAGAGGTACTTGATGGTTCAATAAGGAATCTCATCAGTCATGCCATCTATTACCAATAATCAACCCCAAATATTTCTAGAATCAGGCCACCCAAAAATTGACCTTGTGGCAGATTTTGTGGCTGAAGCCCCTCCAAGCATATGTCTCATCATACATTTCAGAAGTACATGTTGCTGAAATAGAGAAAAGAGGGCATTCACTATCTTGAATTAAGACATTAAACAGAGGAAAATAATGACTTTTTCACACTAAATATAAGAGCAACCAAAGTATAACTATGTCAAGCTGCACTGATAAATTAGAGGAAGTCCCTTACAATTTGCCAGGTTAATAAAACTTTCTGAAAAATAGAGAAACAGGAAGCATTAAACAGATAGCAAAAAATTTACACCAGATTTATACCCTCAAATAATGGCCTAATGATCATTCATGGTTACATTACATTAGCCAGAAACATCTGAACAGATAACTAATGCCTTCCTGTCCATCTTGCACTAATTCATAATTTTATAAGCTAGCCAAGTTTCTTGCACCTCTGGCTGAAGCACAGTAGTTCCAGGGAAGGCCATATCTGGAAAAGTTCAAAGGATCTTGCTATTAAAAGCTGAGTGCGACACATTTCAAGGTTGGGCACGGGTAGAAAATTAATATCAGCACACCAGTGGCAGTACTTCACTCCTGATTTGTATTAATTGAGAGTTCCCCATTACATCAGGGAAAGGGGTCTTGTTTAATCTCATGGCCCAAGTATTCATGATGTTAATTGCGAGGCTTGCAATCACTTTCTTTTTCATTTCATTCACTTCATTCATTGTTGTACAGGGGATTCATTGGGACTCTTTGTGTTTAGCTCATTTATGTGTGTGTGTGTGTGCGTGTGTGTGTGCGTGCGCATACAATCAGAATAAAAACCTTGGGGGTAGAAAAATGGTTTTGATTGCTTTCTAGAAATACTTTGGATTATAGAAATGCATAGATGGATAGCACTTCTGCAGAGCTCCATATTAATGGACTGCCTACTGACCTTAATGCGCTTTAAAAATGGCACCTGCAAAACTAGATAGTCATTATTATAACCCGTCCTTCTCTAATTCCTCATGTAGACATTGCATCCCAACTAGATCTGAGCATTTGTGTTGGGTCCCTTGCAAGCAAAATTGATCCTTAGACCAAGCTGGCCATCACCATACTAAACAACAGTGAGCTATATGGAGCAGCAGTCTGACTCAAAATTAGGCGAATTCATATGTGTCTGTGATGTGCTGTTTCCTGTACTCATAAGTAGCGTCACCTCCCAACAGACTTTGGACATTCAATTACACATTTGTTGCAGAAATTTTCTGGCAATGCTGAAGAGCAGTGAGCAATTGAGAAAGAGGGGTAAATAGTTGCTAACACTAAAGTTATGGTGGCAGCAGCTAGAGAGATATCTGCACTGATTTAGAGTTATTAAGACTGATTAAAATAGGGGAGGACCATGACCTGGTTTGGGGGCTGCATGTGTCCTCTTGGACCCCAGTAGAAACCTTACCTTCTTTGACAGAAAAAGCTAGTATCCATCCTCTCATGGATTCAGTCTATTATTGCCCTAAGAATGTTGTGAAGGAGATCTGGGGAGAAGGGGAGGAGGAGAAAAGTAGTGAAACAGCTAGCAGTTAAACAGGCAGTGGGAGTTCTGGGGGCTTGGAGAAGGATAAAAAACAGAATGTAGCAGAATTCACAGAAAGAGTAGGGAGGAGATAACTGTAACAGAGTGAACTGAGAATAGTGATTGTCCCAATAAATCCTCTGTCAGAATAGGATCCAGCAGTGGTAAAACACTATACAGTAAACGTTTTGTTTGAAGCCTTGTAAATGACTTACTCCTGAATGTTCTCTGTGGTTTATTGGGTCCTAGTGACACACTGCTAGATACATGAACCTATGCTAATCCCTTTTGAGAATCCCCTATATCCTCTAAGTAAACCTGAAGTAGGTTCTGGCAAAGAGATGGAGAGGGTGACAGGAAATTCAAGGCAGTCAAAAGTGACCTGGAAAAGGACCTACTCTCTGGGTGCTATTTCCCAGAAGAATCACAGTGTTTTTGTGATAGTGCTGGTACTTCATTGGTGCTGATGACAGAGACCAGGAGGAAGGATGTGTGCACCACTGGCCAATGGGGAATTTCATATGACCCTCCCTTGCTTTAAAAGATATTCCAAAATGTGATTAGATGGCTGATTGAAGTGTGATGCAAAGTAACAAGCCAACTCAAGACATTTTGCTGCTGCAGAAAATGGAGAGCATGTTGCATTAAAACATATAACTCTCTCCTCCAGGACTTTGCCACTGCTTCTTGCCTGCTGGTTAGGCACTTTGCTCTTCTTAATTGTGGAACTATTCCAGTGTGATGTAGGATTCACAGTGGCAGACCAGCACGGCAGAAACATGGGCTCAAAT
This sequence comes from Ctenosaura bakeri, assembly GCA_948474755.1. NCBI lineage: Eukaryota > Metazoa > Chordata > Lepidosauria > Squamata > Iguanidae > Ctenosaura > Ctenosaura bakeri. The sequence continues at coordinate 246,537 of CAOLHI010001656.1, forward strand.
CGCAACTAGTCCCAGAAACTTACTGGGTGTCTAATTCTAACAATCTGTGAGCCCAAACTTATTAGGCTGTAAGGAGGAAGTCAGGCAAGCCACTTTTAGTTCCTGTGAGAAAACATAGGACGTTAAAGAATAAAGGATTGGATCTAAACTCTTTTAGTCAAGCTTTCTGCCATTGAAATAAATGAAGCAAATAAAATACTAGCTTAAGTGCGCCTTATTTCAGTGAGAGTAAAGTGTACTGGGCCTAAATAACCTAAAGGCACCAGATTCCTTCTGCTCTTGGAAGCTAAGCTGGATCAGAGCTGGTTAGTACTTGGGTGGGAGACAGTCAACAAACATCAGGTGCTGTGGATTATAGTTCAGAGGAAGGAACTGGCAAACTAGCTCTGAGTATTCCTTGCCTAAGAAAACCCTATGAAATTCATGTGGTCACCATAAGTCAACAGGTGAATTGAAGGCATATGTACATAAACAAAGTGTAACTATCTTATTGAGTTCAGTTCTTAATAAATTGTAAATGAGTACTTCATTCTTGGGTAGCTATATATCAGGGGGTGGAGATCATATAGCCCTCCAATTATCATTGGAGTCCAAGTCCCAGCATTCCATATCATTATCTGGGTTAGCTAGGACTGCTGGGACTTTCAACAACATTTAGAACTCCATCTTTTTCCATCTTGCGGTATATAAAATAATGCTAGATCTGCTGCTGAACAAGATAGTTTCTATTTGGAACTGAAGGGGAATATTTGGTTGACCAAGACTTAAACCTGAGCCATGGACTAACTGGATAATCTTGGGTATTGCAAAGCCCTTTATTTTCATTTCATGAACTGGAAGATGGAATCCTAAAGGGTGGAGCTGAGCTTGGCTTTTTTTTTCTTGCAAGATGAATGACATAAGGATTGCAATGCAGTTTAAGTACTCTATATAAGACCAGCAACAGTAAAAATAATAATTCAATATTTCAGCTAGACTGGAACTGCTACAAGGCTAATCCCATGAAAGCTATAACACATCCCAGCTGGAACTAGCAAATGCTGAGACACCCAAAAGAAAAATTTAAAATTAATGTTATAAAAATACTTCAAACCTCAACCTTCCATCTCCTGAGAAATGGCACAGGTTCAGTTTAGCTGGAGTGCAGGACAAATGTAGAGGTCAGTTGTGCTTATCCAAGCCGGCAGGTTGCCCATCATTAATACAAAGATGACAGAATTTCAATTGAACTATATAAAATAGCTGAGAAAAAATCCAGTTCTTGTCCCGGCCACAATACTAAGAATGTCATGGAAATAATGATTAGATTATAGTTTATATTAGTTTTCTGGTGCATGAGACCAACTTTTAGGAATTTCTTTTTCTAATTCCTAATTTGGTCTGTGAGAAACAGACTTTTGTTACAGCATAATAATTATCTCATAGTGCTCATAGTGGGCAGAATATTACAGCCACAGTTAGTGTTACATAGCAGTACTGCTACATGACAGCTACATGAAATTCATTAAAATGACAGCTCATTATCCAAGTCAGGTGATTTGCATTATGTGTTTCCCCCACTTCTATATATTCAAAGAAAAAGTTTGATGGTGGCTTAATTAAAATTGCTTTGAACTCTGTGGTGAGCTATTAGCAGGGATGCTAAGGAACATTTACCAAGGGGTCAAAATCAGAATGGCTAATGCTTAAAAAAAAGTATTTCTTCAAATCTAGGGTGCAATCACATTGGTTATAAGCCAAAGGATCAAAGACTAAAGCAAATTGTCTGAAGGAACAGTTGCAACATTTGGGGCTGATTAGTTTAGAAGAAAGGTAAAGCAATGGGACATGAAAGAGAGAAAATTATAGATGGTGCAGGATGGTATAGAAAATATGGAGGGGAGTGCTTTCTCCTTTGCTCATAATATTAGAATTCAAAGTTCTTCAATGATGATAAATGTGGAAGATTCAGAATAAACTCAGCACCACCCTTTTGTGACATGGTTCATTAACATGCCCTCTATTCCATATTGTGGACCACCCAAGATCATCCAATTTGCAATATGCAAAGTGATCCAATTAGTCAATAGTTCAATCAGAGGTTCTTCAGGCCTGCCAATTAGGAAGCAAAGTATTTATTCACACTCTACATAGCTAAAATAGTCAGCTTAGATCACTAAAGGGACTTAGACAAATCCAAAAAAGATAAGACTTCAAAAGGACATTTACTGGCTTGACTGTATGATACTGCTAGCACAGATTTGGGAGTCAAACAGCCCCCAGTCATGACTGGACTGTGTCTCCCAGAATTTCTCACCACAAGGGTGGAGGTTTTCAGAGCGGCTTACAAATCAATAATTTGACAGTTCATGATTATACTCTAAAAAAGACGTGATATATAAGGAAAAGGAAATGGCAGTGGCGGGAGGGATTAAGTCTACCAGATACTGCCTTCTATTCTCTCCCTGAAAGAACAGTTGGAATGGGAGGGGGCTCTCACCAGTTTTTGGGCCTAGGCACAATGGAGTGGTGCTTGACTACTCTTCTCTCCTCCATAGGACTGAGCAATGGTAACTGGAATATGGAGCGGGGTCTCATGAGCCACTGGGGCCAAGGCATGGTGGAATGATGCATGGCAACTAGGAAAAGAACCTTTTGGGTAGTGACAGCCCATGTGTGGATAGAACGCTCTTGTTTAAGCAGCTTGTGTTTATCTCCCATTTCCAACTTTTATCATAACCCCTATTTTTACATTTCCAGGTGGTAGTTATGTTTCCTCACATCTTGCAGACTTTGAACACAGTTAATTTCTCATTACTGTACAAACAGCAGAACTCAAATTCTGAAAGAATTATGTTTAATCCGTAGAACTCAAAATAAGAGAATATGTGGAATTGTATTTCATTTTATATGAACAAAAATGCAGCATTTGTAGTGTACAGTCTTGCAGCTGTATATGTTACAAGGGAGTTTGGCTGGAATTCACAAGCTGAGTGTTTCATGCAAACAAAATCTTAGGTAATTTTAAAGCATGTTTGCTACCAGCATTTCGTTTACTCTTAAGGAAATCAAATCAAGCATACCTTTACCTACAATTTCTAGAAGGGTCTTAACTATTTGATTACATTTCATGCAATTTCTTAACTATAGTTCTGTAAGCAGTGATTGTGTAAGCTACCTTTCTAATAACAATCATCAAAGGAAGAATACTGAGTATTAAAATGTACAAAACATAAAAATTATAATATGATATGGGGCATAACTGCCAAAGGAATAGCTGGATTTATCTTTGTGGGTACCCATAAAAGGCCAGAAGGCAACTGGTTTAAATCCAACTAGTTTATGGACAACAGCCCAGGTCTACAATGTAGAATAACAGTTTGGAAGTACTGTTGTTTTTAAAAAGTTCTCTTTGATTTGTATGACCTTTCTCTTGCCCTCTCTAGCCCCCTTTCAAGTGGTCCCCGAGATGCTTCACAAAGAAAGCAGTAACTCAATGAGCAGAGGCCATTAGAAAAACATTTAGAATAGATTCATTCTTTCAAATACAAGCAATGAAGAAAAATTACCATCTGCCCCATGAGAGAATGGCAGATCTAAGGAGCAAACCTGTCAAAAACATTCACACATGAGAGCTGGTGTTGACAGGATGCTAACAACGCTGGCTCTTACAGACTAGCCAAAACTTCAACTAAATCACTGCCCTTGACATACAGTAGATTTAATTAACAACACAGAAGGTAACAGAGAAGGCTGAAAGTCATCTAGTTAGATATGAAATTGTGCTACTTACAAAATATTCAGAACTACATTCTACTCAGCTATGGACCCACTATCAACAAGAGTTAGCAGCCATAGGTTTTTGATCGCCTCAGTGAAAATGTTTCTCATGCCAGTTGTTACAGTTTGATCATTTCTTCCCTAGATTCAAATAATACTTGTCTTGCTGAGAGTCCATGCTAACAAAGTATGCAGCACATTTATTTATCACATTCCTATCTTGTTGTTGTGTGCCTTCAAGTCATTTCTGACTTATGGCAACCCTAAGGCAAACCTATCACAGGGTTTTCTGAGACTGAGACTGTGACACACCCAAGGTTACCCAGTGGGTTTCCATGGCCAAGCGGGGAATCAAAGGCTGGTCTCCAGGGTCATAGTTCAATGTTCAAACCACTACACCATGCTGGCTCCATAATAATAAAAATAAAAAAGACTAACAGCTCTTGGCAGCTTGGCCTCAAAAGCTATCCAGCAGCAGTACAATCTTAGAATTCTAGGCCCTTTTCGCACAGCATTTGCCATGCAAAAGAGGGCCTGGAGCTTCGTGCAATTGTGAAGAGCAATCCGCACGATGCACTCACAATTGTGCGATGCTCCAGGGGCTGGCAGGCACCAATCACACACCTTTTCATTTTCGGCTAGAAGCTGAAAATGGTGTGTGATTGTGCATTGCTCCCAGGCCCTGCACACACTTACCTGGTGTGCGGAGCCTCCGGAGCCACGCCGGTCATGCTTCCTGCCCCAGCGCAGCCTGGGAAACTCCCAGACTACGCTGTGGAAGGAAGAGGTGGGGCTCTCGCGTGAGCAGGCAGCTCATGCGGAGCTGAAGGACCCTGGACGTGAAAGCCTCTCGCCGGAGGCTGCTTGCGTGATCCCCGCGCCCCAGTGCCGGAAGACGGTGAGGTGCGGAAAGGGCCCTAGCATTGAAAGGAACTGAAGGGCCATATAGCCTGATCCACTGCCATGACAGAATGGGACTAAGTTTGTTGTTGTTGCATGCATTTAAGTCATTTCTGACTTTTGATGATCCTAAGGCAAATGCATCATGGGGTTTTCTGGGACTGAGAATGTGATGGGCCCAAGGTCATCCAGTGGGTTTCCATGGCCGAGTAGGGAATTGAACCCTGTTTTCCAGTGTTACCCTGCTTGCTTGGGACTCCCTTAGGAGGGGGATTCCCAAAGCTGTCAAAATCGTCTCTTGTAGGGAAAATTAGCTCTGAGCACTGCTTTAGTGATGCAAAGAGGACAGGATAATTAAGGATCTTTAACCCAATGTTTAAGGGGTCAGGGCCAGTCAGAAATCACACAAATTGTCCAAATTTAAGTATTTTATTGACATAGATGTTAAAAATCCATACAATCACTCAGCTGCACTCACTCCAACAAGCATACAAGACTATAGAAAGTTAGAAAGAGGTGAAAATTAAGAGGGAGAGAGAGAGAGAGAGACATAAGGGTTTGATTTAATACTGTACCAATCCAGAAGTCTTCAGCTGGGATAAAACGATCTCAGCCACGCCTTTAGAGGCTGAGGGGAGCTTACCAGCTTCATGGTTTGCAGATCTGAGAGAACTCTAAACTCCAAACTCCAAACTCCCAAAAACTCCAAAAACTCAAAACTCCCAAAAAAGAATAAGAAAATGGGCCTAGTTATAGAGCTGACCCATGTCCTGGGAAACAGATGGCTGCAGTTTTATTAAGATGGATTTCAGCTTTTGTAGTTCAAAGAAAATACAGCCAAACATCCTTGTAGTTTCCTGGAAGATGAGTATCTCATCCGGGGACGTATACCTCAAGGTGTCAAATTCCAGGCTATTTGCATTGTTTGTTTGTTCCCAGAGAGTTATTGTCTTCTGATCGCCGCTGAAAATCCATTCCAATGGCCTGTGAGCCATTTACAAGATTTCCCAGGATGTGTGACAGAAAACCAGCTACTCTTTTGATCTATCTCCATAGCTCTACTGCCTACATGTCCGTCCAGTATATCTCTATGGCTCACTATGTTTGATATAAAATAATTAGGATCCTCGGGACATAGTTTTTAGGTGTGTTAGGGGGCTTACACCAGGGTCATAATCTGACGCTCAAACCACTGCACCACTCTGGCTCTCCAAAGACCTTCCTCCAAAGAATTGAGGACTTGAGCCTTTGCAAGATTCTTTAATTTTATACTCCAAAGAGAGTAGACATCATTCAACTCAGTGGTGCAGAAAGCCATGTAAATAGTTTGCTTGCCCCTTGAAGTGGACAATTCAGTGCTGTTTTCTCACATAACCAAATCATGTATGTATAAGTCATCTTTAAGCAGCTGCTGGATGTAGGACTAGATGTAAGATTGCAATGTAAGGACCTGTCCACAAGACCCTGCTAGACCATGGAAACAACGATTTTCAGCTCCATCTATCCAGAATCATGTGCAGCCTGCCCACGTGCCTTGTCTAGAATATTCTCAAAGTACATGACAGTGCTATGACAGAGATGGGGAGCAAAAGTAGCTGCTGCCTCCTTGTCTGGAACTCAGTGCATGACTACAAACCTTATGCTGAGAAAGTTGACCAAACAGTTATAGCTCTTCATGTGTTTGCCTGTTATATACTTTTTTCCTTGATAGTATCAGCTACCAGCAGTCTTCTTTATGATATCTGTTCAGTGTTACTGACCATCACAGCCTTGTTTTCATGCCCGTTTTACTGGAACTAAAAATAAATGGATACAAGCAGGGTAGCAAGCCAAAAACTATAAAAAGTTTGCTATTATTTTTGGTTTACATTAAAATGAACTTTGGCTCAGAGCACAGCATAATCCAAGCTTTTCTGCTAAATTTTCAGAATATAAGCAAAATATAATATGATCCATAATAGATAAATCAGGTTTTAAATTGGATTATCTTTTCTATGGGAAGATACATTAGAGATATAAATTACTCTGTAAACCTCAAATCCCCAATTTCTACTTTTTTCAGTTGGCTTTTCTACCACACTGCTTATTCCTTGACATAAATGGAGGTGATAATGGTACTATAAACCTATGATGAATCTTTGCCAATGCTTCTTACTGACCTTGATCACTCACTCTTGTTTTCCTTTTCCCCTCCAAGTGATAGCAGAGAAACTGTTGTTAGTCATCCTGCAGCTGTAATAATCTTTTTCTGTTTGCAAAACAGATTGTTTTGTAAAATAATGCATTTCTGGAACAAATAATAAACATATACCACATATTCATATGTTTCATTGTACACTTCCAGAAGAGGAAGAGAAGTCTCTTTGTATATAGTTTTTGCCAAATGCACACATGCAAAAGAAGGAGCTTAAGTTTTAAATACAAAACTTCAGAAGACACTCATTGCTAACAGCATTTTGAATGCAATTTGCATTAAATATGTTTTCCACTTCTAAAAGATCGCACTGATTCTGTTCAACCATTAACAAAATTATGCTGAAAATAAAGGATGGAGAATTCCAAATGGGTTCTATATGACTTCTGCAATTGCTAACAGAATTTTTAACTTCCAAACTCCTTAAAGTCACAGGTCATTTTAAGGACTTTTTATAATTGCATAGATCAGCAATTCTTCTGTGGGTCTCTACCAAGTTATGATACATGGCTACAGGAGATGGGACATACAAGAGATAGGTGGACCAAGCATCTTCTTTGCTTTATTTCCAGCATAGGCGCAGCTCCAGTCTTCCTGTGGTTATCCAACACCTTTTCATTTCTGCTGAGCCTTTCTTTTTCCAGGGGAAAGGGAGTCAGTTTAATTTCATCTTACCTCTGTGGTGAGATCCAAGGCTGCTATTTGTGAATTTTTAAAAATCTTATATTTTATATTTAAGGTTTTCTCTACTTTGTGTTTTCACCTTCTGTGTTTGCTTGCCCAGTGTGCTGAAGATGTTATTTAAGAGATGGATATGATCAGCCAAGGCAAATAATGCAATAAAATCTATAAATACAGAAACAGAAACAAACAAACAAACAACAGGCAGAGTCACTAGTCATCCTGGCTGATGGAGTCTGATATTTGTAATCTTAAAAAGTAACATTTATAAGATCTGTAAAAATAACCCAAAATCTTTTTCCTCAAGACCTAGGATGTACTTCTCTCTGATAGGTCTTGTCTCCCAAGGCCTATTTCTCAGTAAAGTGATATAAGTTAAAGAACACTTTTAGAACTGCTTTAGGAAGACTACATGTTAGGTATAGAAATTGTGTACCCCCATCCCTTACATATAGTTTTGTCACTTCTATCATTTTGCCAGGTAGATTACATTGATTACATCCGCCTTGGATTACTAGAACATACTCTACATGGGATTATCTTTAGAAACAACAGTTGTACCTCCACTTTCATGAGGGTTCGGAGTACAGAACCCTCACGAAAGTAGAAAAAGTGCAAATAATCCCCCCTGTCCTCCTCCCATTCCCTTCCAGAGCTCCTTCCTTCCCATTCCCATGTGAAAGGGGAACTGAAAAGAAGAGGGTGGGGGACGCTCACACGAGTCTTCCTTCCCCCACTCTGGAGCTCTCCCTGCCATTCCTATGCATTTTGCCCCAGTCCTGAGAATTTGTGCCAACCTTTCCCTCCCTCCATTCCTTTCTGTTTTGCCTCAGTACGAGTTCTCCATATGAGGGCAAAATGCATAGGAATGGCAGGGGGAGCTCCAGAGGACAGAAGGGAAGGCTTGTGTGAGCTTTCCCTCACCCCCTTTCCCTTCTGTTTTACCTTAGCTCGAGTTCTTTGGCTAGGGCAAAATGCACAAGTATGGAAGGAGGAGAATGATGGGGAAACAGGCGCACTTGCGAATAATCAAATTCGTGAATGTCAAACCCAAAAATGTGGAGAGAGAACTGTATTTGGAAACTTTGGAGGGTCCAAAAAATTACAGCCAAGCCACTGACCGGGGCTGGTTACAAGAAACGTACAATCCCCTTGTTGAAAGACCTTCACCTATTACCATTCCATTTCCAAGCACAATCGAAAAGACTGGTTATGGGCTATAAAGTCCTGTACAACTTAGGTCTAGATTATCTTAAAGACAATTATCTCCCCATGCCCACATCTTACAATCTTTGCAGGAGTGCATTATCTCAATCCAACTGTTACCCTGTAAGTTGGGGGGTCTCGGAAGGGGTGCCCAGATCGCCAAATAAAACACAAATTGAGGGAATTTAGCTGGAGCACTCTCTCGGCTAAATGAGAGGCAGGGTAACATTAGCAATGTATAAGCGGCGGGTCGGAGAGCGGCTAGACAAGGTTTTCAAAGTAATGGACAGTATTTTATTAAAGACAAGAAGCACACAAGACAAGACATAAACTAAGTAGCTGATAAATAGAAACGGGGAGTTGCAAAAGGGTAGGCAATACAACACCTGGTCTTGTAGTCCTGGAGAGAAGTGGGGTTCCAGGGAAGAGAGAGCTCAGTGGGGCTTGCTGAGGCAAGTTTCCTTAGATGACCAGCAGCAAGGCGGGATGGAAGTCCAAAGTAGTCCAAAGACCACTTGGAAATGAGGGGTTTTTATAGGGGAGTTTGTACCTACCGGCCATTGCATGCCAGGTGAGAACAAAGGGAGTTTAGAGCTGGACAAAGGATTTGGAAAAGGTCAGGTATGCATGATGAGCTTAGCGCTCGACGACAATAGTTTAGCCAGTATGTAAATGTCCTGTCTGAAAGGACTGGTTCGGCTGAGAGCCGTGCAGCTATTGTAAGGTTTGCAGTGGGAAGTTCCCTGAAGCTACGAGCAAGGCTTGAGTTGCTGGCCTCAATAGGGTCTGGAATGTAAAGCCATTAGCGGACGCACCCTGTCCATGCTTGTCCGGAGAACCTCGCAAACACGTGGAGTGAGGTGACTGGAGAAAGGTCAAGCAAAGGCCTAATTGTTTGATATCAAAATGATATCTGGGGTCCTCACCAACAGTGCCATAGCTGGAGTAACACAACCACCCTCACACTCCTGTCTGGTGAGGACAAGGGAGAAGAATTTCTGCAAAATTCCCTTCCCTGGGCGGCCAGCTTGGCCTTGCTTTTGCTCTCTTTTTGCTTTTCACTTTTATTTAAACAGATCTTCAACTCTTAATTGGCGGTAGTAGAGGGACCTAGTAATAGGTGTACTATATTTTTATATTTTAAATGCTTTAATTAGATTTCAATTTAATGTTTTTGTTTTAACTTCTGTATAATATATCATTTTAGATATATTTTGTTTTATGTTATATTTTAATCCACCTTGGTTTCCATATTGGGAGAAGGGTAAGATATAAAGTAAGTATAAATTGTAAATCAAATCAATCAATCAATAAAATAGTGCCTATCATGTGGAGGTATAGCAAAATGTTAACCGTTCAAGTTGATAGAATTGCAGGAGTAAGTATTAAATCTGTATCTTGCAGCTATGAATTTTTTTTAAAAAAACACTATAGGAACAGAGCTCATATTGTTGGCCATCCACATTCACTAGGGTTAAGGGCACAGGACCTCTGCAGAAGCGGAAAAACCACAAATATTAATGTGTGTGTGTGTGTCTGTGGGAAAGGGACCAAGGTAAGGTGGGGAGAACAGGCACTTAGGATCCAAACCAGGTCAGGGAAACAGTAGATCAGTATGGTGGTCCTATACTTCCTCTTTCTTGCCCATCTTTTTCCTTAATTGTGTGTGTGGGGAACATTGTGAGAGAGTTTGTGGTGCTAAGAAATTCGGGATTGAGCCATCCTTAGCTGGTCAGACAGCAGCTGGTGGAAGAGGAGGAGGAGGACCAGAGACCTGTTTTTAAAGGGCTGTATTGGAGGCACCAAGAGGAAAGGTTCCTCCAGAAATGAAGCACTTGAGGTGGAGGGGGGCAGAAGTTGGAAAAACTCACAGGTAATCGTATCTGTGAAAGTGAAACCCACAAATGTGGAAGCCTGGCTGTATGGTCTATCAGAGGCTAAACTGCATTGAAAGCATGATATTAAAATTTCCAGTTTTGTTGTGACCTCCGTTTGTGCAGATTTTGATGGTGAAAGCCTGTGACAGAGTGTTTAAAGAACCTCTTGGTCAAATGTGAACCTGCCCACCAAAAGATTCCATCTTCGGAAGTTCTTTTTCATCTGCCTTTTTATTTTGGTTGGTTGGCTAAAAAGAAATGAGCCTTTTCTCGACAGACCACCAAACTGGAGAATGATCAGACATGACTACCTGCTTATTTCATTGTTATCTCTTGTATGCCAGATGAAGGCTATCCTGTTCCTTCAAACTTTGTTTTATGATAAACCAACAAATTTGTAATCTTTCTCTCCACTTATTTTAAGCTGTTTTTATTGCTTGCGCTATTCTCTGTTGTTGTTTTCAAAAATGTTATCAGCATTTTTATTGTTTTGAATTCATTTGCAAGTGCCTTGAGAGCTTTTCAGATTGAAAGGCAGGACAGAAAGGCAAGAGAACAAAATGCAAAAGATAAATGAATAAAGCCCTGTCTGCTGTTTCCTGGCTTTCTTATATCTCTTTTCCTGACTGCCCCTCACGGAATCATGGTTTGCTCCTTTATCTATGTCATAAACGGATGCTGTCTCTAAAGAATCTATTTAGCCAGTGGGAACCAGGATGGATTGCATAGTCAGGGAAAGAGGCTGATTTTGGTTTGGGAAGCATGAAATTGAGCATACAGTAAGACAATTACTAAGCAGGGAGATTTAGAGGGGGTAACTGCTTAGCCCATGCAAATCACTTGGGAACTATTAAAATGTCTGAGCAGATGCACACCATGGGGACAGAAAACTGTCCAGTCACCCATCCAGGACAGCGACGAGTACAGAAATGCCACAAGAGATCTCAGAAACTGGAGGAAGAGGAAGATGGGCAGAAACATCGAACCAAGAAAAATGTAGGGGACCCAGGCATTATGAAGTCCCCTAGTGACCACAAAGAATACCGGTAAACAAGGGGCATAGACAAAAAGCGGGGGGTGAAGTAAGCCATAAATACTAAAGCAAAGAGACTAAGTTCTTCCCCTGTATACCAAGGCCATTTCCACCCCACACTGTTACAGTGCTATTATTCCAGTTTCAACATCCTGTGGAATCCTAGGATTTATAGTTTACTGAAGCCCAAGAGCTCTCTGGCTGAGAATTCTAAATGCCCCTCACTAAAGTGCAAAGCCCAGGATTCCATAGGATGTTGAAAGTGGAATAGTAGCACTATAACAGTGTAGTGCAGAAATGGCCCAAGAAGGTAAGAATACAGGAGCAGACATTTATATGAGGCATATTCATCTCAGGCATAACCTCAGTAGTTGTAGTTGTGGTTAATTTCTGGAGAGACAGAGAGATTATGACTTCCTGCAAACTTGTACCCCATGACTCTATTATTAGAGTTAAAGATTGTATGTTGTTATTCAGTAGTGAAGGGGAAAGGTTTAATGAATGCTGTGTAGTTTAGGGTTCTTCCAGAAGGGGTCATTTTGAGCAATTTCCCACAGCATTTTCTGCAGTTTGATGTCACTTCTTGTTATTTCCCTTCCAAATGCTGCTACATATTCCTTTTCACTTTCTTTTAAGACACATAAAACCAGCACCTTTTGATTCATGTGTGAACATTTTTACTTGTAATGTCAATTATGACATTAGATGAAGGTATGTCAAGTTATTTTTTGATTTTCCCTCGTTTCCATATAATGGGGAGGGGAGTAAGGATATCATGCTAGCAGTGTGACACTTCAGTATGCCAATTACTGGGAGAGAAATCACAGGGGAATTACTATGGCTTTTTCCCTATTTAAAGACTTCATGTTGACCACAGTTTCATATCATACAATCTCTTCACTTCTTCCAGAAAAAAAGACTTCTAATGCAAACAACAGGAGGCTGGTATTCAGTTTGTTGTCTTCCTTAATAGATTTCGTTGTTGTTCTTGGAAGGAGGAAGATATAAGGAGTGGTAACAAAATACATTTACAGTTTTACAAGTTGAAGACATCACTGTTGATCATGAACTCATCTAGATTCACCCCAAACCTATGTTTTCTTATAATTGAAGCTATATTAACAGGAAGAACAGTGTGTATAGTGGTTTGAGTGTTTAGAGACCAGGCGTCAAATACCCTTTCAGCTATGGAAACCCGTTGGGTGACCTTGGGTAAGACACCCTCTCTCAGTCTCAGAGAAAGGCAATGGCAAATCCCATCTGAATCAATCTTGTCAAGAAAACCCCACCTTAAGGTCTCCATAAATCAGAAATGATTTGAAGCCACACAACAACAACAACATAGGAAGAACTCTGTGTCTGCCTTGCTGAAAAATAGGGTAGTGGGTAGATAAAAAAAAAATAGGGAGAATGGCTAGAACACACAGTCTCTGGATTATAGCCTGGAAATTTATAGGCAGGTAAGATAATTCTCATAACTGTGCATGACCTGATAAGGATAATAACATTAACCTGTTAACCAAATCCACTGATCCATGAATCCAATCTTATTTCTTTGTTACACGGTTAGCTGGTTTAATAGGCATTCTTTCTTTGTAGAGATTTGGGAACCATAGTTTTGAGAAAGGGTTCAATAACACTAATACAGAATCCTCACCAAACTACAGTGCTTAGGATTCTTTGGTAAAGCATGACAGCTATTATTGGAAATTATTATTGAAAACTGATACATGTTTGAAGCTCATAGAGGGGGGAAAGGTTATCTAAAATATGTGTGCCTTTCTTTTCTTTCTTAGGTACATTCAATTAAAAAATGGCTTGAATGCACTCTTGATCTCTGACTTGACTCTCAATGAGTGCAGTTCTTCATCAGATGAGGAAGTAGAAGATCAAATATCTTCTGGAAATGAGAGTGAAGAAGAAGCTAGCAGCATGTTTCTAGACAAAGACAGCAGCATTGAGGAAGAGAGAAAATCTGGGAACACAGAATTTGGAGATGACTCTGGAGGTGGAGAAGTTGGTAGTGATGTGACTGTTGAAGATTTTGGTGGCGAAACTGTTACTGACAGTCATGTTGACAAACATGGGAGAGAGCATGAGGATCCTGATATATATGAAGAACTGGTGAAACAAGAAGATGAAAATAAGATGGGGAGTACAGAAAAGCAGGTATGTGATATGGACAGGAAAATTATGGGGCTAATCTAATCAATGGCATTTCACTCAAACTTGCAAAGTATAGTCAATGGTAGAGCTTGGGTTGGACCTTAAGGGATAAAATCAGCAGTGATGTAGGCACGAGTCAATTGATTCAGACTCAAGTTGGACTCAAGTCACTTCAGTGACTCAACTTGGACTCGACTAGACAATAAATGGTACACTGACTTGACTCGACTCATGACTTGTATATTTTTAATGACTGACTTGCTGCCCTTGGTTCAGTAATGAAGCCCATTCATCCAGAAACTTTATGACTTTGAACAACAGTTCCATCTCTTTTTGCCTACTGGTCACATAATGAACTATCTCAAGCCCAAAGTGTGGGTGCATTTCTTGAAACAGCAAATGGGCTAGATAACTGGTTTGAGGAGGGATTGAGGTAGCCTAGCAGCCTGTCCCTGCTGCATTTTGGAGGAGGCTTCTAAAATTTTCCCTGATAGCAGAAGGCAAGACTTGCCCCCAGAGCTCAGGGCATGTTTCTCAGAGGGAAACAACAAATGTGTTAGGCAACAGGCGTGAGGAGGAAGGATCCTTCCTTCTAAAGCTTTTAAAGCTTCAGTAATCAGGAGTAAGAAGGATCCCATTCCCTGCTTCCAAAAAAGTCTCCAGCTTTGGAAATGGGGAATAAGAAGTATCCTATTCCCCAGTTGAGAAGCTGCAGACTCTTTTGTGCCCATTGACACCAAAGCCTCCAGTTTAAGGAATGGGGAGTTAGATGGATCCTATTCCTCACTTCTGAAGCTGCAGAACCTTCTAAGCCCATTGAATACACACACACACACACACACACACCACCACCACCACCACCACCACCTCTTTTTTTTCTGTTAAAGTTGGCTTTGACACTTGAGATTTGACTTGAAAGTATCTTGCAAGAACTTGAGACTCAACTTGAGACTTGAAGGTAGAGATTTGAAACTTGATTTGAGACTTGGAGTAAAAGACTTAAATACATCATTGAAAATCAAGTGTCCTGCAGCCTATCCAGGGACCTTCCACAGGCTGGATCATGATTTGAGCAGCAGGCAGAATGAAATGACATCAGCATCTGGATTAGCATGAGTGTGCTGGTGCCCACAAAAGGCTGATGCTGTTTGCCACAGCATCTCGCCTTCTCAATGTGTGTATGTTTGTGTGTGTGTGTGTGTGAGAGAGAGAGAGAGAGAGAGAGAGAGGAGGGAGAGAGATTAACTGTATCTTTCTAAGACCCAGAACAAATTTTTCAGAAGTGTTCTTTGTTTGTCTATATATTATTTTTGTGGTGGTGGTAGTTGTTATTTTCTACCAAGTTCACTTCAATCTATGGAACCCCTATGAATGAGGTTCCCTGTTTTCCTACTGCCTTTCAGTTTACCAAGTACTGTTGTCTTTTTCAATTAGTCATGTTGTTTTGTGATATGACCAAAGTATGACAGCAACAGTTTAGTCATCTTTACTTGTAATGAGACTTGAGGATTGATTTGCTCTAGAACTCATTAACGTATCTTTCTGGCAGTCCATGGTATCTGTAGAACTCTTCTCCAGCAATGTCATTCATAGAGATAGAGATAGAGATAGAGATAGAGATAGAGATAGAGATAATGGACACTGAGTAGCTAACTGGGCATGTGTATGTATATAAATGCTCACTTTATTGTTTGTCTATCAAATATATACTTCCCATTCGATATCAAAATGGTGCTTTTGCCCAATGACTGTATTCAGCATCAAGGCAGCAGAAACAAACTCCACTTAATTTCTGTAGTAATGATGACGCTGTGAAATGAGTGAGCTTAAAATACAAAACCACATATACTCAGACTATTCTTTTAACCAAAGAAGTGTTTTTATTGGGGAGGGGGCAGTGTTTTGTATTTCTAATCTACCATGTATATACAAAGAATTGTTACACATGGAATGGAAAGTTACACAGAGAAATATTGATTGCTGCTGAAGCCATAAACACAGCTATCGAAAGCAGCATGCCTAACTGTGTCCCTAGCTACACCAGGCAAAGGATCACAATCAATCACAGTTTGCCGAAAAGTATACCTGTAGAATACGCATGTCTGTAAGCTTATGTTTATCACATCTGCACTTTATATTTTATGAGCATGTATCCAAACAATATAACATCTGAATTAGCTCAGAGCACTGTGGCTTTTAACCTTTATTTGTTTGATTTCATTTCATTGCTTTGCTCTTTGAGATAAAATCGTTCCAAGGCAGTTCTGAATTTTTAAAAAAGGCAGTCCTGAACAATGAAAGGAATATCAGAGACTAAATCAGCAGAACTTTTTAAAGAAAAAACTACAGGGACTCTGCACAGCGGCAGTACGATTTATTCATAGCCTGGCTGAACTGAAAGTTAATTATATCATGTTTGTGAATGATAAGAAAAGGGTTCTAGTAGTTTTTCCTTTAAAAAAATGTTGGAAAAGGTGTTCAGACATGCCACTTTATGCAAAAAAAATCCATGAGCAAGCTGTGTGGATCCATCATTCTCCCATGCTTCCAGTATGTATGAAAATAGACCCAGTAGGCACAAATTTCCCAACAAAGAAGAATCCTGATTGGACCAGGATCCACTCTGACATGACAATGTTGAATGCACCTTTATCATGGGAACTCTGTGCAAAGCAGGGACTATCATGTGCCATTCCACATCATCTCCCCCAAAGTACCATCCTTTATGGTACCCGCCACTCTCATCTAAACTAAAAACAAGTCAGAGGAAAGGATCCTTGTACAAATCCATGGACTTAGGGTGGTTAATTGGTCCTTCAAATAAAGCCTGTTGAGAAATGTGAGAAATACTAGTGGATCTCTCAGAATAACCCAATTGGCAAATAGAAGCAGAACAACAACCAGTTCCATGTTCACTCACACATACCTAAGAACTAACAGAGAAAGAAATAAGCTTAGTTTTCTTTGTAAAACATATAGAAGTAGCTTTATTTACAAATTACTCATGCAAAATCAAACACATGGCTTAACAGAGAAAAGCAAGAAAAGGAGAGGAAGAAAAGAAAAATGGCTGCAGGATACAGAGCATGAGAACAAAAGGAAACAAAGAGAAAGTCTGCAAACATGCAAGCTAGCAATCAGTGAGTAAAAGCTTGCAAGTTTGCTAACTCTAACAAAGCCAGTAGAGGCTCGTATAGCTTTGATCCTGCCCATCAGTTACATCATAGGTCAGCATATCTTTAAAAGAAATAAATCAAATGTTCCATAAAACCCATAAAGAAAAGACAGAATGGAATGCATAAGATCTTATTGTACCTCCAGGGGGGCGTAAATTGTCCCCTATTTAAAAAAAACACTTCTGTAATAAGGAAACTAACACAATATGGGGCTCCTTCATACTACACATTTATAGCACTATGATTCCACTTTAACTGGCATAGCAATATCCTATGGAATCCTGAGACTTGCAGTTTAGGAAGGGCTATTTAGATATCTCAGCCAAAGAATTCTATTGCCTCATCAAACTATGAATGCCAGGATTCTATAGGTTCCAGCCACAATATTTAAAGAGCTACTAAAGTGTTATAACTGTGTAGTTTGAAAGGACCCATGGAAAAAAATGGGCAGACCTCTTCTTGAGGTGTTAGCTTGTTTACCTTTGAGTTTCCCTGCCTCATCAATCTTTGGCCAGAATCTTATTGGTGCCTTATATCTGCTTAAATTACCCACAAAAACAGTTAGACTTTTTTATCCTAAGTTCCTTTTAAGACTACAAAATTATATGAGTATGATTCCACTTTAACTGCCATGTCCTAGGGAATCCTGGAACAGTGGTGGAGCTTGGAATGTGGGGAGGGGGTGGGTCTAAGATGCAAGGGCTGTGGCCACCATGCATGGGCCATGGCTGTGGGGCATGGGGCGTGGTCAGGGCATGTGAGGGCATGACTACAGGCTGGGACACCCCCAAAAATATTGCCTCCTGGGGACAAACATTCTCTCACCCACCCTGTCCCTACATGACTGTCTTAGGGTCTCCAATTCAGGAAGAGTTAGTTAGAATTCTCAACCAGGAAAATCTTGTGCCCACCAAATTACAAACCCCAGGATTCTAGTGGATGTAGTCTTGGCTGTTAAGGTGGAATCATACTGCTCTATTTATATAGTGTGAAAGAGTGCTCATGTGCAAAGTCTACACTGAGGCCATTTCCTCACTAGACTGTTATAAGTGCTATTATTCCATTATTCCTATGGAATCCTGGGGTTTTCAGTTTAGGGAGGGGCATTTAAAATTCTCAGCTAGAGAGCTCTTTGGCCTCAGTAAACTACAAATCCCAGAATTCCACAGGATGTTGAAAGTGGAATAATAGCACTGTAACAGCATAGTACGGAAATGGCCTGAGTTCCTGGTCATGGAAGTGAAGCTGAGCATGGTATTCCACTGTGCATGCAGATATGCATTCAACTGCATATTCTGTTGCATATCTGGTTGCACAACATTGCTAGTCAGCACAAGGATCATGTAGCACAATCAACACATAACTCACCATGTGGAAAATTCGGTGTAAAATCTTGGCTAAAACATGACACCTTTTCTTTTGCAATATGAAATGGGGAAAACTTGGGATTCTTGATGCTTGTGTTAGCCCAGGTCTGAGTATGACTGCAAGGAAAATTAAAGAAAGGAATATGCTGGAGGCTATATTTCAAAGGAAGGAACTGGCAATACCAGCTCTGACTAGTCCTTGCCTAAGAAAACCCTATGACATTAATGGGGTTGACATAAGTCCACAAGTGGCTTGAAGGCACTTGCACACACATAATAACATCTTGATCTGTTTTTCTCTTTGCAGGGGATTTGGGGTGGGATGGGGTACCATAGTGATAGAAAAAAAATATTTAATACTGGGGAAAAATGCTGTGATGTTTTGCCTGTGATGTAATGCCCATTCTTTTCCTCTCTCCCTTTCGCTCTTTCTCCCTTCCTTCTCCCTTTATTTTTATTGCAGTCTGCAGCTGCCCTTGCTGTTTGCATTGGCAGTTTCTGTGACCCAGATGATTTACCTGGACTGGCTCATTTTTTGGAACATAGTACGTGACCGCTTCTTTTTCTTTCTCATTCTTATTAAATTAGAGACAAAATGGTAATCATTTCTTCCTTCGGAATGCAGGTTTCTAGAATGAAAATGTGATTATGTACTGCTTGTAGGGTTTTTTCCCCCCACTGTATTTTCTTTTACCATTTTTATACCCAATATACCTTTCAAAGCCAATGAAGTCCTTTCAAAGTCAATTAAAAGAAGATTTAAAAGTACTAATTAATGAGTTATAATTAGAGACACCCACTTTTTAAATTTCCCACAATATCCTGGATCAGTGCCATGTTGCTTGTGCTAGAGTTTGGTGGAAAATTTTTAAATTATAATGGCGGCCACTTTTGAAAGGGCAGACGCTTTTCTAAGCACTTGTCAACTTTTAGTACCAAAGAAACCCATAGCCAGAGGATCAAAATAAGTGTCAATGTCAGTGCTGGTGACCTTTATTAAGGTGTCTGAGTTCTCCTATACCCTCCCACATTTTACAGATTAAAACTGGAACACAAGTGCCCAGGGAACATCTGTGCGGTCAAATTAGCAAAAGTTGTTAATAAATAAGGCAGCTTACTTTTGCCTGAGCCTAATGGGAAGGACAAGATTCCACCCTCTCTTGTCCTTTCATCTTCTTGAGTTAACAGAGTAGAAACTGCTTTTGCATTTTGAACTCAGTTTGAGGCGATTAAAAAATTGAGGACAAAGGGGGAAAGTGGGATGAGAAGAGAGAAACTGGAACGTTTTAAAAGCAGATGAAAAAGTGGGATGACAGAAGATTAATCATGGATACTCCTGGCAAATCAGAAAAGTTGGAAGGTATGGTATTGCACAGCATGAAATTTCATTTTTAAAAGATCATACTAGCTATTAATAATTACTTTCTCAAAGTGGCATATGCATCCTTTGTGTTTGCTTTCTCTACATAATAATACCTCAGAAATGGCAAAATGGCCACTAATAACAAAACAAAACAAAACAAAATCCCCCAGATGACCACCCACAAATATTTTCAAAGTAACAAATAAAAATTACTCATTACACTAAAAAAGCAACAATATTGTATTATTACATTATTTCATAAAGGTGTTGCTGCTGTGTCATCCTTACCCCTTCATAACACTTGACATATTATGGCATTGCTTGCAGTGTCTTATTTACAAGGACCTTGTCGACTGGTTATGAACCCATTTCAGTTTCTTTTTTAGGCATCAGAGGCCTTGTGAAGCATCGCAAAAGCCTTTTCGGCTTAGTAGTTTTCAGATCAAGGTGTTGACTTAAGCTTTAAAAGACCTGAACAATTTTCACAGGGCTATTTCAGGAGCGTCTGTCTTGATCAATAGCTGTCTAGATGTTAGTATCTTCACAAGAAGCCTACTGGAAAATATCATTGTTTGCAGAGAACTACTTGGTGGTAAAGAGCTTTCTCACTGTCAACAGATATTTGCCATGTCATTGGGGTAGTGAATCCACTCTGTGTTTTAATCCAAACTTTCAAGGCCAATCCAAACTGCTGGAAATAGGGTTCAGCAACTTGGATAGCTCCTTGAGAGTTCAGACTAAAACCCTTACCAAACTCACTTTCTGAGTGACATAGAAGCCACTGGCTGCTGTAGGACTTTTTCTCCAGTGATGTTCCCAAATTGCAGAATGAATCATAGAGCTGGAAGAGACTACAGGGGCCATCCAGTCCAACACCCTGCTATGCAGGAATACATATCAAAGCACTCTCTTCAGAGCTGCAAAGAGACTAGCAACTCTCATCACTTTTAGATGTTTCTTCAAATTGGCCTTTTAAGCATTTTAAACATTTATCAATTACTGATTTTTAACAGTGTTCATGTTTAAACTGTAGGGATGATTTTAAAGGCTTTATTGCTCAGGTTATTTCAGAGGTGTTAGCCATTGTATACGTGTATACATATGTGCATGTTTGGAAAGACAGGACAGCAAAGTAGACTGGCATCCTGTTAGTCAGTTAGACTTACGGCCCTATAACTGTTTCCTTTTCACATTTACAATCATGGTGCCATAGCCACCATGGTAAATGCCTCCCATCTCCCTTAAAATCCAACCAGTTTTACCAAGGGAATGAAGTTCTGTAGCACTGGAAAGCAAGCACTGATGGATGATGCATCACTCCAGCAATCCGTCATACACAAGGAGTTGTGACAGAATACTGCCGGGTCCCAGCTTCTATTTATCAAGGCTGGTTGCTGGCAGGAGGGGGTTGAATGTATCATCCTTACTAGAACCCCACTTACTAGCACAGTAGAACTCAAGCCCTCAGTGCAGCTGGCTGGATTTTTAAGTGTGTTTGGGGTTCAGACCCATGTTCCATGTGTGTATTTAAGCATATGTGTACCTCTTAATTGGCTACACAATTATTGTTGTTTTCTTTCAGTGGTATTCATGGGTAGCCAAAAATACCCAGATGAAAATGGATTTGATACGTTCCTCAAGAAGCATGGTGGCTCAGACAATGCTTCAACAGATACAGAACGAACAGTCTTCCAATTTGATATCCAAAGGATATATTTTAAAGAAGCCCTGGACAGGTATTTTAGCAGTACAGAAGCAAGTAGTTGAGGGGATTAACTAAATAAGTAATGCAAAAATCATCAGCACAAGGAGCCATACATGTTAATATCCTCTTCCATATCAGGTATGGTTATAGATGTGAGCTTTCTCAATCTTGCCCTCTCTTTAACTTCCATTTTTTTAAATTTCTCAAATTCTTTCTGGTTCCTTTACAAAGAAATTTGCAGATTTTTATAACTCCTTCAACCCATTTCCACATGTCAAATTCAACAGCTGTTTCTTCACCCTGCCAGAGACTGAAAGTAGTGACTTAAAGTAATTCAATTGCCTATAAAAAGTTATAATTTGGAGTTAACGAGGGCACAGCAAAGATACATTTCAAATAATAGTATGTAGGAACATATCACCTTCTTTAGTATAATGAATGATGTATTCTAATGAGTTTTAAAATACATTTCAGGCATTTTTAGAGGTATTTTGACATGAATTTCAATGTTGCAGGCCACGCTCTGCTAAACAAACCATGGTGTTTGAAGGGAGAGTGAACAGTATATGTGTTGCTACCCACTGGGTGAGGCTAGAAAAAAGCAAGAAGAGTTACAGGAAATCAGGCAAAAAGACCTTAACTGCAAACATTGTTAGATACCATGCTTGAGCAGCACTCATGAAATATATTTGACTTCTTATCCTATCATCCACAGCCACAATAGGGTTGTGGGATTTGCACACTTCTGTAAAGTTGGGGGAACAATCTAAACAAAAAGAAAATTTTGAAACAGCTAATAAAAATTTGCCACTTACATGTAACAGTGTCAGTAGTATGTGCCATTTTCTTTGGCTTCTAATGTTAATATTAATGATTAACATCATGCCAAATGCAACATGTTAAATGTTTTCCCAATACAAAATTAGCATAAACTGATTAAATGTTCTAGCTTACTAATGGAAGGTTTTAAGCTTCTTGAAATGTGTTAAGCTTTTTCTACTGTCATTCCAATATGTATACAAGCTGTTAACAATGAGGGGCTTGTTGGGAAAAAGAGACAGCAACTCTAATTCAGCACCTTAATAATGGTATAAATATGTAGGAATTCAAAACCATACTTGAAGAGTTCAGTATTCAAGGACCTCTACTGCAAAATGTGATATGATTAGTTTCACTTTCTCCCACATTCTTTCTTTTACATTCACAAATATTTTCCTGAATTTTGGAAAATTCTTATTTTAAAAGCCCAGATTCAGTTCTTGCCCATTCCTATTCTCTTCTCTCTTGTGCCTTATTTATATTATATTATATTATATTATATTATATTATATTATATTATATTATATTATATTATATTTATTTTGGCCTTTCTTCTCCATGAGTAAGGACATATCCAGACTGACTAAAAAAAAACAACAGGTTTTATTTCTGATTTTGTTTTAGAGTTTCATACACATTTTGTTTATCCCAGTATAATCTGAGACTTTTTATACCAGCTGCACAGGTTGGTTTATTTTAGCTTGCTATAAGATTGAAAAGAACAGGAACAAAATCTGGGACTTTTCAATCTATCTGGATGTGCCCTGGTATGACTTGGGTATAGACTTTTGTCATAGATATTGGTCCCAGATCCTCATGCAATTGTTGAAAGAATTCTTTGGGGAAAGCACTAGTACAGGAGACTAAAAAAGGGGGACAATTTGAAAGTGCACATCAATGAGTATCCTAGGGCTGTGTTTATTATACCCTTTTGTAATAGGCGCAGTACCCACTGAATCTAAATATAACTCACTGAAAAAGTTCTTTGAAAACAGGAGATTGGCATTAGGATTTCCTGACCTGGAAGCCAGGAAACCACAATGTTCCGAACAAATCTGTTTTTTA
This sequence comes from Ctenosaura bakeri, assembly GCA_948474755.1. Taxonomy (NCBI): domain Eukaryota; kingdom Metazoa; phylum Chordata; class Lepidosauria; order Squamata; family Iguanidae; genus Ctenosaura; species Ctenosaura bakeri. The sequence continues at coordinate 269,848 of CAOLHI010001656.1, forward strand.
AAAAGGTATCAGATACAGTTGAGTTCGTTGGCTTAGTCCTAACTAGAGAAGAGCCATTGTGATCAAAGGAACAAATGGAAGTTGTGACTAACAAATTCTCTTCATTTCAACCGGTCTACTCTAGTTGGATATAATATCAGATTTAGCCAGTTGCTCCTTGTGTACAGTCAAAAGGACCTCTACACATATACAGTTAAAAATAGAATATTTTGATTCAGCTTACAGGTTGAAAAACAAAACAATACAATAGAAAGACCACGTCTGTTATTATTATGTTTATTTTCTAGATTGGCACAGTTTTTCATTCATCCACTGATGATTAAAGATGCAATTGACCGAGAAGTTGAAGCTGTAGACAGTGGTAAAACAAATGGGTTTGATTTTTATATATATATATATATAATGGTTATTGATATTCTTGCAGTTCTTGGGAAACCTATCTCATTAAGTTTTTTTCGGAGCATTCCTTATGGTGAAATTTGGATGACCTATCTTTTATATAACAACTTTACAAAAGTAATATTTAGATACAATGGCCACAATCCAAAGAGTTAACTATACTTAAGCCTTTTGAAATCAGGAGCCTTCTGTGTATTAAACTTTGGACTGTGGTCAATAAATTTAGAGAGTGTGATTTTATGAACTCCCAAAGCAAATCAAACCAGGGAATTAATGATAGGACTACACTTCTAAGAATATCTTTGAGAAACAAATCCTGTTCAGTTCAGCAGGACCTAATGTTGTATATAGATGTCTTGATTGAACTATAAGTCATTATAAAATGTAGAGATATGTTAACTTTCTGGTGTGCATTCTGTGCATTATTATAAACATGATATTGGGGAAGAAATACAACTTCCTTTTTCTAAGACTTTTCAGAGATGGGAAAAGTTGCTTTTTTGACTATAGCTTCCAAATTCCCACTGCTGGTTGAGGAATTCTGGGACTTGTAGTCCAAGCAAGCAAGTTTTCTGATCTCTGGTTTTTCTCTGCATTTATAATGAATCTGGTTTTTGAGCTACACTGGATGCGAGGAGACAAAGAATCGGTATCACTCTGAGCTTCAAGGAAATCTTGGGCTTTAGAGCTATGGAATCAAAACAAATACAACAGAGAGCACAGGAAAGTGGCAAGCATGGCCACAATATCGGTATTGTACCACTTTGGAAGAGTAGCTACTCTGATATGTTATTGGAATTATTGGAACTGGCAGGGGGTGAAAAGGAAGGATGCTTACAGCCTATATTGATTCATCAAAAGATCCAAGGCAATAAACTCATTCTTTTCATTCAGATACAACATTGAGTGCCAGCAGACCTGTGTGTTATGGTTCAGTGGCAGTTTTGATGAATGGTTGAGCCACATCCTCATGGATAGAACACAACCCAAGTCTGAATCCAAGTCTGTGCTTCTGCTTGTGGTCAAAAGAGCACAGAACATAAACACCTTTGATAAGATCACAAAAATAGATCTATTGCACTCTGTTAGAAAGGTGTATGCCACCCAAAAGTCCAATATGATCAAGGACCTTGCCTCTTTCCAGGCACCATATTTGTCCTGTGGCACCATGGTGACAAAGACCTTGAAGAAGAGGAAGGCAATATCTAGAAACTCACAGGCTCCAGTTCATTGTGCTGCTGCCTGTACCACTGTTAATTAACAGGTTGATTTGCTGGAGGTATTTCCTTTCACAGCGGCACTGTGAGACCCTCTAAGTTATAAAACAACTATTAATTTTCCCTCTCTGTGATTCTCATTTTATTGTTCATGTCAAATGAGGTATGACACTTATTTCATGGCTGGGTATTATTTTGTCTTCTTTTTCTCATATGATTTTATCATATCATTGATACTCCTAACATCTGCTGCTTAATGTGTTCTTTAAAACCAACAGAATATCAAATAGCAAGGCCTTCTGATGCTAACAGAAGAGAATTGCTGCTTGGAAGCCTTGCAAAACCAGGACATCCTATGAGAAAATTCTTTTGGGGTAAGTATGATATTCCGAGAGTCTCATTGATGTGTTCAAGATTCAAGTATAGCAAGATATGCAAAACTGAAGTTGCTTGGAAGTATTGCATTCAGTATTTGAGAGTGTTTGCACTTCCAAATGTTCTTAATTCTGAGTATTTCCACATACCTTCAAAATACTTTGTTTTTGAAAGTAAACTTCTGCCTTGTTGAGGATTTTACCTAACATGGCTCAACTTAGTAAGTCCAAGTCTAAAAAAATAGCTAATGAAATGGCAAATGACTTACTAGCATATCAGTAGACTGTTTTAGCAGACTTACTTTATTAAATGCTTCCTTATTGAAAAGAATGAATTTTATGTAGATAATAAAAAATTCAGGAGACAAAATGGAAACCATGAGAATTAAGGAAAGAAGTTGGTGGCATAACCTTTTGTAGACATAAGTCTGCTTCATCAAATGCATAGAGTGAAGCATTTGGGAACAGACAATAAGTCTTTCCAGCATTCACGTGGTTTATGTACTTGCCTTGGTTTTAGGCAATCTCTTTTCTCCCAGCTTTGTCCCCAAACAACCATTGACCATTGTTAAATTTGACCACTGTGAATTTGTCACCTATATTATATCTACATTTTGCATTTCTATTGCTATATGCAAACCCAGCCTGCTCATTCATAGGTAGAAATGTCTGTCTCTTCACATAGTTTGCCAGTGAATGTAGATGATACCAAACTGAATAATTGACTTCCTAAAGTAACTTCCTGTGTTTTCATAAGATCACCTTGGAAAAATCCGTTATTGGTCTATCTTAGTTGGACTAATTTCCTGAGTGGATTTTCTCTTTGATTGTTGAATAACAGGAATATGAAGGATAAGATGTTTTGCTGCAAGTTAATATTCAGTTGATACTGGATTGGTTTGTGCTTTAAAGAACATCCACCATGCTTCATCCCAGAAAAACTATTTAGAAAGAGCTGCATGCTGTAGAAACAAATAAAATGCACACTGATATTGAAATCAGAAAGCAAAGCCCTTCTTAATAATATTTACAGGTAATGCAGAAACACTGAAACATGTGCCAAGAAAGAAAAACATTGACACATATGCAAGGCTGCGGGATTTCAGGAAACGTTACTATTCAGCTCACTACATGAATCTTGTTGTCCAGTCAAGAGGTATGAAGGTCGCCCTTTCCTAAACCATAAACAATTAATTATAAGTGTATGTTCATGATGTGATGTTATATGAAGTCTTTTGAAGAATGTTGAGAAATGATCAGTGCTGTGTGACCCAATACCAGGAGCAACTGTGTTGACAGAGTAGTTACCAGGATAAGATACAGACAGTAATTGGTCTTAGTGCAGTTTCATAACTTACAATATCGTGCCAGTGCTATGAGATAGTCTAGATCAATCTGATGGTGCAGGAACATACGACAGTGTCAGTGGACCTACCTCTAGATTCTTAGATGCAGCATAGTGGTATCATAAATGGAACAGTGAACATTCCCAAAAAATGTGCCTCTCATACTTATGCGGGGCAGGGTATGGTTATGCTTAAAAGGTGGTGAAGTGCATCCCAAGTGCACCTTGCTCCTCATCAGGGGAAGAACATTTTGCCTCACTGTCATGTATTTGGGGTGATAGCAGATGAGCTGAGGGTAAAATTCATGAGACTGTTTTGCAGAAGCAAGTACTCCTTTGATACTGCAGTCATTGACTAATGAACAACATGCACGTTTAAGCTTAGATTGACTATGTAAGCATCTCTTTTACAGGATGATATACACACCTGAAAATTTATTCCTGATGCCACACATATGTACTGAGGCAGAAAATATATTGGCATGCTATCTCCTCTACTATGAAATATCCATAGCCCTATTCAGGTGTTCTTTTTTAGGGATAGAATTACATATGAAAAGGGTTGTGTGTTACCTTGGTCCATTCTGAACTTACTCTGCTCATGTAAAAAGCAATATGATGGAAGCAGAGAGATTCCTGTTATGAATGTCTGGCTGATTTTCCAGGGTTCTGCTACACATGGAGAGCTTCCATGTGTATATCATTCAGATATGCATGTGTGTATTAAATCAGAACACCAAATGTAGCCCTATACATCCAGATATTTAAACTACATGTTGTATATCTGAGAGAATGGAGGGAAGAGCAGGACTGCAGTACCATATTTCACCCCACAACGTAAAGGTGGTCATTAAAATTCCTGGATATAGCCAACATGTGTACAACTGTATGGGCATAGTATACTGTGAGCACTACTGGGAACATGAAACATACAAGGTTTCCAGTGTCAAGGAATTCTATGTGGAACTGCACAGGCCTTCAGCTGCCTGTCCTTTCTGCATTCTAAGAAGGCCTTCAGCTATGGAACACTGAGCCTCAAGTCTCTTACCACTTCCTATTTCGGCTTTCTTATATGCAGTCTCAGAAACATGGAGTGTGTCTCCTCTGCTTTCTCCATCCCCTTTTAAATAGTGATGCAAGACACACACAGCTCAAATAATGTCAAAATAATATGCATTAGTGTCCCATAAATTATGCAGATAGTTAGTATCAGACCAGTGGGGAAACATGTGTTGAGTCTTCCTAGTGTAAGTATCTGCCTAAGACTTGTATCTCTCTCTTTCATCTTAATGTTAAGTAACTGGCTAGCTAGATACTTATTAGGTGTCATCTGACCAGCAATATCTGTGTACATGAGGACCAAAAAAAAAAAAAACCTGCCCGGGGGAAGGTCAGAGGAAACCCTGGAAGATTCTGTAGCATTGTCACTTTGATTGGGCAAAGGCTATCCAGGTTTAGTGCAACACCATAGCCCAACTTTTCACCATTGTCTACATTGTGCACGTACTCTGAAAGTAGTGGCCAGACACAAGTGATGGGGTATAAAACTAGCTACAATTTATTTAGTATTTACAAATCTCTGAAACTGCAGTGGGGCTTCCTCTGGTACATGGTGAGACACCTAAGCCCTGACACCAGTCTGTAACCTAGCAGTCTGAAAGCAGCTGGCCTTTTAGCGCATAAGACTTCCCTGTCCCAGTGCCCCTCAGACCCCAAGCTTTAAAAGGAAACTTGGCCAGGATGTCCGCAATGGTCATTCCAGAACCTTAGTCCCATAAAACCCAAGGAGCCAGTTCAGATATCAGCCCTTTACCCAAACAATTTGGTCTTTGTCATTCTACCGCATCCCATGTTCCACGGTACCCAAATATACGACCTATTCAAATGGCAACACCTAGCCAATTCTTCCCATCTGTTCTGGGCCACCAGTGCAGGGTGGGCAAAGTCTTCTTTTGTACCTTTTAAAAAACATTGTTAATCAGGCACCCAAGGCCAAACATTTCTACCTGGCCTCAAAGGTGATCAGAGAAAGCCTGCACTGACTCACAGGGCAAGAGGGTGGAGTCAACTCCAGAAAAAGAGTCCAGGGCAAGCAGGGTCTTTTATACTCCTCAGTCTCCATGCCTTCCTCTTCCTCCAGGGTATGCAAAAGTAGCCCCATCCCTTCAAGCAGCTCATAGAGGTACAGGTGGAAAAACAGCTGGATTTTTGCAGAAGCAACAAGTTTACACCACTTATTGACAAATACAGAATCATAATTATCAGCTGTTGCAGAATGTCATATGTGCAGCAATTTCAGCATATGATATGTGCAAATATGGCCAGACATGGACAACCAGCTGAGTATCTGAACATAACACAGAGAGATCTGGATATGACAGAAAATGACTCAGACATGGTTAACAAGCTGATGAGACTGCCGTAAAACATCAGGATACATTGGACCAATCATACAAATGTATAGAGTGAGCATAATTCACATGTGCACCAATATGTGGTACCTACAGTACTACTATATGTGATAGGGCTTTTTCTGAGGTGGCACCTCAGTTAATGTACTCCCTTCCTTGAGAGAGTGAGTTATTTGCCATAGTTTTGTCTTTTAGGCATCAGTTAAAAATAAACACTTGTACAATCTTTTAGGAAATAAGCAATGTTTAATGTCTTTGCTACTTCTTTGTGATACGCTTACTGCACTTTAGTAGATATTTATATGTTATGGTATTGGAGATGTTCAACTTTAGCCATCTACCAGCTGTGCTTTTAGATCTATAGTTTTCTGCTATTTGTAATTTTTGGTTTTTGTGCAAACTTATTAGCTGCCCTGAGTTGTTATGGGAAAGGTTGAAGTAAATTCGAATACATACACAGAGAGACAACCTTTTCCTAAGCATATCTTTGGTACTGTTATTTTAACTTTATCCTTGTGGTAAGACATGATTTCCTATTTTCTTTCTTTCCTTTTAAATCTTATTAGAGACTCTGAATACTTTGGAAAAATGGGTGACTGAAATCTTCTCACAAATCCCAAATAAGTAAGATTATTTATGGATTCTTTTAGAAGATAGATCCTTTTTGGCATTTGCAAATTTTGTATGCCACATGTTTCATCATAAATGTGAATGAAAAAGGATGTGCTCAAATTTAACATTGCATTCCAAAGATATTGATATAAGAAGAAATTCATGTGTAGCTTTGGCTTTTAAAAATGCTGATAACTGTTATAAAATAAAGATAAAGGAAGCCCCCACCTTTTGATGCCCCATCAGCTGATGACTCACTCTTTTAATACTTCCAAGTTAAGCACAACTTCTATTAATTAGACATGGATTCTGTTCTTTCATCAGTTCTTCATAGCAATGGAAACTCACTTGGAACTGCTTGCATGCATGCGTTGCTGGCAAAGTGAGCTGAGAGACGGTGAGGGGAGCATTAAGCATGCTGAGAAACTTTGCAGGCAACCTTTGTAAAACAAGAATAACTCTGTTCTCTTAATGACTGACCCTTGTCTTTCTATTCTGTTTTAGTGTCTTTCTATTCTCTTCTCTGTTATTGTGAAGAGACAGCCTTAGATCATCAAGGTGGAAATTGCTAGAGGAAACTGCCATACTGCTTCCTTTTACTATGGACATAATAGAATTGGGAGTTTCTGTAGTCTGGAATTCAGTTGACTGTATTTTTAAGCACTACTCTGCCAGCATTTTGCTTGTTCCTCATTGACTGTTGGTACTTATTCATTGCTTATCCAAAATCCACAAAAACAGTAAACAACTTTTTGTACAATGTACAATATATAATAAAAAACCAACATCTGTATAGCATTCTTCTGGGAATGTTCCTAAGGGCAAAGCTACATCTCTGAAGGCACATGGGGCATTCTTAGCCTCATGTTTACAGCTGCTCTGAAAATTAAACTAGCTTTTTGCAAAGGTAGCAAGAAAGGATATTAATTCATCATCATCTGCCTACTACTTTCCCCTTCTAAATCTACCCCACCCTACCTCCAACCAAGGCAGGGCTTCTAAGCAGTATGTCATTTTCTTATTCTTCCTTTTGGCTTCCAAAAAGATAGCTCCCCATGTTAACCATCATATAACAAAGTAAAAATGTTTCCATTGAAAGGATGGAAAGAATATTCAAAAATATATGAAAAATGGTTTTTAAAAAACATGTTTGTTGAGAAACCCTGACAAAAAGAATCCTGGACTGATGAGAACCTTCATAGTTTTGGAACAGAAAATAGCATTTTCTGCATGGAAAATAAAATTTCAATGTAGAACTATTAAACTTTACAAAGAAAATGTTGTTTTCTGCGTAGAAAAAAAACTGTAATTGGGTATTTGTTCTAAGTAAAACTTGTACATAGAAAACAGCCTTTACTGATCAGGAATTACTATGTCTGCACTGAAATATTATTTCCCACACAGAAAATGTTCTTTCCTGTGAAAAAAATGCTGGTTTCTACACAAAACTACCAAGTGTGAATTTTGCTCAGAATAAGTCCTAAATTGGAAATAGCCTTTGAAAACTATGTGATTTTCAAAGATTTTCTCCTAACAGGAAGAAAATTGCTGAAATTACATGTTTCTACCTATGAGATGAAATTTAGTGAAGAATTACATCCCTATTGCCTTGACTGGTGTGTGATATTTTGCAACCTCAACAAGAAATTGAATAAATTGAGGGTCAGCAGTAGGATTAGCAGTTGAGTTAAGGTTAGGATTCTTTAGGATTGAGGTAGATTTCATGTGTTTCAACAACCTGATGACAAATCTATACCCTCTCACCCTGAATGGGGACAATGTGCTGACAATCAAAATATATAACATCTGCTATCTATGCACTATGATGTGCCAATTAAGGAGATGGGATTCTCCCCCACCCCACCCCATATTTTACATGGGCCAGGACAAAAGAAAACTTCAACCTCAATGAGATGGATATAGATTTGTCATGACACTTTTGCCTCTGTTGTTTGCAGTACATAAAAAGTAGCTGATACTTGAACACAGGTGGAATCACACTAGTGACTTATGTGTACTGCACAAGCCTTAGTTTGAATCCAAGCCTATGGTTTCAAACCATAAACCCCTGGATGCCATTGCGTTGTTGTTGTTGTGTACCTTCAAGTCATTTCCAACTTGCAAAGATGCAAATGTGAACCCATCACAGGGTTTTCTAGGCAAGGTTTGGTCAGACACAGTTCCTCTGCGATTAAGAGCATGACTTGCCCAAGGTCACTCAGTAAGTTTCCATGGCCAAATGGGAATTGGAACCTTGGTCTAGTAGAGTCTTCGTCCAACACCCAGACCTCTACAACATTCTGGCTTTTACCCTGAATGCCATACTATTGATTTTTTTTCTCCTTTTTTGGAAGTGGATTAGTCAAACCCGCCTTTAATCACCTGAACAAGCCATTTGACACACCTGAATTCCACAGGCTTTACAGAGGTAAGGGAACTTGATCCTCAGTTTTGTATTATTGTGGAACCCAAACAGATGTTTTGCAGCAGTTTATATTCTTATACTGATGTTGTGCAATGGATAATGGATAATGTGTGTCCTTATGCAAACCACTGTCTTCCAGCTTCAGCCCTTCTGTCAGTAATACATTATGATCATAAAACTGACCTATTGTACAATGTTGCTGACAAAGTAGTACTTAGGTGTGTGTTTTCTTATTACATTTTTAAGAAGTGATACATAAACACTAATGCTATAATCCTGTTGTGGGTTTTCACTGGCATTATACAAGCATATGAACTTTGTTAAAAGTTGCACAAGGTGATATCATATTCACGCTTGTGCAAGCCTTGTTAAAACCAGTGTACACTGCTGCACAAGCACCTGTACTGTCTAGAAGTTTCCATAAATACAATTCTTATAGCTGTGTGGAGCACATCTCTGCCATGGGACAATGAGCAGCTATATCATCTAATGTACAACTAATCACAAACCAGTGCAGTCTAGTAAATCCAGGAAAACTGTACTGGTGTAGTTTGATGCCACACAACCAGGGAACAGCATAAGCAAGATTATTACTATTGTTTTATAATACAATGTCGCTGACACAGTTCCTTCTTTTTTTAACACTCTTATAACATTTGGAATTAATGTATATTAATTTAAACCCTCAATGCCTCTTTTGCTTGCCAGTTTTCTCACTATTGTCTACAACATCCATCCTTCTGATTGTTAGATACTGACTCCTTTCTTCTGTTTCAGTTATTCCAGTGAAAGAAATACATTCATTGAACATCTCTTGGGCTCTTCCTCCACAAGAAAAGAATTATAGGTATGGAATCATATTTAACCATATTTCCATTTATACAGCTTAGGGAGGAAAGAACTAAATCTATCGTATCATCAGGAACATGCCCTCCCTTGTCAATGCCCTAGTTTCAGAACGAGAACAGAATCCAAGATTTTTGAGTTGTGGTGTTGCATTAAGGCAGTACCACATTGAAGACATTTGCAATTGTTAATGGAGTAATTGATCAATAAAGCTAGATGATCAGTCAACTAATAGTTTAAATGCCAGGCCAGTGTGATGGGAACATGTACTCTGGAAAGAGCAAGTGCATAGGAATGTCAGGAGAAAATTAGATGTGAAAAGTGCTCTGCAGTTTTGTGATGAGCAAAATCAGAGCAAGAGGCATTAATAACCTTGAGCAGGTTGCTACCTGCTTCTGTTCACAATATTTCCTCAATGACAAAGAAGGACAATATTAGCACTGCCCCTTCTCTTTCATTTCTTCAGTTCCTGTTCTGCCAATGAGGCTAGAAAGTCCTGTCCAACTGGCCAGCATGCAGTTTCACTTGCAGAACAAGGGTTATCCCCAGAGGTATTTGCCGCCCTACCCACGAAATAACGAGATCGCAGACAGAGCTTGGGTTGAACTAGGGCAATTTATTGATATGCCTAATTAACAAGGGGTGAACTTAAACTTGAACATGAACTTGAACTTGCATTTTATGACCTGAGGAGAAAGGGGGGGGTCTATAGCATCTTTGGACTAGGGTCAAGAGGCAGCTCCCGACCATCTCCCCTAGCCCGTTGAGCAAGATACCGGGTCCCAAAGCCAACTGTTGAAGTTGCATGATGTCTTTTGGCCAGCCCTTGTCTGGAAGGTGAGCCCCAAGGCCAACCACCCGCTGCGCAGCAAGTGGGGTGATCCCAGGGCCCTCCCCAAGGATAGGATTTATCCTCCACCCCAAAAAGGGGGTGCCATAGGTACACATCGAACCTTAAGCCCCCCCCTTCCGGCCTGCATGATTATATGTAAGCAGTGGCAACCTAATTAATACCAAATTAAGACACCACCCTGTGAAGCCAATTACCCCACCCTAGGCGCAGTGTAGGGTAGGCGGAAAAAAACCCCGTATAGAGAGGGAAAAAATTCCTACCCGGCCCCGAAGTGACCAGCTATCTTACACTGAAACCATCGGGGGGGAGGGTGGGTCGCCTGGAACTGACACGAATGGCCGAGGGAGAGGCGGGGTGGGCTCTAAATACCAAGCCCAGCCCCGCCTCCCCCATTGGCCCCTGCGACGCGATCTCGCATCGCGAGAGGGCGACAGAGGCCGTCCCCCCCGCCACCCGCGATGCTTGGGCGGTATGGCACGAATTCTCCTCTTAGACCACTTCTCCTGATTTCCTGTTCCCATAAGTATGAACTGCCCAGAGCAGGGCAACTTCCCCTGAACTACACTGGGCTTCCCATGTGTTCATAGAATCATAGAGTTGGAAGAGACCACAGGAGCCATCTAGTCCAACCTCCTGCCATGCAGGAACACACATCAAAGTACTCTCAACAGATGACCATCCAGCCTCTGTTTAAAAACTTCCAAAGAAGGAGACTCCACCACACTCCAAGGCAGCATATTCCACTGCTGAACTGCTCTGACTGTGAGGAAGTTATTCTTGAAATTTAGGTGCTCTCTTTTCCTGTAGTTTGAATCCATTGCTCCTTATTCTAGTCTCTGGAGCAATGGAAAACAGTCCTGTTCCTTCATCAATATGACATCCTTTCAGATATTTAAATATAACTATCATGCCCTCTCTTAACCTTCTGTTCTGCAGACTAAACATACCCAGCTCTCTAAGTCGCTCCTCATAAGGCATGACTTCCAGACCCTTCACCATTTTGGTCACCCTTCTCTGGACACATTCCAGTTTGTCAATACACTTCTTGAAATGATGTGCCCAGAAGTGGACACAGTATTCTAGATGAAGTCTGACCAAAGCAAAATAAAGTGGTACTATTACTTTCCTCGATCTGGACACCATACTCCATACATACATCTAGACATCATACTCCATACATTCCATCAGGAGCTGCCAGGGTTCTAAGAGTTCTCTCTGTAGTTTTCAATGAGTTTCACACAGTGAAGAGGAAAATGGTAAAACTAATTGCTCTTGCCTCTGAGTACATCCTTAGGTCGTGTGCTTATTTTAAAATCATATTTTTCCCAATCTTTTTCAGAGTGAAACCTCTTCATTACATCTCTTGGCTGATAGGACATGAAGGAAAAGGCAGTGTGCTCTCACTTCTCAGAAAAAAGTATGTCTGAAGTTTTCTGCTTTGACCATATTACATAAAAGCATGAAAGGGGGAGGTTCCTGGGGAATATGATATGCCATGATAATCAGTTAGAGCATTAATTCTGAATAATAATAATTCTGAATATTGGAGATAATTATAACATTCACAATTCAGTTCTGTTTATTGAGAGATAATAATATGATTTATAGTGCAATCCTAACTCAAAAGTGTGCAAGCTGTAGAATATTAGGATAAGGGACAACCTCATCTTTCAGCAGAAATTTCATTCTGCCAGAAGAACACTCTGCCAGCAGAGCAGTTCTACTGGCTATGATTTGCTGGTAGAACAGTCAAAAATGTGCTTGAGAAGTCAAATTACCGTAGGCCAAATTATCCAAAGCTTCTACAGCCCAAGACATAGCGACAATACTGGCACAGTCAGACTGAGGTGATAGTAGTTCTAAACAATTTTTTACATCACTCTGGTCCTTTTCGCACGTCATTTTACATGCGAAAGGGCCCCTTGAGCATCACACAAATGTGAAGAGTGGTCCACATCAACCTTGATGCTATCTGGACAATTACCTTGGGTTGATTAATCCAGCAAATATTGAAGTTTCATTAAAAATCACAGTCATCTACTATATAAAAGTCAAAGTTTGTGAGTTTGTCCGTTTGTCTGCGTCAGGCAGGCAAAGACCTCATACAATTGGCTATGTGAGGTGAGAAGGCCTCATATGATTGACTGATTGTGAAAATTCTATGGAATCCTGGGGTTGGCAGATTAGGGAGGGCCTTTAGAATTCTCAGGTAGAGAGCTCTTGGGCCTCAGGCTGGTTGCTATGGAGATGAGTCCTAACAGTAAGAAGAAGGGCAGTGTATTCCTTCAGAAATGAAACTTCTGTTTTGTTAACAACTCTGAATACAGATTGGATTGGGGAATATGGGGATAAGTTACAGGTACTGGAATAGGCCAGTTGCTATGGAGAGCAGGCCTAGCAGCAAGAAGGAGGACGGTGTGTTATCTCAGGAACCCAACCACTGTATGTTAACAACTCTAAACACAGATTGGATTGGGAAATGCAATGGAGAAAAGTTACAGTTACTGGAGAAGACAGTTTGCTGAGTTCTTAGGAGGAAAGTAAAATCCTAGACAATGCCGGGTATACACGCTAGTTCTTTATATTTAAGGGACGCAGAAAGAAACTGGATTTGTTTTATTCCAAAATAAAATTCCAGTTCATTTCTGCCCAGTCATACATTGAGGGATTTCCCCAGGGGTCATATTAGATATCTCTTTCTTAAGTATGTTTTGAGCCCAAACTGCCAAGTTAACATGGGTTGTAAGGGATAAGTCAGCTGAAGATCTTCTGAAAGACTGGAAACTGTGTATGGACTCTCTGAGCAATACAAAATATAATGATGCAATAATCTGTGGTTATAGTTATTAGTAATTAGTAGAATTATTTAGTTAGATTGGTAATTGTAGAGTGTGTGTATGTGTGTGTGTAATTTTTCTTTTCATTACATTTAGGATTGGGAGGCCAAAGCCCCACTATGTTTCATATATGTCTTTTCGTCTTTTCCTCTCTGCGACTCCTTTTTCTTTACTTTCATTTTCTTTCTTTCTTTCTTTCTTTCTTTCTTTCTTTCTTTCTTTCTTTCTTTCCAATTTTTTTAATAAAAGGAAGTATGTTCTGTATGACTGGGCAACCTCTTACTATGGCCATTTCTGCACTAGACTGTTGTAGCACTCTTATTCCACTTTCAACATCCTATGGAATCCTGGAGTTTGCGGTTTCGGGGGGCGGGGGGCTGGCCAGCAGAAATGGCCTACATCTTGAGATGCATTCCTCAGAACCACTGTCATCAATCCTTATAACTGAAGGAGGCTCCAAAAGAAAACTGAGGCAAAGCCTATTGGATTTCCTGGGAACAAGATGGATTTTTTGTCAACATTTTTATACATTACGGGTGTTTTAAATTTTAGATTCTAGAGAGATAGGCCATTTCCACACTACAGTGCTATAGGGCTGTCATTCCACTTTCAACATCCTGTGGAACTCTGAGGGTTGTAGTTTACTGAGGCCAAAGAGCTCTCTGGTTGAGAATTCTAAATGCCGTGACCTAAACTGTCCAGGATTCCATAGGATGCTGAAAGTGGAATAATAGCACTATAACAGTGTAGTGCAGAAATGGTCATAGCTAAAAAATGGACCGGGGTTCATTCTCATACTGTCGTTCATTAAGTCTTATTTGTAAAAGGGCTGATTACCACTAAATTTATCTATTTCAAAAAACTAAATCAATATAAGTGACTTATTATTATTATTATTATTATTATTATTATTATTATTATTATTATTATTATATCATTGTTATATACAATTATAATAATTTACCATTATTAGAGGTATATCCAGTTGCATTTTACCCAAACTTCTATATAATTGGTTTTTTGAGACTATTACAGATAAGGTAAAATCACTAGCTATTAATTTTTTCTTTTTTTTAAAAAAAAAAATCTGCACTCCTTTTGGTAAAATAAGTCATCTTTACTTTTAAAAAAAAATAGCTGTCATGTCAGAGCCAAAACAGTTTATAGTAGAATGATGTATATATATTTACTGAACTGTGACTTTCATTTTACAATAGGTTCTGGGCTCTTGCATTATATGGAGGTAATAGTGAGACAGGATTTGAACAAAATTCTACCTATTCCATCTTCAGCATTTCAGTGACGTTGACAGATGAAGGTCTGAAACATTTCTATGAGGTAGAATCTCTTTCAGAAAGGGACATAAAGAATGTTTACAGTTTTTCTCATCCTCAGTGAGAGTTTCTTGCCACATTGAGAAACAACAACAACTCCTCAATGACCATAAATTTTTTCACCTTTGTATTAGTTTCTCCTTTTTATTTCATTTTGTTGTTGTTGTTGTTGTTGTTGAGGAGGAGTTTTGCATACACACAAAAAAGAGCATTAACTCCAGTAAATTCCACTGGTGCTAAATATCTTACAAAGCAGAAAGTATGCATCTTTGGATCATGAGGTAACTATATATCAAAATCTCTCAGAACACTTCAGTTGCAATCTTCAGAATGTATAATAATTATTGCACATGCATATAGTCTGGCATCCTATTAATGAATTATGATTGTGTAACTTGGACTTACACCATTGTAGCTCGCTTTTATGATAGTTGCATAGGTCTGAATTCTGTTCCAACCACATAAAAGCCCAAATTCCCCTAAATAGTGTCTCCAATATAGCCATTTCCATGTAGTCAGAGAATGGGGAATGAATAGGACTCATAACTGGATAGCTATTTCCTTATAGTTGGGCGTGCTGCAGGAACATCATGTGTAGAGAGCTTGCAAGGAGACCTGGAAGTCTCAGCAGAGGCCTGTTGCAATGCATCCAGCTACAACAAAATAGCTGAACATGTCCTTATTCATCCCTCCTCTCTCTGATAACAGGGAAGTGGCCATGCAGGGTGGAGGGTTGTGCTGTTTTCAAGGTAAGTTTTTCTTGGGTAGCTTTGCGAGATGTAGCTGTAGAGACATAGCACTGTGAAACACATCCATCTGATGCAGGATCTCAGTCATAAACTTAATTTTATGATGAGACCAACATTTCCTTTGTTTGAAAAATGAGAGGGAGGTTAAATGTGACTTTTAGGGGGTTTCACATGTCCCATACAGGACCACCTGAAATATTATTTTTTAATCTATTTTTTAATTTGTTAAAAAATGCACTGAAAATATGCCCAATGCTTCTAGGATTCCCCTCCCCAGCTTTTTGGGCCCAGGAGAGGCCTTTTCCAAACCAAGAAGTAAAACAGATTTCACTGCCAATTTTGAGAAAAAGCCACTCCAGTCTAAAATAGCCTGAGTGGGGAGGATAAGGTCAGCTTTTCCCTAGGCCACGCTAGAGAGTACACAATGCATTTTGAATAAAAGAGGTTTTTTTTTCATTCGGAACACCTTTACTTCTAGATACTTCCAGAGTAGAACTGTACATGCAAAACTGCATTAGTCACAATAGAGTTACAGTAGATTCAATTCTATTTTAAGTGTGGAATTTAGAATCGTTTTTACAGTATAAAAGGACTTCACATCAATTTTGAACCTTTTAACAAATTTTGTTTTGGGTGGGAGTGGATACCATATGTATAGCTTTAGGGGCCATATTAAGCCCATGAGCTACTTTTTCTCCATCTTTGCTTTAAAACATTAGTGTCCTCCTTTTCATATGTTTAAAATATATGTGTAGCCTCCCTTCATAGATTCTATGCAACACATTAACACAGCTTACCTCACCCCACCCTCACAAATTACCTCCTCTGCATATTATTCATTGTAACAGGATGCCAAGGTGGTACCCAAGAAGCAGTCCTTTTAGTGGGGAAGGTCCTCCCTGACATCAGGCACACTGTCCTACCCCACTTGTCTGCAAAGAAAAGACAAAACTTGCTAAAGTTTTTGTTTATTTGTTTGTTTGTTTACTACAGCATCCATGAGCTTAGAGTGGAATCAGGGGTGACATTCCACTTCCTAATACTCTCATGATGCACGTGTGAGTTTATTGGGCACAATTAGCTATTTTTCAGAAATTTTCTCTAAAGAGACTTAAAATCATAAACCAAATTTAAATATATAAATGATCTTGCAATGTCAACAGTACTAATGATACTGACACACAACACTTATCTAGTCTTTCCCAGTCTGTCACAATCCAGATATTTTGGACTAAAGCTCCCATCAGTCCCAGCCACCAGGGTCATTGGTCAGCAGTGAGGGGAGTTGCCATTCAAGACTTATGGAGGGCAACACTTGCAAGAAGGCTCACCCATGGCTTGTTTGGCTTAATTGTGGTTTGTGTGCACGTCTGGAATTGCCCAGGGAAGCTAACTGTTTTATTGAAATTATGGTTTGTAACTGGCTTACAAATCTGAAATGTGAAACCATGGTTGTAGCTGGTTTACAAATTTCAGTTTACATTAATATCCAAAGCCAGTGTCCTGCCTTATTCCTGATTTGCTCTGGAGTCTTGACCCAGTTATTCACTAAGCAATGGAGCTGGCACAAGGCAAGAACAGCTATAAAATGAAAATGTTTTGTGGACTAAATGAGCATTAAGTGTAGCAACATTTCTAGAAGTAGCCTTCCAGTAGCACTCACCATACTGACTGGAGGATTCTGGAAACTTTAGTCCAAAAAGGTAACTTTTCCAAACCCTGGGGACACAGAAAGGCCATGTCATTCCAGGAGTTCTGCAAAGACAAATGGGACATCAGCCAGGAAATGGCAGAGGAGGAAGGTTAAAAAGAAAAAAAAAATAACTCAGCTAAGCAAAATAAGCCAGTTTCTTTGCTCTCTGCAAGACTGATACTGAGTTGTGCTGCCATTGTTTCTCATCATAAGGTGTGGTCCAGAAATTCATGGATTTATTTCTATGTGTTCAGGTTATTCATCTTATTTTCCAATATTTGAAGATGCTGCAAAAATATGGGCCTGAAAAAAGGTATTTTTTTAAAAAAAAATTGTGGTAATGCTTTTTTTCTTTTTTTTTCTTTTTGATAGATTTATATGGCAAATAATGCTGTAACTGACATGGGATAAAGGATAATTTAAAAACGATAGGGAAAATGTAGGGTAGTTGGAATTATCATGTAAAAATAAGAGAATGATGCCAGTTCACATATGCATGTTTATCAGTTCATGAAGGCAGCATCAGATGATGACTTCCATATGGAAATAAACCATCACTTATCAAAAACCAAGATAGATCATCTTTATTACTTCAGATAAGATGTTTGTTGCAAATAAATCAGTTTGCAGTATCAGCTGGAAGTCATCAAGGGCTGACCATGCAAGGAGAAAGAAAATGAATTATTGGTGTGGTTTTTCCCCCCTTTATGTCCCTGGGGGTTTTTTAGTCCTAGAACCATTGTGTTTCTTAGGATCTAACAGATACACCTCATTACACCAAAAGGAGGAGGCCTAATTGTCCAGATAGTCTTGTAACTGATATTCAGTAATAACCTTTTTCAAATGATTCTGTAATATTTCATCAACAAATAGTTCTCAGTGTTTAATCAACAACATCATGGTTCTTACTTTCAAAGTTAGTTGGACCTTGTCTCCCAGATATCAAGACCTTTCCTGAGTATTTCAAAGTAGTAGAAGACTTTTTGTACAGTTGCATGCCTTTATTTATTGTGCATATAAAGCAAAACAATAGACTTCTCTCTTTGAGAAATGATAAATATTTATTCTCAAATGTGTAATAGTACAGATTTTCCTTCTAGATGTTTTGAACCACAGCTCCATACATATCTGACCATTGCCCATGTTTGCAAGGGCTCATGGAGGCTGTAGTCTAAAACACATGGAGGGTAGGAACAGCTTCAAGAAAACACAGAAAACTTTGCCAAATAAGCTCCACTAATACCAATGCATCCACTCAAAATCCACTCAGAACCATGCTTACTACTGAACAACCATTCTTCCCCTGCTTCAATTGTGCAGTGTTATGCTGCCATTCCCGCACTAGCTTGTTTTAATGTTATTTTTCTACTTTCAACATCTTATGGAATTTTATGGAGGCCCCTCCCTAAACTGCAAACCCCATAGGTTGTTGAAAGTGGAATAATAGCACTAAAACAGGCTAATGCGGAAATGGCCTGCATCCGGATAAATAGCTGAATATGCACAGATATATAACATTTCTGAGAAAGAAATTTGACCTTAGCCTTGTTCACAACTGCAGCATAGGTGTACCAATATTGCAGAGGAAAAGTTGTTACCTTAAAAGCCATTATTTGACTAACACTTGGAAAGGGCAGCAGTGGTATTGTATACACAACATGGAATTATATTGCATGGGCAAACTTTAGTGCATAGAAAGCCAATACAGACAGTACATCAGGATACATACATCTGAACGTACACTGATCTCAGGTAGGACACCATTACATTCAGAAGAAGAGGAAGAGGAAGAGGAAGAAGAAGAAGATTTGTTACCTGCCTCATCCCATGGCTCACAATAAACATTCAGTTTCTGCAGAGTGAAGGATGTGACCTGGGTCCTTATTACACAGATGCATAAACAAGGGCTTAAATATTTTATTAAAAGCGAATGAATCCAATTGTGACTTAGGACTTTTTCGCACTTGCCGAAGAAAACGACTTGTTCTGTTGCTTAGCAGACTGGCGTGCTCCCTCGGAGGATCCAGGCTGATCCGGAGCAGTTCGTGGCTGCGCTACACACTGCTCCAGGGACGAAAACAGTGGCTTCCGGTTGGTGGAGGCTCTCCACCAACTGGTGAAGCTCGCCAGCCTAAAGCCCACCCCCAGAAGATCTGCAGGCTTGCGCTGGTGCAAGCCTGCAAATCTACACTGGAGCGCAGCCAAGGAGTGGGGCGCACCGCGCTGTTGAAAGACCTGTTTTGAGTGGTCTCTCAATAGCACAGCGAGCGACCACTTCTGGTCATTCCAGAGCGGGCTGAAGTCCGAAACTACAGAAAGTAGTCCGGACCCAGTCCGCCCCCAAGTGCAAATGTCCTCGCTGGAGGACGCTCTACCTCGTTGCAAAAACAAAGTGCGGAAAAGGCCTTAATGGGATTTACATATATGTTGACTTACCACTCAACCATTGATTTAGTGAGTTGGGAATAACTAACAGGATTTAGATCTTACATTTTACAAACCAACAGAGAGTCAAAGTGTTGTGATAATCCAACTGTTGGGATAGGACTTGCCTTGTTGCCTTGATGTCATTAGAGAAAAGATAGCATATAAACACATCTAATAAAGAAGCATAGTTTTATATGATTTCCATTTCTTTCCTACACAGTTTCCCATTCCTTGTTTATTCACTTTTCTCATATCTAAATAATTTTTTTAATGAAAACATGAATGCAAGGGAATAAAAGCCTTTCTACTAGATATTTTGCCTAGAAACGCAGGTTCATTGTTCGTCTTGAGAAAGACAAAGACAAGAAATATGAATACACTATTCCCTTCTTCCCCACAGAATATGGCAAGAAATTCAGAAAATTGAAAGCAATGAATTTTGCTTCCAGGAACAGGTATTTGCTGTTCATTTTTAATATTGTCTCACATCTATACCCACAGTATAATTTTCAATCGATGGCTTGATTTATTGAATAATTTTACATGTTCCTAGCCCTCAAAGTAATTGAAAATGTCATGTTTCAGGATTCACGCTCTAAGAAACCCTAACCTTTCGGCTTTGCAATGTCTGAAATGTTGCTCTTCCACAGACTGACCCCCTTGAGTATGTAGAAAATATCTGTGAGTATATGCACATCTTTCAGAAGGAGGACCTACTGACAGGAGATCAGCTATTGACTGAGTATAACCCTGAAGTAAGTGAGTCCCATTTGGAGTTAAGAATTTATACCAATACCAGTCTGTTCATTCTTAAATAAAACGAAAAAGCTGTTTTGGCCAACACTTCCAAGTTTGCATCTAGAATTTTTTGTTGACAAAATTTTGAAACTTTCACTTTTATGGAATTCCCATAAAGTCCCATGTTCTTGGTTTGATGTAGGGATGGGGAAGAATTTTCTTCAGTCCACATGTTGATATGAAAATAATGTGCATTTCTTCAGTCAACCTGTGTACTAACTAAAGATATATTTAATGTTCGCATTTCTCAAAATTTTGTGATGCAATCCTCTGAATAAAAATACATGCACTACATGAAATGAATACAAAAGTATAGAATTCTTTTTTGCATACTGCTTGTTAAGGAGTCAAGTAGAAATGGGAAAGATGTACAGATCTGGAACATTAGAAACTGAAATTGGCAGATTTTTCCACGTCTAAACTGATGTCTTATACAGAACCGGAAATACAGAAAAGAGTTTGGCTGTGAAAATGGATATCTAATGGTGATATAGGCCATTTCCACACGGCGGTAAAACTCCGCGTTGAGACGATCGGAGACGAAGGTCATTCACACCGCGGGGCGATCTAGTGCGGTTGGAAAAGGTGAGGCTCCACACCTCCAACCGCTCTAGTGCAGCCCCAAGGGTGGCGCTGCGAGTTTTTTAAAAACCACCTTCCCAGGTGGTTTTTATGAAACTCGCCCGCACTAATCCGCGGCTGCTCCCGGTGTGAATCTGCAGAGATGCGTTAGTGCGTCTCTGCACATCTGCCTGGGGGCGGGCTTCCGGCTGGCGTGCTGCCCTGATTGGCGGAGCGCCGCCGGAAGCTGCCAGCCGCCATTTTGGCCGCCATCGAATGCTGCGAACACCGCCGAAATTCAGCAGCGTGCGGAGTGGCGGAGCCACACTCCCCGCAGGGATGGAGCAAAACGCATGCAGGTAATCTCCGCCCCTGTGTGCGCCGCCCTGTTTCGGCTCCCCCACATGTGAAAAGGGCCATATATGCCCAGATCTCTAATTCAACTCTATAGACTATGTAGTTCTTTCACAGTCCTTTATTCTATACCTCTGCACTGAAACTCCGGTGGAATATGCAACCAGTATTCTGACACAGTGACTAATATCTGCTAGTGTGCTCTAACACCTCGCTTCCAACTATGCTTCCAACTAATGGGCTGAAGAGAAGCAGGAAAGGACAATCCCTTGCAATGAGAGGACATACTCTTCTCAGCTCTGCATTAGGAATGGCCGGTTAAAAGTGAGCAGGATGTTCTTTTCCACTTATAGATCATTTCTGATGCCCTTAATCATCTCATCCCTCAAAAAGTGAACATCTTTCTCTTATCTCCTTCCCATGAGGGAATGTGTCACTTGAAGGAAAAATGGTTTGGAACAAGATATTGTGTCTCAGGTACAACAATTTAAAATCTTTACAATTGTATTTTAAAATGTACTTCTGTAAGATAAGTGGGGAGGAAGGAATCTTAAGAATGGTTATCTGAGGGATTATCTGAACCTCTGTTCATTATGAATTGTTAAATGCTTCCCCATTTTTCCATTTCATTATGATATTAAGACAGTGTGCTGGTGTCTCATGAGGAGGTGTCACAGACCAGGAGTCCTTCTCCCACTCAGTGCTGACTTGTGATCTTAAAGAGGAGATGGAAACTCCCCGGGTTCCATTAATTGAATGCAGCCATCACCCACTGAATTAAAAACATCCCTGTCTTAGTAGCACAATGGGATGCCACAAGGGAGCCAACAGTCTCTATGCTTAGAGATGCCTTTCCTCCCCCCACCCCTTTGGGAGAGAGGAATCCTATCTATCCGTGAAGCTGACAAGCATGTGGAAATAGAGAGCACGGGGAGTTATTTAAACGAAAGCATTTATTCTAAAAACAGGCAGTGTAAATAACAGAAAATATCACCATACGTGGGAGCTCCTTCCCACAGGTCTTGCTTAGAAGTTACAAGTTATGGACAGTTACATCATATCAGCCAGAGCATTGAAAAGAATAGAAATCCTAACATGACAATCTAAGAAATATCCTAAGCTAATCACATTGTTGGTCAGGTGCTGAGATGGTGTGCAAGGTAGAGTCAGGAGGCAAGGCCTAGCTGCCATATTGCAACTGGCAATATGCCTCCTCTGGTTGATGTTTTTGTTCTCCCCTCAGCTTGTGGTCCCCTGAGGCTTTTTAAAACTTCTTGATCAAAGCATCTCAAAGTTTCTCACTTTTCTCCCCCTGATTGAGCAACTATCTTTCATGAACTGTGATGTTGGCCCCCAATAAAATGTAACCTAACTCAGCACTCATTAACTGTGATGACTATAAAGCCACATTAGCTGTTTACTTCAGTTTCCCTTTACTAAGTGAATGCATTGTTGTGTAACTTCAAATTGTTTCCAACTTACGATGATCCTAAGGCAAACTTATCATGGGTTTTTCTTGACATGGGTTTTTTGGGGGGTGCCTTCGCTTTCACCTGAGGTTAAGAGAATATGTTTTGCCCAAGGTTACCCAGTGGGTTTCCATGGTTGAGCAGGGACTCAACATATGATTCTGGCAAAATAATCACATATGTTGTATCTTCACAGACATTGATGAATACTGGAAAAGGCTGTGGGACACTGATTTTGAGTTAAATCCAAATTTCCACCTCCCAGAAGAAAACAAATATATAGGTCAGTACTGTAACAAGAGGAGTGTCTGCAAAAGCTCTAGGGTTCAGATCACCCATCAACTCATTTTTGGAAAGGAGTGACAAGATAAAGGGCGGCTTATTTTTGCCACAATATCAAATTTGAGCCGCACATTACTTTTAGTAGCAACAAGAGGCAGAGCAGAATGTTTTTCCTTTCCTATCCTTTCCTTTCCGTTCCGTTCCTTCCGTCTTCTTCTGCTTCCTCTTCCTCTTCTTCGTCTTTTTCAGTCATGGCAAGTGGACATGGTAAAGGCCACAAAAATGCCAAGGTTCACAAATGCTCCACGTACTCCATGTTTTCCATCTTTTTATTTGACCATCTCAGATGAATTAATTGGAAAGCCTTTTGTTCCCAAACAACTTACTTGATATGCTGCTTTAAGGATGCCAGGAGTTAAGTAGTTGATTCACATGTGTAAAATGTGCCAACACAATAGCAAACTTCATGTATAGAATTTAACATATTTTAACATTCCCTTCAATTGAATTCAGTTGTTCTCTATCCAATTGGCTTGCTTGATGTCTTTATTGCTGGGTTTTGTAAGTGATATGGGCTATCATTTTAGGTGTTCATTTAATACTTTATTATTTTAATGATATATCTGTGGTGTATCCATTTATCTATTCTCTTGGGATTCTTCTGTGAATTTTAGTTGGTCTTATTTAAAATGAAAGTGAGTTGCAGTGCGCTTTATTGATGTATGTTGACTTGGGTAGAATGAGAGTGGTCCTTATGGAATCATAGTAATACTTGTAAAGACTGTTGTTGAGCATAACACAAATTGAGGTGCAGTAAAGCAGAAGTGATTGTTAGTAAGTTGGTTACATCCAGGAGAAAGCTGAATTTCTTCCATTAAGGAGATACTGGAATTTTCATTAGGAACATTACACCTTAATCATAACTTTAACCCTTAACCTAACTCTCGATGTACCGAAATTCTCATTGGGATGAGAAAATGATCCACAGTATACACAATGCAAATTATTTTTTAACCAAGGTATATGTGGGTTTTTTAAAAGTAGGATTTTTAAAATGTTGTTGTTGTTGCATATCTTGAAGGTGACCTATTGTGGGACTTTCTTGGCAGGATTTGTTCAAAGGGAATTTATTGTTGCCTTTCTCTGAGGCTGCAGTGTCACCTACGGGTTTCCATGGCCAAGCAGAGATCCAAACTCTGGTCTCCCAATTTCCTAAACCAACACTCCAATCACTATAGCTGGATTAGAGGTTCACAAGGTTATGCATCTTCAAAGATAAATGAAGTCATCTCAAGCTCTTATATGATAATACAGATGGGGAAACATGCAACCTTCCAAAGATCCTGGGATAACACCTTCCGTCAATCCTAGCCAGCACTACCCATGATGAGGAATGATAGGGGGTGTTATTCAATCATGTCTGAAAGGCCACATAAGAAGACACCATTATATCTAAGTGGATGAATGAACATGGGCTTCTTGTCAAGTAACTGGTTATATTATCTGCTATTTTAGCCACAGATTTCTCTGTGAAGCCATCCAAAAAGAATGCCACAGAATATCCCCAAAAGATATTGAATACACCTCATGGCTGTTTGTGGTACAAGGAAGACAACAAATTTGGTGTCCCCAAAGGTAAAACCCAATAGAAAGTGTATAAGGTAGTACATGTATTTACAAGCATGAAAGAGAACAAGCTGAATATTACTGAAGGATTTCACTGTCCTTGTTTTACTGCTAATATGAGTTGGTTTTGGAGAGCTCTTCCTGCTCTTCTTACCAATGTATCCTTTGGGAAAATTGATTGAAAAGTAGTTCAAAATCCATGATTAACAAGAAGTTAACATATGAAGCATACAGTTATTACTTATGTGTATTTGGAATCCATCCAATCCTTGGAATATTCTGTTCTGTTCTGTACGTTATATGATGTAGTGTTGTTAATTCAATTCATATCCCACACTTCTTCATACCATCTCAGAGTGGCTAATGTTGTTATTCTGTGCCTTCAAGTCATTTCTGACTAATGCAAACCAACTAATACAACTAAGGCTTTCTTGGCAAGATTTTCTCAGAGGCGATTTGCCTTGCCTTCCTCTGAGGTTGAGAGAGTATGACTTGCCCAAAGTCACCCACTGGTTTTCCATAGCCAACTGAGGATTCAGACTGTGTTCTTCAGAATCCTAGTTTGTCACTCAAACCGCTACACCATGCCGGCTCAGAGTGGCTGATAATTTATAGAAATTTATAGAAAAGCAACAGAGTAAAAACCACAATTTACAGATCTCTGAAACTGCAATTCCAAAACCACAAATTGCATGTATCTAAAGTGATAAATATCTAAAATCACAAATGTCTGCTCTATTATGAAAGCAATAAAAGCAAGCAGCAGCGAAAGACAGATCCAGCATTTGCTTATTGCAATAAAAACAATTCTAGTAGAAACAGATATGTTTTTTATTGGCACCTGAAAGACAAGTGGGGGTGAGGTGGGGCAACTAGAACTCTGAGAGAAAAGAGTTTCATATATGAGGTGACACCACCTAGAAAATCCTGCCGTACATGGTGGGTCACACTACACTTGGGACCTTTCCGTACAACACTGTTATTCCACTGCCAACTTCTTATGAAATTCTGGGATTTGCCATTTAGGGAGTGGCATTTAGAATTCTCAACCAGAGAATAGTACTTAAAAACAGCTAAGTGGGTGGAACCATTTCGTGCAATTTTGAGCCTTCTGTTTTCATTTCAATTCTTTTTCTTCAGCATTTATCTGTTTCTATCTGGTGTCTCCACTGATACAACAGTCTGCACTCAAGTATGTATTCTTTTTTTCATTTTTTGCATTTTTTTAATTAATTAGTCTGTTTACCTGCATGCATATGTCAGTACCTACATCATGTAAATCTGATGGCTGACATTAAGTAGTAGACTAGGAAATCTTGAAGACTAATATCTTCAGGATCATCTCCCCTCTGGTGGATTGGCATCATTGCCTAAGTGAACTTACAACCAAATGTACAACTAGTACATTCTTACCAAATGTGAAAATGAATGAACAACCAACTGGAAAATTGAATGCACAACCAAAGGGGTACTACCATCGTTTTTAACAGGGGTAGACAGACACACATTGGCCAAATATGTGTACATGCACGTGCCACAGCTTTGAACTGAAAGCAGACATTGGATATAAGACAAAAAAGTCCACCCACTTCAACAGGAATGCTAACAGATGTGCATGACACCAACAGGACTCTGGTCCACAAAACATTTGAATATGACAGGATTCACCATTTGAACTGTAGTTTAAGTCATCAGAAGGAGCTGTGTTTTCCATTTTGGAGCAAGCACCTAGAATAGGGCTGGAGAATCTCTCCCCTGTGTGCCAGATATGGCTCTCAGGGCCTCTTCATCTAGCGTCTGTCCACCTCTCAGAGGAGGAAACCCAAGGGATTCCTCCAGCCACTTCTCTCAACACTCCTTGCAACCAGAAGAATGGTAAAGTAATCATTTTTCAGGACCCCAATCTGCAGTGCCTTAGAAGTAGGTTTTAGGGGTGGCATTGCATAACGTTTTTGAGGAGTATCATCCATTATGACTATGTCTGATGATGCCAGATCTCAACCATTCTTTGTGCAGCAAAACCATGAGCATTTCTACATGGAATAATTCCTTGGGACACTTTGGGGCATGCAAATACAGGGAAATATAAGAATACTATGCAGAACTATTCATTTTCTCACAAAGCAGGGAGAAACCTATAGAAATCATTCATCTTTGCATGTGAAGACGAAATAGTTAATGATTTACTTGGTTAATGATGTAATAGTTAAAAATGAAATAGTTAATGATTCATTTCTCTCATGTAAATGGAATATTTGAGGAAGCATGATTGCAGCGTACAGTGACAAGAAGCTCTAAAACATGATTCCTTTCAAGTGCAAGAGTATTAATATTTCCATTTTTGTCTGCTCTTTGAGCTAAGAAAACAATGCTGTTCACTTTGTTGTATTTGTCATATTGTTCTCCATCCAGTGTTGCCCTTTTTGATGCTTTTGTAAACATCCTCACTCACAACCTTGCTGAGCCAGCATATGAAGCAGATGTTGCTCAGTTGGAATACAAAGTTCTCGCTAAAGAGCATGGCCTCACCATTCGAGTGAAAGGCTTCAACCATAAGTTACCTGTGAGTAGCCTGTATTTCTTAATAAACACTAAGAATGGCCATCCCAGTAAATATACATAATATAATGGAATTATCATCTGTCACATGTTGGCCCAACTCATGCGGTGTGTTATATTCAGCACTTGACTTTTGCTACTGAGTGAATAGAGATGGTCTAGGATTGGGAGTAGAGGTGGTGAATGCATTGTCATGGACAACTCATTTCCTGGGGAAGTTTGGATTAGTGGTAGAAGACTCTTCCTTGAAGGGGTTGGGTTCCAATTAAAGGAGTCTACTCCTGAAGATTTGTAGAATCCAAGGTATTTCTGAAATGTTTTGTGTGATTTTTCTGGCTGACAGGCTGGTGATTCTGTCAAAGCTTTGGTTTCACTATGGACTAATAAAATGGAATGGGCTTTGACACAAACACTCTTTCAGGTTCCCTGAATCATGGAAAATCTATGAGTGATTTTGCAGGGTAACTGATGGTTACAGATCAGGTAGCCAAGTCACATAAATATAGCCAAAGGCAGTAACATTTTGCTGTGTGTACAACATCACACCATAGTTGCTGCAGGTGGTAAGCAGTTTGTTGGTGTTGAAATCAAAAAAGATAAGATTGGAACACAACACTTTGATGTGATTAATTTCCCCAGGATTTTCAAAATAAAGTGCTTGTGTCCACTCAGATCTCAGATCAAGTATCTTTATGATTATCCAGTTTCAGTTATTTCAGTCTAAGTTGCTATATTTAAATATCTGAATCCATCTGTCCCACTACATGCAGACTTGGCCCTTGTCAATTTGGTTGATATGATTTAGTAGGAGAAGGTACAAGGGGTGATGCATGCCTCATAAGGTCAGGAGGTAGCACTTGACATCTTAAAGGGGTGATAATATAGCCTTCTCTGAAGAACCCTTCTCTGGACTCAGTAATATATGAGAAATGTCACCATGTTCCTCTCTTTCATATTTCTCTTTGAGGAAGGTGCTTAAAAGAGTGGTGGTTGGTCAGCATCAGAAGTTTCTGGATGATACAGATTATCTAGAGCTATTTCAGTCCAGTTTCAGGTTGGGAATTTGAACCAAAACAATCTAAGCCATCCTGCTCTGGTGAAGAAATAGGAAGAAAGTGGCCTTTTTGATTCTCTTAGATCTCTTAGTGACTTGGGGTACAATCAACACGTTGCCATGGGTGTTGTAACATGGCATTTTAGTGGTTGTTTTTCTACCTACAAGATCAGTTATAGTAGGTGAATTGGAGAATTTCTGTTCTCTCCCATAATTATTAAGCTATGGAATGCCAAAGGATTACATTCTGTCTTCCACAATGTTAAACATCTACACGAAGCTTCTGGATGCAATCATCAGAGGGTTTGATTGTCATCAGTATGTAGATGATCCCTATTCTATTTCCCTTTATCATCAAAGTCAGGTTCAGGATGTGCCAGCTCTGGATAGATGGCTGGATGAGGACCCTGAAAGAGAACATGAATTTTGACAAGAAGTAGTATTGTGAGAGGGATTGCTAATATGCCAGGGGACAGGATCAAAATTCAAAATGATCTTGACAGAATTGACAAAATGATCTTGGGCCAAGGCTAACAAAATGAATTTCAACAGAGAAATGTAAGGTCCTACACTTGGGCAGAAAAAAATGAAATACACAAATATAGGATGGGGGACACCTGGCTGTACAACAATATGTGTGAGAGGGCTCTAGAAGTCTTAGTAGACCACAAGCTGAACATGAGTCAGCAGTGTGATGTGGCAGTCAAGAAAGTCAAAACGATTCTTGGTTGCAGCAATAGGAGTAAGGTGTCCAGATTGAGGAAAATAACAGTTCCACTCTATTCTGCTTTGGGTAGACCTCATCTGGAATACTGTGTCCAGTTCTGGGCACCTCAGTTCAAGAAGGATATTGACAAGCTAGAAGGTGTCCAAAATGGTGACCAAAATGGTGAAGGGTCTGGAAGCCAGGTCCTATGAAGAGATGCTTAGGGAACTGGGTATGCTTAGTCTTCAGAAGAGAAGGTTAAGAGAGGACATGATAACCATGTTTAAATATTTGAAAAGATGTTATATCAAAGAGGGAACAGGCTTGTTTTCCACTGCTCCAGAGACTAGGAAAAGGAGCAATGGATTCAAACTACAGAAAAAGATATTCTACTTGAACTTCAGGAAGAACTTCCTGACAGGTAGAGCTGTTTGGCAGTGGAATATGCTGCCCCGGAGTGTGGTGGAGTCTTCTTCTTTGGAGGTTTTTAAACAGAGGCTGAATGGCCATCTGTTGGGAGTGCTTTGATATGTGTTCCTGCATGTCCGGGGGTTGGACTGGATGGCCCCTGTGGTCTCTTCCAGTTCTATTATTCTATGATTCTATGATTCTATGATTCTATGACTTTATGAGTATTGATAGTTCCTAGTTCTGGAAAATCAGTAATTCTTGGATGGGTTCATGTACCCTTTCATTCAATTTATACATGACTGCCCTTCAAATATTTAAAGACAGATCTCGTGTCTTCATTTTCTCTTCATTTTCTCTAATTTAGACTAAGTATACTTATTGATTTCAAATGTTCCTCAGAGGACTTGACTTCCAGTCCTTATGTCATCCTATAAGGAATGTGTAGCTCCTTTACATTTAAGAAATTTCTGTTTATATATATTGATACATTATGTATCAGACAAGATTGCACACTGAGGTATGTGTTAGTCTTTTCTTTGGCCAAAATGGTCTCATTATCAAAATCTGCCCCCCTTTTTTTTCCTCAGCTGCTTTTTCAACTTGTCATTAATCACTTGGCTGACCTCAGTATCACACCTTCAATGTTCCAGATAATAACTGAGCAGCTTAAAAAGACGTATTTTAACTATCTCATCAAAACAGATACACTGGCAAAGTGAGTATCTTTAGGAAGTTCAATGGGAAGTCCAACAATGTGAAAGCTCAGTGGTATCAGTTGACTTTGCTAAGGAAATTTCCATGCCAGACTAAAAAAAAAAAATCCTGACATCTTGGTAGGAGGCTGCTTTGCAGCTGATTTCATGCTGACAAGAGTCAAAGTGATTGTCCATCATTTAGAGAATACTCAGGGTAATGAGCAGTGACTACTCATTTCAGCATTTTTACGGTATCACGGTACATAAAGTCTGATTGATCTGGTCAAAGTCTGCAAAAAGTTTTGTAAAAGCATCCTTAAGTAAAAAAAAATGTACAGGTTAGGAGCAGTAATCTTCAATGCCACCTAGCAGTTTATGTATGCATACATAGTAACTGAATTTGCATCATTTCATTACTGAGCACTTGCAAATTGAAGCTGAATGTGTGGACAAAGTCCTTTGAAAAACAATGTGGTACACTGATGGGAAATAGGGTGGGATCATATACATATGTATGCTTGATGTTGTACCTATCAGTAGCCTGTACAAAGGAACAGGGAACAAACATGGAAGTAATCCCTGTTAAAGCTGCTGAAAACTGACTTACCAGTTGAGTCAAGTGACTAGATACAGGAGCAGCTTTCAGATTTCAACTCACATGGTTTTCTGCACACACATAGATAAATACAGACATCATTACAACAGTCTTGGAGGGCGGTTGTGATGTATTATCAAAACAAACAGAGTTTGCAGAATGCCTATCAGTTTGAAAGTGAAACAAAATTACAGACAAAATAAGTGATTAATTTTTCACTATTGGGGGTACTTCCTAAATATGAAGAAGTATAAAACTCCAGACTTTGAATATTTTTTTTACAATAACATGAAAACTACTTGACAATAATCTTTGCGTTTATAGACACTCGATGCCAGCATTGTTCAGGGAAAGACAGAGAAAGCACACTTTGAAGCATAGATAGCAATCATATGGCCAACCAGATGTTGTTGGACTACAACTCCTCAAAGCCATATCCTGCATGGCCAGTGGTGATAAATATTGGGAGCTACAGTCCAACAATATCTAGAGATCTGCATAATTCCCACCCCAGTCTAAAGAAAATGCCAGTAACTAAACTTTAGGAGGGTATTTCAACTTTTTTCAAATAGTGAAAACCTCATACAAAAGCTGGACAGCAACCAAATGATAATGTCATGGGAAAGTGGATGTAGCCTTCTAAGGATCCTCAAGGAGCTGGATTTGGTCCTACCAGGGATGGGCCTGAGCTTCTCCATCCCTGCCCTAGAGTGGTTAAATGCCAGTACTGCAAGCCACAAAGTTGTGAGTTCGATCCTGCCCGGCTCCAAGGTCGACTCAGCCTTCCATCCTTTCGCAGGTCGGTAAAATGAGTACCCAGCTTGTTGGGGGCATGTATAGAAATGTTTCGAAATACATGCTATTTGTAAGTTGTTCGCCGCCTCGATCCATATGGAGAGGCGGGATACAAATAAATAAAATAAAATAATAATAATAATAATAATAATAATAATAATAATAATAATAATAATAATAATAAATGTTCCAGATCCCACTTATTTTGGTCATTTTGAAACTAGAAATATATTCATCAGAGTTCAGTCTACTAATTCAGCACATGATTTCCTTACATATTAGTAACATTTGAACAAAGCTTCTTTTCTAACACTTGATATTTTCCAACCTCAAGCTACTGAAACAAAAAGTAAAGTTGCTTATAGGCTTCTGGTCTTAATTCAGGGTGTCCTTAATGGTGCTTCAAGACCTAAATGGCTTGGATCTTTGATCCTTGAAGGAGCATCACTCTTTATATATGTCTGCCCAAAGTCTGAAGTCTTCTGGAAAAGTCCTCCACTGTGTCTCATTGGTCAGCACAATAGGCTATCATAGAACATGAGAGAGGAGCTTCTCTGCTGTGGCACCCCAGTTATGGAATTCCTTTTCCTTGGAGGCCCAATTGACACATAGTTACTGAGATCTTTACATAGAAGGAGGGATATAACTATTTTAATAAATAAATAAATAAATTTGAATCAGCATGTATTTGTTGATATATGTTTCCCTGGGTTTGCAGAGATCTACGACTCTCAATACTGGAGCATGGCAGATGGTCTTTAATAGAGAAATACCAGGCTGTTGTTGATGGCATTTCCATAGAATCTTTGCTGGAATTTGTGAAAGCTTTCAAGTCACACCTGTGGGTAGAGGGACTTGTCCAAGGAAATTTTACTGCTCAAGTGAGTATAAAGTTGAGCTGCTCAAATATGGATTCCATCTTCACAGAAGGCACACAAGTAACTCTAGTGCCTCTCTGTTAATTCCTTTCAGCACAAAAAATCCTTGTTGACCCCTTTCTCCTTATAGTGTAATTTATTTGAAATGTCATCCCTTTCACTTAAATCAAAAAATGATATATTTTACCCTTTATCTTCTAGGAATCAGTGGAGTTTATGAATTATATTGCTCAGTGAGTACCTTGGTTTAATTTTCAGTCTTAGAGAAAATGCCACTGTGCCTTCCTCTTTTCCCAGTTCTTTTTTTCCCCAAAAAAAATCCCCATCCACACTTTAAAAAAAAATTATATTATCAAATCAAAACCACAGTTAGCTGTCTAGATTTTGTTAACACACACCCTAAGAATTTTCCCACTTCTAATGCTTAACTGGCATAAAACATCATGGCAGATCTCACACATAACACTAAATCATGGCTTACCATAGTTTACTGTTACTGAAACAAGAAGCAGTGAACTTTCAGTTTGGTCACTCCCTTCTCCTTTCTGTATTACTGACCAACTCCAATGATATAGATTTTACATTCATTCCATCGGTATAATCATGTGATCAAATCAGTGTTCATCTAAGATTCAGTGTTATCATGAGACTCATAGGGGATATGTAGCGATCTGAATATTTCTTTTTCAGTTTAAAGGAATAGCTGTTGTTCTGTTGTTTTGCTTCCCCTTTCTCTATCCTTCCTTAACTCTTTTTAGAAAACTACAGTTTCTTCCTCTAATACACCCGTGTCCTGTTCAGTTCCGGGTAATAGAACTGCCAAATGCTCACATCCTGTGTAAAGTGAAATCTCTTCACAAAGGTGATCCAAATTCTGATGTCACAGTCTACTACCAGGTAATGGAAAGCTAGAGTTAATTCTCCTGGAATCTGCAGCTACTTTGTACACCAATTGATTTCTCCTGTATCCCTCTTTAATGTGTTTAAGAAAATATGGTTTTAGGCCTTAGTAATTCCTGAAATAAGACCACAATTCACTCTGGTGTAAAACATCATGGACTAAACCCAATTGCTAGAGATCCACAGAGTTAGTGGGATTTCTATAAATGCTGGCTGTCTATCTGGGAATTGAATTAATAGGTTTCTTTCAGATGGGACTAGCAAAGAGGTACATGCCCCATATCTCAACATTCAGGTTCATGCTTTATATGAAAAAACTCCAAGCCTATCCAGAGTCAATGATAGGACATTGTGCCATAAAAAGTCCATAGAGAAGGCTTTGAAAAAGTCATTTTCAAGCATTGTCTCTAGGAAACTTAGCCTTCCTCAGATGTTCACCAGGAATTTGTCACAAAGAGAAATTTTGATGAAAGGCAGGCTATCAATCGTTATCAGTCTTCCCTCCTATGTGGAACCAGAAGGGTATGGACAAATGCACTGGTTATCAGTCAGTATTCTGTGCCCTAGGAGAATCTATTTATATTACACAGTTAATAAATGTTGGATACCCATTTAACTTTCATGGCTTCATTCTATGGGATTCTAAGGTTGGTGAGTCATTTAGTTCAGTGGAATGCATTACAGCCCTCTAGATTCCAAATATTTCATCAAACTACAAATTCTGTAGGACAGAACCAAGGCAGTTAAAGTGCTACTGAAATGTTATAACTATAATGTAGACACACTCCTAGAATTCAGGTTTTTCTCTGTAGACAAATCAGTGTGGGTCTTCCTAAAAGGAGGAAGCCTAGAAACCACCATAGAGTTAGTGTGGTGGTTTTAGTGTTGAACTATAACTCTGGAGACCAGGGTTTGAATTTCCACTTGAATCCTCACTAGGTGTCCTTGGCAAGTCAAACTCTCTCAGCCTCTGAAGAAAGCAAAGGCAAGCCCCCTCTGAACAAATCTTGCCAAGAAAACCCCATGACAGGTTCACCTGAGGGTCTCCATTAGTTGGAAACAACTTGAAGGCACACAACAAGAACAACTGGAAACCATTGCTTTATATTTTCTTCTCTCTTTAAAGTAGTCACTATAGTAATTGAAATGATTACTACTTAAAATGATTTGGATTTGTAGAGAAATCACTATCTGTGTTACTAATTCTATATTCTATTTTGTTTTTTTGTTTTGTTTTTAGACTGGTACTAAGAATTTAAGAGGCTATGCACTCACAGAATTGCTTGTGGTACGTTTTGAAAATTTGTAGCATTAGAAATGGGTGCCCTGAATTTGTTTTTCTCTTCTTCATTGTCTCTTTCTCATTTTTATCTTGTCTTTTAGGATGGAGTGGGCAACTATGGTGGGTTAAGTGGCCTCATTTCTTGGGAGGGTGGGGGACATGGGCTGCAAAAAAAAAGTCCCCAAAAAACAAAACCAGAAATGGCCAGAAGTCAGTTTTGGTTTTGAAAAATGGTAGGGGAATATGTTAAACAATGCAGGGGAGCAAGGATTTCAACTCATTTAAAAGTTGAAATCCCTCTCCTGGAGGCTTCTAAGAAAGGCAATTCAACCTCATTTTCAAACCATTAAAAGGGTTGTCTAGTGGGGTGCCTAGTGGAGACAAGTGTTGAATGAAACAGCTATAAGACTAAGGCCATACTATGCTCACCCTTGTTTTAGAATATAATTCTGAAGGAAAGGAGTCTTGGATGAGGATGAATATGAGGATGAATTGATCTGTAAGCTGCTCTTGAGCCTTTTCAGATGAAGAACAAGCTAAATAAATGATTACTGTTGTTACCATTACTCACATAATAAAACAAGTATTTGGCAACTGAGCTGTAAATTTAGAATTTTCAGTGTTTTGTAAATCTTTTAGTGAAAGGAAGATCCATGAGGATACAGATTGCATCATAAATTAACTGGGACTTCAGTAAGCCATGACTGAAGTCCCATTGATTTCAATGGATCAATCCTAAGTATGAAGAAATCAAGATCCAGCCCATTGTTTTTTGAAGGTGCATTGTTTGAGTGTGCAATGTTCACCTAGAAATCATGTGGATTTCAGATGCACATGGAGGAGCCATGCTTTGACTACCTGAGAACCAAGAATACACTGGGGTGAGTTTGCCACCTCCAGAAAGTTTTGTGGTAAATGCTCCATTATATACAAGAATCCCTTGGAATATTGTTTCTCTGAAGTCTATTTCCCTATAATATAATAATATTGATTCTGTAATCCTGGGGAAGGGGACTTGTTCTCCAGAAATAGATCTGGAGGGGGCAAACAACAAAAACTCCAAACTGAAGAGGTGATTCAACTGTACAATACAGCTGAATACAGCTAATAGTGAAGTCCATTTGTGCCACAGCAGCAGTGGGCTGATTGCTGTTTTGTGGTTACATATAGTCTTTGGATTAATTTCAGAAACCCTCTGCAAGCAATCAGTTCAGACCTCAAACAAAATCAAGCTGTTCCTGCCCTTAACAGCCTGCTGGGCAAGGAGGAAGGGGGAAGAGAAAGAAAGAGAAAGAAGGAAGGAAAGAGATGACAAAGACATTTTCCCTTTTTAGTTCTGGCCACATCTACAGCCAGAATGTGTCCCCAGCAGATTGCATCTAATTTGGTGCTGCTCTTGACAGAAAAAATTTCCTCCATCTTGTTTTATAAGTGTGGAGCAGTTATGTGTGAAGAGTGTACAATCATAATGGGATTTGGGTGGGAGAGTAGGCAGCAGAAGGCATAATGAACTTCCAAATATTTCCTTCACCATTGGTGGATCTAGAGAACATGAGAACTCTCAAATATGCTTAACTATAAATCTTTAAAGGCAATAATACGGGGCAAGACCTATTATATTGCAATTAATCTCAGTCCATTCCCAGTTCAGATATTGAGATACATCCAATATCCACGATCAGTACTGGAATTATTTAGAAAACACAACCACCAAGAACATGCAAGTCACTCAAGAAAGAATGGAAAGTAATGTTTTTACCTAATATACTGACTAGACATATCTGACTACCTCTCCCACTAGCCCCTTTAATCACCAGAACTTTTCCCTCTCTAAATCTGGTTGCTAGTCCCAGCTAGAGTGGATCTGTAGGATCAATGAGATAAGATAAATAAATGCTGATACAAGAAAAAAAATATCATTCATTTGGTCTACTCTAGTTGGACTTAGCAATTGGACTAATCCTCTAATTGGTCTTCATAACTGTATTAAGTGTTTTCAACTTTTCACTCCTTATGACTCCACGCATCATACAATTTCCATTTCTTCCTATGTTCTTCCTTCTTACTCTTTTTTTCACAACATGGATTCAAATCTGACTTTTGAAAATAGCAATACCAGTGTGTAGTCCTGTGAAGGTGTTAAGGATCAGGTCCAATCTATCACCTGTAAGTAGGAAAGGTCTACATGCTGTATTATTCATGACTTCACTTTGTATGGCAGTTCCAGAATCAGTGACCAAAAGTTATGCATTAACATTAATTTCAAGGTAGACACAACTGAAGTGGTTGGATGTTTCCATATTATTCTGACAAACTTTAGGAAAAGAGTGGGAAGTGTTAACCTTCCTACGTTTTGGACAATCCCCCCTAAAATCCCTTACTATTGGCCATTTTAGATGAGACTTTTGGCAACTGAAGTCCAACATATCTGAAGGGCTAAAGATTCCTTACCTCTGCTTTAAGGGGTAAAAGACTATAAATAGTTAATTAATTCCAGCACTATATGCAGGAAATATAATATGAGAAGCTGACATATTTCCTTATCTGTTTGTGTCATTTAGAATCTTATTAATTATAATTTTCATAAGGAATTGAATTTGATTCTATTAAATAATTCAATTAGGTACCAGTTAGGATCATTTCCATCTTAACAGACACGATGCAAAAGGAAAAATTAAAAGTGTAGGACATTGTAAAGCAGAATATACAGGCAGAACTACATGTAAATCTTCAGGTGATTTGTAGCAAACCAGCAAAGGTTTCTAACTCCTGTTTAATAGTGTCAGCAACAAAATGATTCCCTCCTCACCCTTAATTAGGAAACTAAAATAAACAGAATGAGCAATGGATGTTTGCGTGAGACAATATGAGTTTAGCTCAGGAACTGAGGAAAAAAGTCACCCTGTTCAGTGCATAATCTCCTCTTCTTCCCAGTTATACGCATTTGGGCAGTTAGTGGGGATCAATTTGAATCATCAAGTTGAAGGGGACCCCATAAACCAATTTAATGAAGGAAATCTACCTAGAGCATCCAAACAAGTACTTGTCTAGCCTCCTTCTGAAGATGTCCAGAGAAAGAGATCTCTGTCACCATTCTAGGTAACTGGTTTCACTGCTGAATGGTACTACTGTCAAGAAGTTCTTTCTAACATTCAATCAAAAACTACACTCCTGTAACTTAAAACTATTAGACAGTCTCCTACCGTCTTGGGAGGGGGAGAACAAACCTTCACCCTCCTCTCTGTGACACCCTTTAAGATATTTATAGAGTGTGATCATGTCACCCCAAGGGCTTCTCTTTACTAGACCAAACATAGCCAACTCATTCAATTTAAAAACAAAGTACATGTTGTAAAAGGGGACAGTTGAGGGCTTCCATGTCAATGGAATGGTAAATCTGCTCTGGGCTTGAAGCTGAACTTTGAAGAAGCTATCCAATGTGCTGAATCTGATTGGGCAATAGGATTCAGCAACTTGGATAGCTCCTTTACAGTATGGACTAAAACCCAGGGCAGATTCACTAGCAATATAAATCTTTATAAATCTAGGGATATAAATCTTTGAAATGTCATTCTCCCAGCCAAGTATGAACATTTTTACAATTTTTCTCTTTCCAGTGAAAAAGTCTTCAAAAACTTCAGTCTTTTCAGTTTTTGAAGACTATTCACCATTTTGAAACTATTTTTGAAAAAAAATGTATGTAGGTGTTTGTTTATCATCATCTAGAAAACAGCATGTTCTGTGCAGAAAATTTATTTTCTGTGTAGGAATCTTATTTTTCTGTGCAGAAAAATTATTTTATTTTATTTTTTGCCTCCAAAAATGTTGTTTTCTGCTCAAGGAACTTGTTTTCAGCCTAGAAATGTTATTTTGTTCACATAATTGCCATTTTCTGTTCAAATACACACACATTTTTTTGTGCAGAATACATCCCAAACTGCAAAAATTATCATCTAAGATTCTCCTTATTAGAGGTATGCAACATTTGAGAAGCCATTTCTTTTTACCATTTTGGAAATATCTTATAAAATTCTTTCTATCCCTAGTTCCCATTGCCATAGAAGCTACCTGTTTCCCTTGCCTACAAACTTAAAATGTGCCCATCTCTAGGATAAGGAAAACCAATACAGGATAATTCAGAGTCCAAGCATGATTACTTTAGAAATTATTATAGGGAATAGCCATGAAGGGATAGAGTTTGAAAAAAAAGCAGACCTTAACAAAGTTATTGTTGCTCTTTGGAATACAGTTTCTGGATTCTGGGTGTTGTACTCCAACAATTAATGTTGCCAAATTCTGGAACAGAGGCAGCAGCCAAGTAGCAATCCATTCTGACCATGCTTATGGAATGAGCCATGATTCTCTTCTCCCTTTTTTGACTGATGGAGTAGCAGTAATGAATTTGGTATAAAGTAATTCTAATGCACACAGTCCAACAATCCACCAACTATTCCTTCCATACATTTTAAATGCACATATGAGAGAGCAGATTTTGACAGATAGCTGCTATATATTAGCTAGTACTTGTTAATGGTCAGAATGAAATGACTCTTGTGTGTGGAATGTTATTCTTCTCCTTTGGTTTTAGCTACCAAGTCTACCCTTCCACAAGAAATACATCTGGGATCCTGGGTTTCTCTGTTACCGTAACAACACAGGCAACCAAATATAAGTAAGTATCCTGATAATTATTTTCAAAAGAGCAGTTAAATTTAATGCAATTGTTTCCATCCTAGGTCTTTGTGAACTCTGAGAGTCTTCATTGTTAAGACCTTCATGTTACTTGGGAGACAAAACTATGACATATTTAAAATATATAATGTAAAGAAGAAGAATCATTTTTCCCATAATTCATTATTAATGTTTCTGTTGCTCTGTTCCAAAGTGAGTGAGAACCTTATTCTCCTCAATGGGATATATTTTCTTGTGTAAGCATTTCTATGTGGCTTGTGTGACTTATAAGAGACATGTGTGCTCCTTGTGTCTATGGCCCTGATCCAGATAAAGGTTCTGTGACAATTCGGGTGGCCCTATCCACTTAGGCACCAGTTTAACCCAGGTTGAAGTGTTTCTCAGAGTGAAACAAGGTCACAGATGTTGAAAGTGATGCAACAATAAAATCTAAAGGCAAAGATATTTGCTTTCAGATGATCACAGCTGCCCTTCATCACAACTGCTGTTCACCAATGTCCTAACAAGGAATGAGACATCATCCTATAGCAGTCCAGTTCTGCCTGGATTACAGCCAAATGCACACACCACCCCAGAACCAGACCATCAGCTGACTTCCTTCTGAACTTTAAATACCTTTCCTCCCTTATTAGATACTTTCACAGGTCAGGGAATGGATCATCCCACTCTACAAAGGAATAGTTTCCCAGACATCTCAAAGCAGAATACCCCTATCTCTACAAAGTGAACTGGCCTTGCATAGCTTAGTGATAACTGCTAGAGAAATGGCATTATTAGCTTCTTTAATTAACTAGCACATGCCCATTTACTAGATTATACCTTTCTTAAGCACATAACATCCATGTATAGAAGGAATGTCAGAGTTCACTAACACTCCTTGCCATTCTTCTGGAAATGTAGCCTACTACATATAGGTATTACTATAGCTCTTTCCGCATGTTACCAGATTCTGGTGGCGTCCCGCAAGGATCTCAGTAGAGCCTCTCCCAGGAGGGGAGCATAACAGGAGTGCTTCGCTCCACACTGGCTGCCTACAGAAATGAAGTAGGCATGATGGCCATGCCTCTCCTTCCAGGAAGTGTAGCCATTGTGCTTACTGAACCTCCACAGCTCAGGTAAGTGTGGGGGGCGGAAGGAGGGCTGCACAATCACCAGTCATATGTAGGTAAAACCTGTCAATGATTTGCAGTATGATTGTGATGCCTGGGGACAGGAGAATGACAGGACACAGACTACATTGTACATAAGTGTCGTCCGGGTCCCATCCTTCTCCCATCCCCAATGCAGGATGATGACATCCTGCGGAAAGGGCC
Organism: Ctenosaura bakeri; assembly: GCA_948474755.1. Lineage (NCBI taxonomy): Eukaryota > Metazoa > Chordata > Lepidosauria > Squamata > Iguanidae > Ctenosaura > Ctenosaura bakeri. The sequence goes on from CAOLHI010001656.1 coordinate 310,340, forward strand.
TATGTCTCATGAAAATGCAATGAATGGAACAATTCATTATGACAGACTTTGTTTCCACTGAGGTTGCAGTGACGCGAGTCCAGCTTCTGATTTGCAGCCCCATTCACTGTTCAGAAGGGGCTGAAAGCATTAGCTTCCTGCACTTCAATCACAAGATCAACTTACCTCCATCTCTGGAGATGATTGCTGACTGTTACAGTGGACTGAAAGGATTGGGCTTGGAGATGTCACATAGGCCATTTCTGCACTAGACTGTTATATATTGTTTTGGGCCTCCCTAAACTGCAAACCTCAGGATTCCATAGGATGTTGAAAGTGGAGTAATAGCACTATAACAATCTAGTGTGGAAATGGCCATAGTTAAGCATTCATAATTAAGTAGGTAATGTAACATATCGACAATATTTCTTTTTAAAAAATCTTTAATTTCTCTACATGGCTGTCTTACAGCCTGGGTTGACAAAGGGACCAGTGCTCCTCATGCAACAAAGCTAGGGAAACAAAAAATCCTGCAGAATTCATATTCTCACTTGATTGCCTGCCCCTGCTAATATTGCATACCCTTCTCAAACTTCTGCTTTAATTTTTTTTTACCATGTACCACTGTCAGCTCCAGAATCCAAAACACCTGTTTCTCCTATGAGCTGTCAGAGTGATTCTTTGCCTTTAAAGCCTTAATTGAGTATTTGTCATAATTAATCAGTTATAACTGAACCAAAGTCAATAGTGTGGGTTTTTAATTGGACAGCTTGCCTACAAAAACTGTTGTTAATGCAAAGAACTTGAACATCTTTATATTCATTTGGTGTCTTTAAGGTAATTCTTCATACGAGCAATTAGTTCTTCATTGTTTGTCTGAGACAAACTCTTATCTTAATTAACCAGCTCTAAAATGTTACTTTAATCAAATACTGTGTATTCCAAATAAATATTACTATTATTTATCATACATATAGAGTTCATAAGGCTTGTCAGACTCAGGCTTCCAGGCTAGCAAGTTCTTGATATAGCAATGCTTTGCATTCTGCCTCAGGCAGCTCTGGTTTTTTAAAAACTCTTTGCTTCCTTGCTGGGATGTCTGAGAAAATATATTTGCGAACTGTTATATGCAATTGAGAAAGCCAGTGTGATGTAGTGCTCTGAAAGCTGGACTTAGGGCCTTTCCACACTGCACTGTTATAGTGCTATTACTCCATTTTCAACATCCTATGGAATCCTGGGGTGTGCAGTTTAGGGAGGGGCATTTAGAATTCTCTCAGTAAACTATAAAGCCCAAATTCCACAGGGTGTTGAAAGTGGAGTAATAGCACTATAACCATGTAGTGCAGAAAGGCCCCAAGACTCTGGATGGCCAAAGTTCAAATCCCCAGTTAGCCTTGAAAACCTACTGGGTGACCATGGGCAAGTCACAGTCTCTCAGCCTCACAGGGTAAGAGAAAGACAAATCCCCTCTGAACCAATCTTGCCCAGAGAACCCCATATAAGTTCATATTAGAGTCACTGTAAATCAGAAACAAATTGAAGGCACACAAGAACAAGGTTTGCCTTAGAGTTACCATAAGTCTAAAATGACTTGAAGGCACCGAACAACAAGCAACAAATATGAAATTACCTGTCCTCTCAGAATAGAACGCATCTTAACTTTTCTGAGTATTTATGATTTAATTCTCAGCAGTTTCACTATAAATACACATTTTGAAATTTAAAAAGCTTTGAGAAGATTGCTTTGAGAGGATTTTTTTATGTTTAATTAATGTGGATGTCAAATAGAATATGGATTAATGTAGAAATGGAATAGAATTTCAGATAAAACCATGCAAAACGTGACACAAAGTGGATATAGGGATGAACAAATATGTTTATTTCCAGATTGCATAACTTTTGCATTTTTACAATCCAACATACTATTGCATTCTCAGGCTATTTCTGCACTAGACTGTTACAGTGCTATTATTCCACTTTTAACATCCTGTGGAATCCTGGAATTTGCAGTTTAGGGAAGAACCTCAAAGAATGAATACAAAGAATCTTAGTTTACAGCCCTGCATACTTCACTGAAGGTCACCAGCTGTGGCATTACAGACCAGTTACCATAAGCAACAAGAACCAGGGGCTGCAGGCATGGTATGAACTCAAGCTATAGCATTATAACATTCTAATATGGAAATGGCCTAGGCCCTCATTCCTCTGTTGGAGGGGCAGTGGCCAGGGGGGGTGGCCTGGGCCTCAGATTCCCTCCTTCACAAGACCTGCTAGCCCTCCCCATCCGCTCCTGGAGCCAACATGCCCTTTGTGGAGCTCAAGACCAGCCTCCCCTCCAAGTGCCTCCTGCTGGACCTGCCAGCCAAGCTGTGCTGGGTGGCAGCTAAGATTCTACGAAAGCCTGAGGAGTGGGTGTCGGTGACAGTGAGGGGCAGCCAGGCCATGGTGATGTGCAGCTCCTCCACCCCAGGGACCCTCCTCTCAGTCTCCTCCCTGGCCGTGGTGGGCTCAGCCAAGCAGAACTGGCAGCACAGTGCCCACCTCTTTTACTTCCTCAGCCAGGAGCTCAGACTCGCCCCGGAGCGGATCATTATCCGGTTTCACCTATTGGAGCTCTGGCAGATCAGGAAGAATGGCAATATCATGACCTTCCTGTGATCGGGAATGGGATGGGAGTCCCCCAAACCTTATCCACCTCAATTCTCCATCTTACCCCCAATTCCTCACCTTCATTCTTCTTCATTCTTCATGCCCAGTTATTATCCTGTAAAAGCGATCCATTTATTCATTCCGTCATTTCCCTTTTAGTTCTTCTCAAAATAAAGTGTATTTTCTTTGAAAATGCTCTTCTGAATCCATATTTCCTATGTTTGAACTGCTGAGGATTGTGCTGTCCCATTAAGAGAAAAGGGAAAAGAGTGGAAGAGCTCATTTCCAATAGATCAGTTTGAGGGACGCAATCACATTATTTCATATAGGAATTTAGAAAGACTGACTTCCTCCAAGACTGACTTCATCCCTAACCAGAAACAGACAGATTCACCTATTCCTGTAACAAAAAGAGTTAGACTTGCTTATCCCTAGAGAACAAAAAAGAGAATTGTCTAACTTTACTTCACAGGAGAACCTCCTTAACTGAAATTAAACCACACTTGCCATTTCCATCTTTTGCTAGATCATCCTTGCAATGGAATAAGAGTGAATCCAAGTGAGTGGTGACTAGTGGCTTGTGGCTTCCATGTCAGTTGGGAAGTGAATCAGCATTGGGTTCTAGATTGAGCCTTCAAGAAGCCATCCAAGATGCTAGACCTTTTTCATCAAACAAGCTCAGTGCCTTGGATAGCTCCTTTAAAGTTCAGACTAAAACTCAGAATAGAGTAAAAACTCCACTGGCCTGGAAGCCACCAGCCACAACAGACAAAGATGTCAACATCCTCAAGCAATGGCTCAGATCCAAATCAAAATTGCTGCCATGTGCATACATTTGTGCATCAACTTCAGTGGATGAGTAGCTCCACACACTTGGAATATTCTTTTTCAATGAGATGCTTTGTGAGACCTTTGTGAGTAGAGAAGGAGTTTTTCAGGGAGAAAGGCAAAGCATCTAAATGATTTTTAATCATATTAGTAAAACTAAGCAGGATGGTTTGGTACATCTTCAGAATGAATGCAAAGAATTCTATCTTACAGCCCTGCATACTTCAGCGAGGGTCACCACCTGTGTCATTACAGACCAGTTACCATAAGCAACAAAAACCAGGGGCTGCAGACATGATAAGAATTCAAGCTCCACTGAAGTCAAACAATAGGTCAGATCTAGAATTAGACATACTTAGACTAGGCCCATTGAAATCAGTAGGACTAGTTACTCCCAGGTCTAGGGCTTGGAATTAATTCATTAAAATATATTTTTTAATCGTAATTCATTGTAATTTTTAATACAGAGTGATCCTTCAGTTCTTTTACTTTGTTGAGTAATAACTAACATGTCACATTATTTTAACTTTTTTGTTGTGAAAGGTGGCCATTTTTAGTGATCTGAATTGACTGCTTTGTTTAAAAGTAGTACATTACTCATAGCTCACATAGATTAAATTTTATAGTACTCACTGAAATAATTATTGATAACAAATCATTTTTAAAAGCAACGTCAACATCAGCATGTTGATGTTAACATTTCCACATTCTGACCATGGCTCCATTAAATCCCACTGATTTTATTGGATCAACTTCAGGATGTTCAAGGAAGGACTCTTTCAGACAAGCTACATGAGGCCTAATAGGCTCTCTGGATAACTGGACTGGCCATTTTTCTGGTCTGATTTCACCTCAGCAGGAAGATTACCCATGCATCTCCCTTGTGAGGGCCTCAGGGTGAAGCAATGGATGACTCCATGAGGTGTCACAGCAAAGCACTGGGCAGGATGCTCTGCAGCCTGCCTCATGCTATAACATTTGTGACAGCAGGTAAGTAATCATCTGGACCCTCCAGTAAGTCTGCTTGACCATAACCACCCACCACCATAGTCTGAAGGTTCCTTAAAGTAAGGCATACTGTGTGGACATCTGCTCCAGAGATCTTTATTTTCCATTGAGGCTTTCTGAAACGGCCAGGGGATTCATATTGAGACAGAGGATTTAACTGTCTTATGGGAGGAATGGTCCAGAACAAAGGACAAGCCAAGACTAAATAGCTTTGTCTAGGACTAATGCAATAATTTTATTGATCTGTCGATTAAAAGAAAGGCAAGAAACAAAGATGAGACCATTATCCCTTTACACTCCTAACATCACTATAAAAAATTTGATGTTATCCTCATTGTAGAGTGTTAGATAAATGCAAGTTCCACATATTTTAATAAGCTGTTGTTTTTGTGTGCCTTCAAGCCATTCCTGACTTATGGTGACACTAAAGTGAACCTATCATGGAGTTGTCTTGGCAGAATATGTTCAGAAGGGGTTTGCCCTTGCTTTCCTCTGAGGCTGAGAAAGTGTGATTTGCCCAAGATCATCCAGTGAGTTTCCATGACTGAATGGGAATTCACACCCTGGTCTCTCAGTGTCCCCGTCCAACACTCAAACCACTACACCACACCAGATCTTTATTTTAATAAATACTGAATATCTTATTCATGCTTTTAATTCTTTTAGCACTGAATTAGTGGACAGAAAAATAGAAGAATTTCTGACATACTTTGAGAAAAAGCTCCGAAACTTATCAGAAGAAGAATTCCTTGCTCAGGCAAGATCAATGGCTTATTTACATTGGGCAGTAAGCTAAAGTGAGGCTGATGTAGGCAGTAGAGACTTTATTAAGAATGACCTGGAATCAGCTGCTTCCCAACTAAATGTATACTTCCCTGGCTCCAGCTACATTGCTTAGGAGGACTGGACGCTGCCTAATTCCAAGTTAGACCATTTATCCCATTAGGTCAATAATGTCTGCTTTGACTGGAAGCACTTCTCTAGGAGTCCTTCCCAGCCCTACCTGAACCTGGTGCCCTCTGCATGCAAACAGCTATGATGCTTCTCTCGAAGAGTCCACTCTTCTTTGCCTGATTGAGTTTCTGATTTTGTGATTAGGTAGAACTTAGCAACTGGGCAACTTCATGTGGGAATAGCTGCCCCTTCAGTCCAGATGCACTGCTAGCCAAGCACCAGTGGTTCAAATCCATGCCAGCTGGCTTTGCCCCATTTCCCACAAAGCACATCTCTCTCTCCATATAAGAAATATGTAATATAGGCCTCAAGCAAGCAAAATATTCATGTAAGAAAATATATTAGCAGAATTCTCCTGATTTTTTCAATTGCTCAAGCAATAGTATTGTTATCCTCAGGCACACTACTGCTTGTGCAACTGAGGCCTTTTTACACTACACAATTGTAGCACTATGAATCCACCTTAGCTGCCATAGTTGCATCCTGTGGAATCTTGGATATTGTAGTTTTGATAGGGCCCTGTGGAGTAGTGTAGTGTAGTGCTGCAGTGGTTTGAGTATTGAAGACCAGGGTTCAATTTCCCAATCAGCCATGGATATTCAGTGGGTGATCTTGGATGCACCACACTCTCAGCCCCAGAAAACTGGCAGTAATGCCACTATTTGTGAAACCACTATGTTCAAAGGGGCAAGCCAACACTATTTCTGGTTGTTCAGCTGGTTGCATAATTTGAAACTGTGTTGGGATCTCCCTGTGCCCATCACTGTTAGTGGATCTAAGGGTTCTATTTTTAAAACAAGACATAAAATGGATTGCTACCCAATCTGGGTTGGGTAGCAACACACTAAATTTGCTTTCATATGAACATTTTACAGGGCAATTTGAAAGCATTTTCCCATAAACAAATGCTATTCCTATGAGAGCAGTAAAGAAACAACATGTTTTACAGGTTTCAGCTCTAATAAAGCTTAAGCAAACTGATGATGCCCATCTTGGTGAGGAGGTGGAAAGGAACTGGAATGAAGTGATTACACAACAATATTTGTTTGACAGACTGGCCAGAGAGGTAAAAATACTGCAAGTTTTATTCACTTAATAATTTTGGTTCCATCTGATTCACAGCAGAGACATTTCTTATTGTTATATTTTAATCATTATTTGACTTTGGCTCTTGCGCACAAACCATCTAAAATGGAAAGTGTAGGCTTGAGCCATTTTGGTCTTTTGCCGCCATGAAACTGAGCTGACTTAGATGTAAGTGTTCCTCTGAAAGTGGTTTGCTACATGGTGAAGACAAACTAAAAGGAAAAGATCTAAAATCTAACTTCCTGAATCATGTTCTTTCAGAAAAGTAAACACTCACCACTCTGCAAGTGAAAACAAACCACTTGCTTTCCCCATGAACTTTATCTCCCTGTAAGTCATGGATGAGCCAGCTGTAACTGAAATCTTCATAATCTCAAATTGTGGTTGCTAGAGAAAATTCCTGAAATGTGATCATAACTGTCAGATTTTCTCTTACATGGAATTTGTAGGAATAAACACCTCAAGTATGTCTTTGTTCTTCTTCTGATGCATGCTATATTCCTGCTCCCACTTCTCTTCTTTTTTGTTAAATATCCAAAATTTACATGTGTAAGAGGAGTGTGTCAAACAACTGGGTTTGTAACTGCGCTTATCTATTAATAGGATTACACAACATGACAAGTGTATAAGCCTACAGGAATTGTTGCACTGGATGGGCCACCAGAAGAATCCTTATGACAGGGATATTTGTTTACAGCAGACTTGGGAATTTTAAGTCTTCTAGATGTTTTGAACTTTAATTCCCATTAGCCACTCACAATATGATTAAGGGAAAGAGATTAAAGGATAATATGGAATATGAAGTCAATTCATATTAACTTGTCAGCATATACTGCTAGGCCTGAATCTCACTGTGAGGACAATATGTCCCAATGGTAGCCCATGCTGAAGGAGGCTATGCTACTGAGAACTTATTAGGATTCTTTTTCCCACAGAAAACCTGAATAGTATTTTCATTCTCAAGGGTGGTTGTTCAAAGGCTTTAAATTTTTTGGCTTTACTTTCTTTGTTGTTGTTCTTATGCACCAAGGAACAAAGGCAGTAAAGTGAAAGAGCAATTAGTTTATACCTTAGTGCTTGCATTGTTAGCAACAAAAGATGCTAACAAACTCTCTTTTTTCTATGTGGCTTATAGATTGTAGAACTGAAAAGCCTTACTAGAACACATTTGCTGAACTGGTTCTTAATGTACAAGGACAAACACAAAAGAATCTTAAGCACCCATGTGAGTAACATTTTCTTTCTGGATTTCTTATAGAGAACTGTATACAGGTAGGTATACATTGGGTGTTTCCCTAATTTTCTCAATCAAAAATCTCTTAAGACACCCCCATTAACCATGGATGATGGGCGCGCAAGCCCACTTCCCTCAGTTTTACCCATCCCCATGCCAAAATGTCCAAAGTTGTAAGAAAATGGTATCAAAGGTACAACCCCAACCAATCCAGCAATTAGGACCACAACAGATCATGAACATCAAAACTTCATCAGGGAGGGAGAAAAAGAGGTAAAGCAGCTGTAAAGCCAAACAAGGGAACTTGCTTTGAGATATCTGAATAGGCTTCTTCTTGCCTTGATAGCTGGTCCGTCAGTTAGTCCTGACTGGCTAGCTGACTGTGCAATTCTATAGAAGCCTGTAAAATTCCAAGGGGTCCTAGGAAGAAAAGAACCTGGTATGTAGCACTATTGCTGTCTCTGCCAAGCTTATTGCTCTTGTTGCTGAAGAACCAGATAAATCTGAATATCCATGCATATGCAAAACAGGGCATAGTAGCATGCCAAAATCTGCACTTTCCAAATGTTGAGATATGGTTTGCAGCTCATAAAATACACATAAAATAGATGTGTTAAGAAAAGATGTGCTCACACATAGGGGAAAGCGGACACAACTATATACTATATTTATTGAAAATTGCATTCAAAACGTGTTTTGCACTGTGAAGCTGTTTGCCATTTTAAGGCCTTTTCCACACCAGGTGAAGGAATTGCCCCGTGCCGCTACTCACCGGACCTTTCGGCTCCCCAGTTCAGTCCACGGCGCTCCAGAGCAGTGCATGCTCATCAATACACACTGCTCCGGCATCCCAAATGGTGGCTTCCGGTTGGTCAAGGGTCTCAACCAACCACTGAAGCTTGCCAGCTTAAAGCCCGCCCCCGGGCAGATCGCAGGCTCGTATTGGTGCAAGCCTGCGAATCAGCATAAGGGGGCAGGCTCGCAGTGGCGTGCTGCCTGCTTTTGAAAGACCGAAAGAAACAGGTCTTTCAAAAGTATGCTGGAGGACCACTTGGGGTCATTCCGGACCGGACTGAGGTATGAATCTACCTTAAATAGGTCTGACCCAGTCTGGTCCGAGGTGCAGACCTCCTCCTTGGAGGACGGACTGTACCGTTTCAAAAACCCCATCTGGAAAAGGCCTAAGTGTGAGTCAGATGTGCTCATCTCTATATTGACCCCTTCTTATACACATGTGTCTCATGTTTATTCCATTTGGACATCACTGTAATAATAACCTAATTGCTATGGACCAGTGTATGATGTTAAAAAAATGTTTTGGGTTACTCTCATCAAATGTCAGCTGTTGATAGGAACTTAGACAGAAAAGTCATAATTAAAATGATGGAGGGTTTGTTTTTGAAGGAAATCAAACTCTGTTTAAATTTTTAGCTTTCTGATTTTTGCTGACTTCTTGGATAGCAGCTTGTCCTTTGGATTTTCAGGTGGTTGGATATGGTAAACAGGAAGGAGATATCGATGTTCCACATGCCTCCACTACTCAAGAATCTTTATTTGGTAAAACACCTGAACTAACATTTTTACGTTCTTCTCCTCAATTGAATCGCCCCACCATAATGGATATCCGAGCTTTCACCTCAACTCTTAACATTCTTCCTTACCACAAGATAGTGAAATAAACTTTCATCAGCTTTACTCTCAAGTTTGTTTTTATGTCATGTCTGCATGTCCTGCATTGTCCTCAGAATGTCTTTTCATTCACTTCCAACTTTGGCAGTCTAGTACCAGTATGCAGATACTTTTGGGTGGGAAACAGCAAAAAAGGAGCATTATCAGGGAAATAAATATCAGGGGAGCTCTCTGAGAATATCAGTATTCAAAGTATTTCCTTTTGATATTGCTTCAGAGGCTCAACTTTGTTGCCACTATTCAATAAAAGGCAATGGTAACAGAGATAGGGAGGCATTTCTAGGTGGTATTGCCCATTTGTATAATGCTCTCAACAGGGATATTAGCCTGAGATCAGATAATAAAACCAAGCAAAGGTAATGTTATTCTGATGTGCTTTTAATGGATTCCTTTCCCGCTTTTAGTTTCCTACAACTCTGAACTATAGTTTTGGTTTGGTGACAACTGACCATTGTTTTGACCATTCATATTTTTTATATATTTTATTCCGCTAATGCTAATAGGACTAGTTAACCAGGCAGCGACATCAATGGAAAGAGTTCTGAGATGCTGAGAAGTGGGAACTGAAGTATGATGCATCCAGCTCCTTCCTCCACTAGTGAACTGCAGAGCAATGAGCAGTCAACTGCTTATCACTCCATGGCTTGGTGGTGTGCATCCCATGTGGTAACATCTTAGGGTTCCTTCACTTGGTACAGCTGCCTGATTTCTGAGGTGGGTGTTGAGGGGAAGAACCTGGAGATGGATTGTAGCTACAGCATTGTAGCTGTATCTCCCTTTCGGACTGTATCTAAAAAAGCTAGGGAAAAAAATGTGCCCAATTCTTCCATCCTTACAGGTCAGCAGAAATTTCCCCAGATTTTGGCTCCATATTTTCCCTAATATAATATTACTGCTTAAGAACTGATAAGAATATTGGATATTTCCATTCTAAGTTAAACTCAATTATTTCTCACACAGCATAATAATGATGTCATTTAGCACTCTTAGATGAAAATAAATCATATTGGCTTAGTTCTAAAGTGCAAGCTGAGGTATATCCAAGGTGAAGGTTTGATATTTTTCTTTGAATTGAAAGCACCTATATGTGTATTTCAGACTGATTTTTGAAGTCTCCTGGGATTCAAAAATGGTTTGCCATTTGGGGTAGGGGAACTGGTGTTAACAAATCTTCTTAAATGGGAAACAAAGGTTGGCATCTTTTGGAGCACCAGGTTAAAACTCTTCATTTTCTGAGAGTCTTAATGTTTTTAGATTATTTTTAGCTGCTTTGCAAATATCATTACTAAAGGTAGAAAGAATATTTCTAGACTCAAGAATAAAAACAAGAAAAGGACTTCTTGAGTGTCTAACAACCCTGGTGAGGAGAATTTTTTGGAAGTCCCTTTCTTGCTATTTCACTCAGTTTTCAAATAGAATCAAGAACTACTTTTACCTTCCCAGCTCAGACTTATCTTTTTCTTGACCCTCTTGAGCGGGAAGACAGGGGGGCACCTCAGAAAGAAGGATGTTTACAGACTGTATCCTGACAGCTAGTGTATGAATTTGCTAAGCTGCCCTCCATTCACAGTGGGGAGAGCTGAACTGATGATGAAAAGCTATAGTCTTCCTGATCCTCACTCAGCTCCCTCCCACCCTCCTGATGTTGTGTAGGGGGCAGTGCATGGAGCTGAGAGAGGACTACAAGACTGGATAATGGGGGGTTATAGCCATCCTAATCCTCACTCAGCTTCTCCACTGTCCTGATGTCTTGAGGGGACGGAGGGAATTACTGAGGCAGAACACCAGGGAAGGCTATAGCCTCCCTAATCATCACTTGGCTCCCTCCCATTCTCTCAATGTCTCACAGGTGGTGGGCAGAGAAAAGCTGAGAGAGGCTCGTGGAAGGCTATAACCTCCCTAATCCTTACTTGATTTCTCTAATCTCCTCATGCTTGGGGGGGGTCAGGTGGGGGAGTGCAAGAGAGGTCTGTGGAAGCTTATAACCTGACTGATTCCTGCTCAGTTTCCCCTCCTTGCTCCCAGAGACTTTTTCCTCCCCAAGAGTGCATCATTTTTTAAGATGTGGGGAAGTGGGGAGAAATTGATTAAATTATTTGTTCTCCCTTGTGGTAACATAGGAAATACTGTTTTAATTGAGAGCAGATTTATTCTTGCCTTACTTGTTCACTGTAAGTAGCCATTCCCTCACAGCAAGACTGCTTTGCCTTTCCACAAAGATGTAGCCCAAAAGTAGACGAGAAGGACTGAGGCCACTAATTAGAGTAGGAAAAATAGGAGAAGACAGGAAGGAAGCCTCTACTTCTCAATGTTAAGCACAAGCTTTCTACTTCTCAAAGTTTCTATGATTTTCTTTTCCTCGTCAAAAATTGTGAAGTATTTCTCATCACTTTTAGAAACCCGCCAGACACGCACAAATATCCCTCCAAACTTCCTAGTGGAACTTTCAGCAAAGCACTAAATAAACATTTAAACATCTTTGGGAAGAGAGCTCATTTTATAGATTTCTAGTAAAGCTGTGATAGTACAACCCATCTCATATTCCCATCTGCCTGAGCTGTATGGATGATGCTTAGAGCAGTGCCTTTGAGAGTGCTTTAAAATACTAGGTGGTTTGAAATAGTAAGAGAGCCAGTGTGGTATAACATTGGACTCGGACTCTGGAGACCAAAGTTCAAATCCCTGCTTGGTCATGGGAATCCACTGAGTGACCTTGGGCAAGTCCCATTTCTCAGCCTGAGAAGAAGGCAAAGACAAACCTGCTCTCAACAAATCTTACCAAAAAGAGAGAGAGAGAGAGAGAGAGAGAGAGAGAGAGAGGTTTGCCCTAGGATCAACAGCTGGAAGGCACACAACAACAAAGTTGAAGATAGGAACAAGTGCTGCCATTAGTAAACTCACTTCAACAACAAAAAGTTCAGACCAGTAATTCCCAAGCTGCTTACCAGGGCACACAAAAATGACATGGAAGAACCCTTGCTGTGCTACAATAAATTATTTTATTCTCCTTGATTCCAAGGGAGGAATTGTCCATTGCTTCTAAGCACACTTCATTGCTTTCATATTGTTTCCATCTGATACTGAACTTCATAATTTGGATATGTGCCTACATCTGATATCCCCTTTTCCTTGAGTGTTGCAGAGGTGTAGCTATGGGGGGAGGGCAAAATAAAGGCATTTGCCCCCCCCAAACAAGAATTCTGCCCCACTAAATGAATTTTTCCTTCTCTTCTCAAATTTCTAGCATCACAGAGAGTGAGGCATTGAAAATCATTCCCACGTAAAATTTTTACATAAGCTGTGTTTGCTTTTCCTTAGAAATTTTGCCTGTCCCTTTTCTTTGGATGCTGAAACTCTACTTCTAAATGTTCAACTGAACTTTTAAGTTACTGCAAACCAAGTAATTGAGGGTCTGAAGGTAAATTTCATGGGAGGGGGGAAGAATACCATCATTTTCCTGTACCATTAGCAACATACATGATGTACCTACCTTAGATTAACGAGATGAATGACTACTAGATTTCATGTAAGCCTCTTTGGAAATCCTTTTGGTTAAAAAGCAGGATATTACATAAATAGTCCTCCACACTGGGTGCTCCTCCTCTTCCTCCTTCTCCCTCTAGATGAGAGTTGGGTGTGGTGTTATGATACTGGCTGCTACAGATGCCTCCTTACTACTCACCAGCTAAAGTTCCTATCAAAAAGAGCAACAGTGGCATTGGGGAAGAGGAGAAGCTACATGGGCCTCTTGCTGAAATTTTTCCCTTCCACAAAAAAACCACACAAGGATCTGGAGCCAGCACTGCCTGAAAACAAATGCTCCCACTGACAAGGTGCCACCAGTATTTTAAACATCTCTGAGTTGTCCACACACACAACTGCTCAGCTTAAGTGACAAATCTGTCCTCCAGAATACTTGGCATAAACCATGACTTGTGTGTGTGTGTGTGTGTGTACACAAGTGCACACATATACGCTATTAAAGTAATATTCCTTGAAGCTCTCTTCCCTCCCCCTCCCCAACAACTACCAATTTCAAAGTCAACTTAGCTAAATAATGGGAAAAACAAATATTTTGTTTAGCACAAAGCCGGCCCTTCAGCTTGGTGAGAAATAATCCCTAAAAAGGTAAAATTTCAATTTTCAGTAACCCTACTAATAAATCCTTCCCATCCTTGTGGCAAAGGAATTATTTGCACTAGGCTGTAACACACTCAATGGTCTAAGCAGCCATTGCTTTGCTTGTAACACAAGCTATCACATTAGCACCACATTCCTCCAATTTTGTGAAGCGTTCCACGGCAGACTTAGCACTCACTTGATCTGATTAGTTCCCTGCTCTTTCAAGGAGGCAGTTTCACTGTTTTCTGAAAGTGGCACAGAGTTGAACATTAAAAACAGAATCTTTGTTTTCTTTTCTTGCATGCCTTGATCAGCAGAGCTGCAGAAGCTAAAAGCTGGGCCCCTTTCTTCCAGTTTATCTATCCCACACACATCAACAGAAGATAGAACAAGCTACAACTAAGGCCTTTTCTGCACTGGACTGTTATAGTGCTATTATTCCACTTTCAACATCCTATGAAATCCTGGGGTTTTCAGTTTAGCAACCTTAAACTGCAAACCCCAGGATTCTATAGGATGTTGAAAGTGCAGTAATAGCGCTATAACCATCTAGTGCGGAAATGGCCTAAGTCATCTTCAGATTCCTTAAATCTTTCCTTTTTTACACTCAGAATTCGCTTTCTTCTTAATCTCAGGATGCATGTGGGCAATTATTAAGAGCTGTACATAGCAGTATCTTCAAGCCAGGATGGGCCCTAGCACCTGTCATGGGCTGTGCTGGGAACAGAAAGGCACAGAAATTACAAATAATCAAAAAGCGATATAGCTGACATCCATGTCTACTTTTTAATTTTGAGGCTTTGTGGAGACTTAGTGGGCTTGATACAACTAGGTGGTAATCCTGCATGCCATATACTTCCCCTCTGGGTTTACTGTACTGTCTCGAAAGCAGCCCCCCACCACCACGACTATTCTGTGCTTCATGAGGTGCAGGCAAGATTGATGAAGTGTCTAGCTATGTTTCTGTACATAGATGTGAAATGTTGTTGTTGTTGTTGTTGTTGTTGTTGTTGTGTGCCTTCAAGTCATTTCTGACTTATGGGACTCTATGGTGAACCTGTCATGGGGTTTTCTGGAACTGAGAGTCTGCAACGTACCCAAGGTCACCTAGGAGGTTTCCATGCCCGAGCAGAGAATTGAACCCTGGTCTCCAGGGTTGTGGTCCAATGCTCAAACCACTATACTCACACATCTCTGGCTAGTGTTCCTGCATTAGTACTAGCATACACAGATGTAAAAGATCTTGTTAGGTTATCGCCTCCCCCATCACAGGCCTCCCTTTGAGCTAATATTCCCCATTGCTACATGGAGGTACTGGCATTGAGGATGGACCTCTGAGTCAGCCACATTTTGCGATGACAATTCAACTGGATTGTTTCTGTAGAAGAAAGATTTTATGAACCCTGAACCTGTGCATTCATCTGTATCAGTACATTACAGTTCCATAAAAAATTTTACAACAGGAAAGAAGGATATGTGGCCCTTATAAATGTTGTTGAACTACAACTTGCATCATTTCTAATCAGTTATATTGGATAGGACTAATGGGAGTTGCAGTCCAACATCATCTGGAGTCAGCATGTTTCCTAGCCCATGCTTTACATCATTCATTTTGGCTGTGACCTAGAAAACCATGCATACAGCAGACCCACACAGAGGTCTACCAGAATGGAAGGTATCCATCTTCAACTATGCATTTATCCTTGGATTCCTGACATTGATTTTGATAAATAACTCACATGTTCACCTCTGCTGGGTCCTAATTGATATAGCAAACTTTCTCCACAGGGCATTAAATCAATAATGTTTGTACGTTATTAAATCCATTTGTCATTTGCTGTCATTCTCCTGTGGTTAAATTGTAATGTGAAATTGTACTGCCTCCTTCTATTTCATAACATATTTATCTATTATATGTACGGCTATGCAGTAGTCCAATTCTGATATTACGTATTTATAAAGCATCCCCTATTCATACAATCCTGTTCATGAATTTATTCGGGCAATTTCCACACTAACTGTTATAGTGCTATTATTCTGCTTTCAACATCCTCTGAGATCCTGGGGTTTGCAGTTTAGGGAGGGGCATTTAGAATTCTCAGCAGAGAGACCTTTGGTCTCAGTAAAGTACAAATCCCAGAATTCCACAGGATGTTGAAAGTGGAATAATAGCACTATAACAGGCTAGTGCAGAAATGGCCTCAGTCTGGATGGTTACATGCACTATCCATGGGAATTAGGCATATACACATGCATCTTGCATAACTGGTTCACTCAGAGCATGTGGTGATGTACACAACCACAGTTCCCAGAATGAAGCTGCCAGCATGGCCTCTTGAACTACATTTCCACAAAATCCCTCGTCCAGAAGCAAAACTTACAAGCATAAGCGTAACATTCAAGTTTTGGGTAGAGAGTTTGGTGAAACATTCTTTGGATGAAACATTGTCTGACTTAGATAAGTTAGATAGAGGATCTTGAGAACTGTAGTCCAGCAAAGTAACTTTTCCAAACTCTGGATTCAGCTTGTGACCCATCTCAAAAAGGAGTGTCAGGATTGTGGAGATCAGATCTATAGTACAACACAAATATATGTGTGTGTGTGTGTGTGTGTGTGTATGTATATTGTTGTGGTGGTCGTTATGTGCCTTCAAGTCATTTCTGACTTATGGTGACCCTAAAGAGAACCTATCATGTTTTTTCTGGGGCTGAAAGTGTGTGCCATGCCCAAGCTCACTCAGTAGGTTTCCAACCATGTACCTAGATATGTATATGGAAATGTGAAAGCCAGCAGACAATTGTATGATTTCGCTCAAGTTACATGGAATATATTCCCAAACTATTCCTATCTTACTATCATTTCCAGCAGGAAATACTTCTCTCTGGGCAAAGAACAAAGCTGGAACATTGATAGTCCATTACATTTTATGAATGCCTAAAAAGTGATGACAGCAGCATTGGTGGAGTTCGGGCTTAGGTTTCCTTCCCACATTTGTGAACACTTTCCTGTACACATTACTATTGGATTGCCAGCCTATAAAGCATGGACTTGGAGGTCCAGACAAGAATTTCATTTTATCAGTTGACTTCGATCAAACACCTTTTCTTTTCCTTTGCTTCTTCTTCACTTTGTGTGTCAGTTTAAAGATTTTGAAACCTTGATTAGAATGAAGCCAAGATTTCTTTTTTAAAAAAACACTTACACAAACATATGCTTTCCCCAGCATTCTTGGTTTCAGGCTGCAAGATGATGTTGTACCTGCATTGTTCCACAAGGAAAATCATACATGTTTGATTTGCATTTTTCTCAGTGTGCATTTTCAATATATTTTTCTTTGTGCCATGAATCCTATTGGTTACTTCCAGCTGAAGGAGACCCAAGAATATTGTTGAATACTGTAGAATATTAAGTCAACACATAGGTTAATTTGACTGTTTCTTTGGCTTTACTCTATCTGGAGGTAATTGAATTGAGCCTAATGTATGCATTATTTTATGAGTTTGCACACATTTTCTAAAGATATGCAGTTTGAATTCTGCACATTTATTTGTTTATAATTTTTAAAAAGAAGAATAAAATGGATCTGCCATTTGCTGTTTCTTCTCAATGACTGGAAGCTGGAAGATATGCTCTCACTTTCGCTAACAATTGCACTGATCACAAACTGGATGAATTCAGTTTGTTAATACAAATTTGTTCTTTATTCCCAGTTCTATACCTGTGTGAAAAACTGTTGGAGAATTCCTCTTTGCCTTGGAAAAATCTGATGAAAAGATCCCCAAATCTGCCTGCCCACAAACAAAATTGAGAATTCGAGAGGTTATTTTACACCATTATACTGATTTTGGGGGAAAATAAGGGCTGTCGACCTGATAGTGTCTTCTGAATATCCAAGTTCCCCTATGGAAGAAGTTGGACATTTTATCTGATTCAGACATCTGCATTCATTCCAAGGTAGTGGAAGGAGAGCTTCATGTGTAGTGATATTTCACTTGCAGATGAGCGTGGGTGTGCACTGAGGTGTATGTGCTTGCAGATGATTATGGAGGTACATGCATGTTTGGTTGTACCAGTTTATGTTTGTGTTTAGTTTCCCAACACTGTCATTCAGCACAAGAGTTGCATAGTACAAGTAATCAGTAACTTTGCACATGGAGATTTATACTATGCAACCCTAATATAGGATCTTTACTCTAGAGGTTGGATTCTTGCAGGCTTAGCTGCTTTATCATTGTTGTCATCGCCATCATCATCATCTACATCCTGGCCCTTTTCGCACGGACTTTCTCTCGCGAAATAGCCCCGTGAGCCTCGTGGGAGTGGGAGCGTCGCTCTGCACAACGCACTCCCACTTCCGCAGCGCTCACGGGGCTGAAGTGGCACGAGCGCGGATTTTTTTATTTTCAGCTTGAAGCGAAAATAAACGGCGCTCACGCAAGGCTCCCGGCGGCATCCCACACTTACCAGACTGCGGAGCGCCGTTGCAGGCGGGCCTGTCACACTTCCTCCCCGCTTCCGCCCCCCACGGCGCCTACAGCTCCCAGTGGGCGCTGCGGAAGCTGGGGGCGTGGCTGAAGAGTGCCCGTCGAGCAAGAAGACTTCACGTGCGGTAAGGAGGCGGGGGGAAGCAGCGGCGTTTCGGGGGAGGGTTCTCGCATGAGCCGCCCTCCTCCGTCGCGCAAGCACCGGCGCTGCGAAAAGGGCCAGGTCTTTTTCCCAATAATGGAACACAAGGTGGTTTACAATATATTTAAAAAAAATTAAAACAGATAAAAAAAATTATACCAACTGTTCAATATAAATATAGAAATTATTCAAAAGATGATAAAATGATTTAGAAAGTTAAATATATTAAGATTTATTAAAATATCATAAGCAAACCATAAAATAGCACGGCATGGCATTAAAAGCCCACTCTAATCAATTTCTAAATGTTTGAGAACATATAAATGTTTTCATTTGCCAGATGAAGCAGAGCAATGACAAAGCCATCCTGGACTCTCTAGGGAGGGAGTTCCAAAGTCTAGAACTAAGCCACCAAGAAGGCCTTTTCCCTTGTTCCCACCGAATGAACTGAATGGATGCTCGGACAAAGGAAAGGGCCTCTCCAGAAGATATTAGAGCTCTAAAGGCCTCATAGATACTGTACTTCAAATAGCCTAAACATATAGGTTCATAGGTCATCATCAACACTTTGAATTGTGCTTGGAAATGGATCTCTGGTAGTGGAACCATTGTAATGAGGGAGTTTTAGAACCCTTCTTGTGGCCATGAGTTCTTTGACTATTCCATGAAGTATAAAGAAATGTTCCTTATTTATTCCTATGTGCTTGTGCTACACAACATACTGAAGTCATTCCAACTCGAAGTTTAGACTTTGAATAAAATGTGTTCCAAATCATACCTTTCTCTTTCTAAGACGTGAAGTCTAACATTGGCCTTTCCCTCCAAAACCATTAACAATTCAAATGTAATTTTAGTTATCACACATCTGGAATGGATCAAAGTGACTGCAGTTAAAAGAATGTGCACAATCAAACCCAGATGTTTTAATACAGCAGTGTCTCATAGGCTCACTGGATCACAATGGGTAACAAATGAAAGATAAATGTTTGAACATTAAAGGGCTAAGTGGGTTTAAATGTAGGTGGCTTTGAAAGTAGTGGAGCCATTTCATACCCAAGTAGGTGTGATATTGTAAGAAATTCTAAAACTTCAGTTGACATTTAAAATCTATTTAATTTTTATTTTTTTGATATGTTATATTTATTTATTTAAAAATCTCAGACACTTGTCTAAAAAGTCTTCCACACATTAGAAAATGTCTTTGATAGGGCACAAGACCCTTGACAATATTTCATAAAATCTATGGGCTTTGGTTAGTTAATTTGTCCTTTGTGTACCTCATCTGAATCTTTTTGCCTAAGGATCTCAGAATGGTGTTTGTGCAAAGCTCTGTCCCTGCACACACACTCCAACACATTTCATCCTCGCAGCAGCCCTATTAAGTGAATTAAGCGAAGACTAACAATTGAGGGAAGGCCACCCAGTCTGCTTCATACTGGTTGGGAATTTGGATCTAACACAGTATCCCCTACATCATATCAGATCTCAACAAAGATCCTTTTGTTCCTGACTTAAAATCAATATCCCACATTTCTTCCACCTTTAGCACCTTCATAATTGGAATGGGATGGCTACCAAAGGTTTGCTGTAATCTGTGCAATCCTTCCCAAAGATTTATAAAAAAAATTCTTCTAATCTGTTGCTGGGATTAGATGAGCATCTTACTATGCAGTGACATGGAAAATGACCAATGACAAAGACAACAAGCCACTCCTCTATTCAACAAAACAATGTTTCTTCTTTGTTTACAAGTCCCAACATCATACAATATAGTGCTTGTGTGTGTGTGTGTGTGTGTGTGTGTGTGTGTGTTCCTTCAAATCATCCATTTCTGTCAAGCCCATGAATTTCATAGGGCTTTCTAAGTCAAGGAATATTCAGGGTTATATTACCATAGCCGTCTTCTGAAATATAGCCTACTAGTGTATTTACCCAGCGTTACCCAGGATTTTATTTTCTTATTGGTAACACTTGTTAGAAATACCTTACTGTTACCCTGCTTTACATTACCTTACCTTAAGAATTAGATGCGATTGAAATATACAGATTTGAGATCTTGTGTCTCTAATTCCCCGATCTGTCTTGTCCAGGATGTGTAACTTTTCCCCATATTCCCCAATGCAATCTGTATTCAGAGTTATTAACATACAGAGTTTGGGTTCCTGAGGGAATACACTGGCCTCCTTCTTGCTGCTTGGTCTCATCTCCATAGCAACCAGCCTGAGTTCTCTGGCTGAGAATTCTAATGGCCCCTCCCTGAACTACCAATCCCAGGATTCTGTAGAATCTTCACAGTCAGCCAATCGTATGAAGCCGTCTCACCTCACACAGCCAATCCTATGAGGTTTTTGCCTTCCTGACACAAACAAACAGACAAGATCCCTCACAAACTTTGACTTTCACATAGTAGACAGCACCTGGTATTGGTGGTCTCTCATCCAAGTAAGAAAGCATGAACCTGCTTAGCTTCTAAAATCAGACGGGATCTAGTACCTTTGGGGTATTTATCTGTAGTTCTCAGTAGTTCTCTTGACCACTATATAATTATTTTTATATTTGGGCAGGAGGACATCTTGAAAATTTTACTTTGGCAGGGGCAGGGAATAGAAATAAGTCCACAGCCTGCAAGCACAGCCAGACTCACCAGAAACTAGTGGAATGAGAAAACAACAAGGTCAGGACTAGTTCAGTAAGCATTCACACAAGATGACTGACTAGCTGCTCTCATGAGTTTCAGCTGCCCTCATGTGTTTCAATGGCATAGGAACAAAGGAAGTAAGTATGGTTCTACTTTAGTTTGCACTAGTCAGACTACAGCTAGTTGTGGAAGAAATTGGACCAGGCTCAAAGAAAGCCAACCAATACAGTAAGATGCACAGAAAACAAATCCTGTGGGGAAAGTTTGAAGGAAGCAGACAATGTTTAACCTGGTTGAAAAGAAAACTAGGGAGACACATTATAGCACTCCTAAAACATTTATCAGTTGCCCCAAAAGTCAAGACAGGGACTAAGATCCTGAATAAAGTTACCCAGGTTTCTGGAGAGTGGTGAAGGTCTGAAAGAAGGTAGACATATGGGGAAATTTTCTGGTGTTTCCACAGAGCCAATTGTCAAAACATGTAGACCTGGGCCAAGCCAGGACTATGACAATCCAATCTGCTTTGAATTCCCCCTTCATAAAAAAGCGGCACCCTTCTATATTTTTGCCACCCTCTGGCTCCCTCTCTCTGCATTTATATCTCTCTACTGCTTTCCCTAAATCCACACCCTTGTAGATACAGGGCAAAGTGTGCTTTAGTTTACCCCAATGAATGTGTGATAGATGCTGCTGCTGTGATTGAGGAGCAACTGATTCTGCCCGGGACTGAGCCAGTAAGTGGGATAGATGATGCCTTTGAGATTGAGGACCAACTGACTGTGCCAAGGACTGGGCCAGTGAGTGAGCAAGTCAACTTGCAAACATCCCCCACACTGGAAGGTCAAACAGAGACAGAGTTGCCCCAGCCAGGTCATGATGGAGAGGGAACCAGCAGTGATGCAGAGGAGTGGCAGCACTTGTGCCCATCAGCCCTTGATCATAAGGAAGACTAAAATGGGCTGCTCAGAGGGAGGCTGCATGGACTAGGTTGAAGAAACAATGACAAGCAGCAACTATTCACAGTGGCTATTTAAGTCTGCCTGTGTGGCTGCTCTTTGCTTGCAGCAAATTACTAGCAAGCCCTCACAACCTTCATGTCTCGTGCTCCCTGAAACCCTCCGGATATGGATCTCTGCCTCCTGAACCTTTGGACTGGACTGTGACCTGGCTTGGTTTGTGTTTTCCTTATGTTTGATATATTCAGACTCTCTCTGAATGTATTCCTGACCTCCCTCCTCCCTTGCTGGCTGCAGCTTGGTAGGGAGAGATTCCTGACAAAATGTGTCACTGGTGGTAGGGTGTGTAACTGATCCAGATTCAAGAGACACTTTGTGAAGACTGCTCTTTTTTTAAAAAAATATAATAAAATCTTTATTGAACTAACTGACAAGGGAAAAGGTAGTTGGCAAATTAAAGATTAGCAAACAGCAGAACACTGGTAGCTCTAAACCAGCAAACACTTCCCCAACTCTCTAACACTCTTTCAAAATCTCTCTCTCTCTCTCGATCCTCAACCTCTCAGTTGAGTCTCTCTCAAAACCGTCTCTCCAAACTCTCTCTTCCAATCCCTGTCTCAGTTATTTTTCTGTTAGGCTCAGTCCCATCTAGCCCTTCCCTCTGGCTAGCCTGAGTTCCATAGTCAACAACCAAACAATTTAAATCCTCTTGGTTGCTAGGGTGGCTCTGTTGCTAAGTGCCCCCCAGGGTTCATCATACTAATTAATTACTGTTTGGGTCAGGGAGCAGATCTGTAACTGGAAGATACCTCATTTCACAATGTCACAAAATATAATTACACTTCCATAAATAGAGGCTACCAAGAGCATTCTGACCTATATTTCATGGACTTAAGTAGAAGGCAGGTAAACTACTTAATAGATAGACAAATCTTACAATGGGATGAATTATCAGGTTCTCCTTTGGTAGAGATCTTCACACAAAGTCTAGGTAGCCATTTACTGGGGTTGTTCTAGCTCTAGATTTTCTGCAATGAGCATGGAAATCATCTACATAATCTATAGGACATCTCAAAGTCCATGATACTCTAGTAACACCTGTGATTCATCAGGGAGTTATCTGACAAGCTATGTCAAGAATTGGTCCCAATATTTTGCTGGGCTGGGGCTCAGATACGACATTTTTGTCAAGCCTATGCATATATAACCTCACTCTCTAAAAGAAGGTGAAACACTGAATATCAAGTGCTACAGTTCCAGTGTAAAATCTGAGGCTAAAAATGCTAGGTGTTTTGTTTTGTGCAAATGGAACACCAGACAATAATGCCTAAATGCACAAACGAACTGAATTACAAAATATGTCACTTTAGAGAAACAGGACAATGTAGGTCATCTGATTCCAGGGTCAATGGAAATGGCAACTTCAGGGGTTATATGAAATTTACTTTAAAATATTTAGTAAAACTAGAAAATGAAGGATTGGGTGCCTTTAAAAAAAGCCTTGCATATCATCATGACAAATGCAGGATCAAATGTTATCTGCTATCTGATTTGGACCAGAACACACAAAGGATAAATTTCAAATTAGATTATATACTTGATCCACATTCCAGGAAATTTAAAACCAGTTTATTATAAGGCAAGCAAATCAATCATGGCAACACAAATAAAACAGAAAGACCATGAACAACGCTTAGGCTCAGAAATTTTATTCAAATATAGATTTTTTCTTTTTTTAAAAAAAAAAAGAACACTAATGATCTACCCCAAACTAACAAAACCAAGATTATGGGAAGGTATGGGTCATTCCTCCCCCTATTCCCTTTTTTTCCCTGCCAAGTAACCTCTCTTTGTTGTTTTAAGCTTGTTGGAATGGTAAATGATTTTCTATGACTGACCGATGAGATGCTTTAGGCATGAGAGATCCTATATAGGATAGGAATCCAAACCAGAGGCTTGAATTTCCTTTTTAAATATAGGGTTACACTTTCAGTGCCAAATGCTCATATTTAAAAACTACAGTGTAGAATATCAGAATTTCTTCTCATTGCATAACTCTGTATCCAGCGATAGATCCAGCAGAGTCTAAACCCCAAAGCTCTGTAAGCATCCACGTACCAATAGACAGGACTATTTTTGAAACTTATTTAAAAACCCACTTGAAGGTGCTTTGTTCATCCCAGGGCTAATAAAGATTTCAATTTTCTGGATGAAGTTCATGAAAAGAGCTGTGAAGAGGCTCTCATGGCCTTTTAGCCTCCACGTGTATATCTTTCTGAAGTAGCTTTATCAATCAGTGTTTGGAATCCTACTCATACCTTATGCATGTGTAAGTTTCCCTTCGAAAACAGTTACCTGTATTAGTCCAACATACAGTATCTTCATTTAGTTCAAGGTTGCAGAAATCAAGTTGTGAATGTCATGGTGTTGGCATGTGAATGTACATTCTCAGCTGATGTGCATCCCTGTACCCCTGCTGAAATTGTCAGTTATCTTCCTTCAGTTGTTCATTTGGCTGTGCATTTGTTGCCCATTCCACAAACTTGGTAATAAACTTATTGTGCAATCATCTGTACATTTAGTTGCACATTCATTGGCACAACACTGCCAGTCTAGCACAATCTGTGATTAACTCCGTAAGCAGAGGTTTATGTTAAAACCACAGTAGGGTCTCAGCCAGTGTGTTGCATTGGAGGGGCCCTGGAGTCCTGGCTTCAGATCCCATCTCAGCCGTTAGCTAGTAGAGTAACACTGGACTAACTTTTTCTGTCTAAAGTATTTTAGAATACATTCAACTGAGTGAGCTAATACAGTGTCGCTCTATTAGCTAGATGTGATGAGGGGATCTGAAGCCACAACTCTGATTTAAGTTCAGAGGCCCCTCCAAATTGTTTTATATTTGTTCATTCTGTGTATTTCAGCCTGATATACACCATTTTCTGTTGCTCTGCTCTCATCTTAATATACCCAACCCTTTATTGATTTCATATATCCAGATGTTTGCTATTGTTTTGATATACTCAGACCTCTGTTGCTTCTGCGATTTTGAACTAGATTACAGCTTAATTATGCTTTGGTTGAAATGTAATGAAATGTGATGTTGTTTTCCTTTTAATGATTTTTAAAATGTTCTAATAAATACCCTTTTTTCCCTAGTCCAGCTAGAGAACATATCGTATAGATCTATTGATGGTAGCTTTTTGCCCTGCATGAAGACTGCACAGCTATGTCTATGTATGATTCTGTGTCCATATCATGATGCTCATTCAATCCCTGTTGAATTAAAGCTTGGGGGAAATACTTCATATATACTCTGGGAGCTGAAGTCCAAAAAATGTTACTTTTCCATGCTCTTCACTGAAAAGTCCAGATACATATTTTGCTGCAGATAAAAATGTTCACCCTGACTAGTCCAGGCCACATATTTGGTTGATATAGTGTAAGTGAGCCTGCACATCACTAAAACTGGATTGGGGTCAGTCCATTTTTGTCTTAAGTCTTACTGTAAACCTTCAAGCAAATTTCAGTTGTGGTAGTCAGATGAGAGGATCAGAGGATCAGCAATTCTGGGCAAATGCACCCCTTAATTCAAAACATATGGAGCACCTGAAAGATGTCATTTCTGCAGGTTACCTTATTATGTAATCTTCCAGTTGCGATCCCAGCAGCTCCTCTGCCAGGATGGGAGGGTGTCCCCAATGCCATCAGACTGGCTCCCTGCAGAAGGAAATATCTCTTCCTTCTGCAGCACAGCCAGGCTCTTTCTCATGCTATGCTGGGGCAGGAAGCACCTCCTTTGTGCTTCTGAGCCTTCCACAGGGCATGTAAGTGTGGGAAAGTTGCACAATTGGGGGTCACTGACAGGGAAATCCTGTCAATGATCTACTCTGTGATTGTGCCAGCTGGCAATGGGGAAAGGATGGGACTGCAACTATGGCCATTTCCGCATGTGGCGATGGAATTGCCCCGGTCCGGTACTTACTGGACTTCTTGGCTCAACACTCAGGTCCAGGCTGCTCTGGAGCAGTGCGTGGCCGCTGCTCCGCACTGCTCCAGGGACGAAAATGGCGGCTTCCGGTTGGCGGAGGCTTTCCACTAACCGCTGAAGCTCACCAGCCTAAAACCCGCCCCCCAGCAGATCTGCAAGCTTGCACTAGTGCGAGCCTGCAAATCTGCGCTGGAGCGCGGGAACGGAGTGGCACAGAGTGGCACGCTCCATGCTTTTTAAAAACCTGAAGAAACATGTTTTTAAAAAGCACGCTGCACGACCACTTCGGGTCGTTCCGGAACGGACTGAGGTATGGAACTACGTAAAGTAGTCCGACCCAGCCTGCTCCCAGGTGCAGACGTCCTCTCTGGAGGATGCTCTGCACTGGTTTTTTAAACCCATGCGGAAATGGCTTATATCTTGCAGAAGCATTGTTGCAGTCGTGTTCTTCTCTCATCCCCATGCTGAGGCACAGTCTTAGTCTTAGGGATTGGGAGACCTTCTTATTTTTATTCTTGTAAGCAAAGGAGTGAGAAACCTACAAGGCTGGAATTTGCATTGGGTTATGTGAACCCACCTTGTTATGGGAAGAAGGAGGAGGAGGAGGGTAAATAGAAATAAATTCAGACAACATCTGTTTCAAAAAAGAAAAGAAAAGAAACCAAAACTTTCAAAGAGCACATGTTAAAATATTAGTTCTCACTCCCATCACTCCCACCAATATAAAAATGTTTCATTCTGAACACACCCACTTGTTCCTCTTCTTCTAAAAACGCAATAAATTCTGTCTTTAGGAAGATAAAGTTATGCCTCAAACAATGTTAATGGTCCTTGGGTAAAATTTAGTCAAAATACAGCTGGAAACAAACCCCATTCCTCATGGGAAAGTTACTTAACCCATGGCTTAAGGTAAATATTTTTTATATTTCCAGAGGCAAAACATGAAAGAAAAGAAGCAGGGACAGGATAGTTACAGCAGTGAAGCAATTACCCCAAAGCACAAAGGGACTCTAAGGAAGAGACAGTGATTCATTTTTCTTGTGTTCAGAAACAAAGACAGAGACACAGTGGAATATATTGCCTCCAATTAACTATAAAGTTATCCTGAGGTGATAAACTCATGTCAAATCTTGGTTCATTTATTCATCATAAGGAGAGCCCACAAGTTGATGTTGCTAAGAATAAGGTGTTTGAACCATACTGCACCAATCCTTTATCAGTGCAGTGTAGTGATCACCTATTTGCTTCCAAAGCCAATTGAAATGTTGGCATTCACCTTCATAATCCTAAACGATACAGGATCAAATATTGCAAAGGACCACTAATGTCCCTGCAAACTTACCTGGGCATTAAGCTCAACTATAAGGGCTCTGCAGGTATTCTTCAGATCAACTGTTTAGGATACTGGACATTAGAGGCAAGGCCTTCTTCTTGTTACCCAAGTTCAATGAAACCCCCTTCCCTACAGAGTGCAGTTAGCTCCCTCATTTTTTTCTCAGTGATAGTCAAACACATTTTTATTTCAGTTGGATCAAGTAAACTATACTTTTATCTAAAAGAGTCACTGTGACAATCTATAGATAGACTGGATCACTCCACCAAAGGCCCTAAAAAAAAAAAGATTAAACTCAGCATTAAGGATGTGTATACCTTAGGATTCAGCCTTTTTCCCTCCTACAACGTGATTTCATCAGAGATATGTGCCTCAGAAATCAAACTTAAATTGCTCATGTTTATCTTTCAATGGCCAATCAATAAACAAAGTGTACTAAGTGTAAGATAAATAAGGACAATTGGATGTGGATGTTATAAGAGACAGACATCAGAAGGTGAAGGAGGAGAAGGAGAAGGAGAAAGGAAGGAAGGAGGGAGGGAGGGAGGGAAGGAGGTTGGCATCCAGTGTGGTTGAGCTTATTATGAAAGTTCTGCATGTGTGTCATCACTATGATACCTCTTTTTCTTCCCTCAAGCCTCACCACTGAGCCATTCCATTGCTAGCGGAGAGGAGAGGGAATTAGAGAAGCATCAGTACAGATAGTAGACATTTTCCACCAGAATCTGGTGGATTCCTCCAGAGTTCTCAGCAGATGTCATTGGACTTACTTGGCTAGGGGGACATAGCCAGATGCTTCTCAGATCACCTCAACTCTCCAATAGCAACAGAATCGCAGAAAGAAGGAAATATTGCCACACAACAGTGAGGCATGGGGGACCTTTGGCCGTTGCAGAAGGTGGAAAAGAATAGCAACCTCTGCAACAACAACAACAACAACAACAACAAACACACATACAAGCATAAGGTAGATCATAGCCATTTCTGCTATGGGATTTGCAGTTTAGGGAGGGGCATTTAGAATTCTCAGCCAGAGAGCAAACCCCAGGATTCCACAGGATGTTGAAAGTGGAATAATAGCACTATAAAAGTGCAGATATGGCCTTACGCTTGTGTAAGTCATTAACAGGATGCTGACAAATGAATCGATCATCTAGAGTGGAGGTGGGCAGCTGTGTTGGATGTGGAGCACAATTTTCTGTTCCTGGGACTTTCCAGGACCAGCATGGACTAAAAAAAATGTGAGAAATAAAGCAGAATAATAATGGAAGTGGCCAGAAATCCACTTCAATTTTTGAAAAACGTATCTTTTTTAAAAATGTGAAACAGTGAAGGAGGAAGCTTTGGTTTATTTAAAGAGAGCTTCATTTAAGAAGAGGCAATTCACAATTTTGTATTGCCAGTTTGGAGGGCCAGAGAAACAGTCTTGATGCCACACATGGCTGTGTGTCTGTACTTCATTATCTCTTCTCTAGGGGATCTAATCCCAGCTTTCCTCCCTACCTAGTCCAATGCCCTGCTACATAGGAATTCACAGCTAAAGGACTCCTGAAAGATGCTTATCCAAGCTCTGTTTAAAGAACTCCAAATACTGAGAGTCCAACATCCTCCAAATCTATTCCCCTCTCAAACAGCTCTTACACTAGATGAACACAGTTCTTCTCAGTGTTCCAGAGGAATCTCTTTTCTTGTAATTTGAATCATTTGGTTCATGTCTGAAGCTCTGGAGCAGCAGAAAACAAGCTTGTTCTATCTTCTACATGGCATCCTTTCAGGTATTTAAAAACAGCTATCATGTCACCTCTCAGTCTTTTCTTCTGCAAGCTAGACATACCCAGCTTCCTCAGTAGTTGCTCATAAGGCTAGGTTTCCAGAAATTTGATCATCTCAGTTATCCTTCTCTGCCCATGTTCCAACTTGTCAATATCCCTCTTGAACTGTTAAGAAGCTAATGCATTAGACCAGCCCTGGAATTGGTCCAAAGGATTTCCCTCACATTGCAAGCTCTGAATTTACACCATTGCTGTTATTTTTGTCATTTTTGTTGTTGTTTTTATTGTTGTCATTCTAAAGAAGCAGTTGAAGAACAGTTAATGACACTTCTCCCTCACTTCTAGCCTGCCGGCAGGAGTACAACAGAGCTGTGGATATGTCAGCATACTGTGATGTGTGTATTTATTGCTTTATGAGTAGTTAAAAGCATGCTAGCTGAATGTATACATTTAGTTAAATGTAAATATTTATTTAACTGTATTTTAGATTTCATTGTTTTAAAGCTGTATGTTGTGATCTGCCTTGAGGAGGTTTTGTCTCCAAAGGCAGTAGAAAAAGACTTTAAAGAACAGACAAATAAATAAGTTAACCAAAGAAAATTTTATAGTTTTATTAAACATTTATGATAAGCTGAAATGAACAGCTTCCTTTATCCAAATAATCAGACTGCAGGGACCAGGGTTTGGAACTGTTACTTTTTGGAAGACAACCCCTAGAATGCCCAGTGGGGAGTTTTAATCCAAAAATGTCTATAAGCTCTGGTTGAGACTGTGTTACTTTGCCCTCTCTTCACCCCGGAACAGTGGAAACCAATAATCTCCAAAGTGTAAATCTTGTTAAGTTGCTCTGAAATTCTTTGTGCCTCCTAAACACCTAAACCACTCATGCTAATGTATGGGGAAAGGTAGTGTTGATCTGAAAGAAGCAAACAGAAAGACAATTAGTATGCCAAAATAGATGAAGCCCAGTCAGAATCGATTTAACCTTCAGGCTAATGCATTAGACATGTCCTTCATCCCCCGGATGTGTCTATGTGTGCATTTCAGGGAAACACAGATGTATCAGATTAATGCTACTTGAACGTGTAAGCATTAGCTCATGTGAGAAAGAGTGCTTGCCAATGTTAGGCTAGGCTCAAAGTGAGAACATAAGGCTCAAATTAGTCTAATCATCTTCAATACAAATACACACTGAGGATGTAGCACAGGTATGTTAGACATCACAGCTTAATCAGAAAATAGACTAGGTCTGCCACTAGTTCCACACCTAGTGGGCAGGGGAAAAAAGAGCCTTTCTGTGTTCCATCTAGAAAACAGTACTTGATTCAGTAATGGGCACTCTCTATATTTTCAGAATAAATATATTTGGAACCACTTTCTGTTTTCCATACTTATCAAAGGAGATTAGCCTATATTCACCAGTTGAGATGTTCAATTAGCTTGTGTGCTCAGTTAGCCTGTGTGCTTATGAGACAGTGCTAGTATTAGGTGGCCAGGATTTCATGTTTTTTTTGTAGAACTCACACCTCATCCCTGTTAAACTGGCAAGTTTAATTTTGTACACACAAAAAAGCAAACACTGAAGCAGAACCCTCTTGATTTTTGCGTCCTCTTCTCAAAGGCCAGTATGGTGGAGAACTAGAAGGATTACCGCCAGCAATATGCCAGGGTTGTAAAAACTGTAACTGATTTGCTGTTTCCTTCTGTAAGAAGATTGATTGGCTGAGTGATTTCACAATCATTGCCCACATTCCAAGTTGGCTACCTACCATAGCAGATGAAAGAAAGATGTCTGGCTGCTACTTTCATATTTTTCAGCTGTGACTAATGCAAGACAAATAAAGAAACCTGGAATTCTCCACATGAATAAATAAAAGTAACTTTTCCAAGTGCTAGAAGGAGCTAGGATTCTCTAATACAACCATCACTCCTGGCAGACTGGGGTCTGCTGAAGCATCTGGAATTGGTGGAGATAATGGGCCCTGGGCCATGACTCTTCTGCATATCTTTAGTGCCTTCCAGTTACTGAAGCATCAATCATGAGTGAACAGATTGTTGTTGTTGTTGCATGCCTTCACATCATTTCTGACTTGTTGTGACCCTATCACGGGGTTTGATTTGGCAAGATTTGTTCAGTGTGGGGTTTGCCTTTGCCTTTCTTCACACAATCCCTTTATTTTCCTGAGCTTTTTAGATACAGTTTTCAAACCAGATGAGTGTTCTCTTGGTGGCTTTGAGATCTTTCTGCCTTTTCCCTCTATTATGCTTGTTTGCATTTCTGTTATAATTATTTTATCATCTTTTTATGGAAACTCCCCAGCAAATACAATAAATATAATAAATAACTAAATATTTTAGCTATCCTTGCTCTGTTATTTTTTAATCAAGTGGGAAAGTCAAACATCAGAGCTACATATAGATACAGATACTTCAACTGGAGATTAGTGGGAGAGAATTGAGGTGAGGGTCCTTTGTGCAGTCAAAATGGCAAGTCATCCGTTGTGTATTTTGAAACCTCAAGGCTCTGATTTACAAGGAGGGCTGTGTAAATCTAAAGTGAAAACCTAACATCTTTAAGAATATTAGGGTTTTTTTAAAAAATGCATTTCAGACCAAATGTTTTTACTGGTGCTATTCATTTATTGACCTCAGTCTAACATTTCTGATGATAAAGATCTTCACCAAATAAGGCCACTAAGAAAGTAATAAAACACTTGGCACATCAACAAAGATGAAAGACCAGAAGCTGTAATTACATTAGGTTCTATTTGTAGACTTGAGGCTTGAAACAACAAACAGTTGATGAGTAGGTTTTCAAAGGTGAGTGCTTGAAAGTGCTCTAACCCACCCACCATTTGCAGCCCCAGACAAAAGGCTTATAGGAAAACAGCAGCGCAAGGGATGGAATACCAAATGTCGCAGCCAAAAGAGACACTATACTAAAACATGTGGTGACCACAGAAAATGACAGCTGTGTGTTGAACTCCCTTTTGTCTATCTGTAACATTTACTAGATTGGCCATCAACAGATGGATTGTAACTGTGGCATGACACCACATTTTGCTGTTAGTTTCAGCTTTTTTAAAGGGAAAATTAGAAAGATGCAGGAAGGACAAAGATGAAATGCAGGCAACAGAAAAAGATCAGAACTATAAAAGGTGAAGCTCTCCAGAGCTATGCCAATGGTAGTTCTAATCCAACAACATCTGGAGGGACACTTTTTCTCTGTGCTGATATAAAATTTAAAAAAAAGCAAAGTGGATACCACGTTACACCAAGTATATGAAGTAGATCCCAACAAAGACTACTACTAGTCTGTTAAAACGTACCTTTTGCCATGAGGTCAAATTAAAAAAAAAAACTTTCATGCAAGAAAGTGGAAGTTCATCATGATTAGT
The DNA here is from genome assembly GCA_948474755.1 of Ctenosaura bakeri. Classification (NCBI taxonomy): domain Eukaryota; kingdom Metazoa; phylum Chordata; class Lepidosauria; order Squamata; family Iguanidae; genus Ctenosaura; species Ctenosaura bakeri. The sequence continues at coordinate 342,604 of CAOLHI010001656.1, forward strand.
TGATACAAAAATTAAGAACTTTTAAAAATTAAGTCTACTGTTTTCATTGTGTTTTGTTTTAGCCTATAAAAACTTGTGCTATAATAAATTTGTTCATCTTGAAGGTGCTACAGAACTCTTGGCTGTTTTTGATGCCACAAACTAATGCAGCTATCTCTTCAGGAAATAACACGCCAATTAAAGCAGTGAGGAATAAAGAAAAAAGCCTCAATCAAGGCCAGCGTTTTAGTGACTTTTAACTAAAAGTACAAGAGGTGGATTCAAGTCTGAGGTTGGAAGCTCAGATTTCAGCAGTGGCTGCGACTGTATTTACATAGTTAAAGCTTGTGTTCCAGCTACGCCCATTCCTTGAGACATCAGATCTGGCCAAAGTAACATATGCCTGAGTTACATCCTGGCTGGATTACTATAATATGCTCTATGTGGGGCTGCCTTTGAAAGTTGTTCAGAAACTTCAACTGGTCCAAAGAGATGCAGCCAGACTGCTAACTGGGGCTTGTTACAAGGAACACATAACTCTCTTGTTGCAAAAGTTTCACTGGCTGCTGGTCCATTTCTGGCCACAATTCAAAGTGATGGTTTTGACCCTACAAGGCTCAAGTCTTGAATGACTGTGTTTTCCCTATGATTCAGCCCATACTTTGAGATCTGCTGGGGAGGTCCTTCTCTCTGCCATATTACCCATCTCAGTGGCTGCCCCAGGCTCTGGAACTCCCTTCCCAGAAATGTTAGACTGGCACCCTCCTTATTTTCTTTGAGCAGAAAAATAAAGACTTTTCTGTCTCAACCGGCATTTCATGGCTGGCAACCCACTAAATAATGTCCTAGATCTTGCGGCTGTGTATGTTTCAATGACATGTATTTTAACTTTTTGATTGTTTAATCTCATTTTTACATTGTATCCTGTGGATTTTTAACAACATACTTTTTAATTTATTATAAGCTGCTTTGGGTTCAGGAAAAAGGAAGGATAGAAACAAATGGAAATAAATATAAAATAGAAATAAACATAACAGCAATAATAATTTTAGATGGGCATCTTACAAAACTATGAATAATTCTCTCACTGGAGCATAAGAGTCTCAACTGAGCATTTCCTTGATTTCATTGCTAACTAACAGGCACGAAGGACTATAGCAAATTTATAGCACATGTTTCTGTACAAAAACAGCACTCTGCTTTGTAAGACTGAATGATATGAAGGGAATTCAAATGTGGAAAATGTGCCCACATCTTGATTTTAATTAGGTAATAAACAAAGCATGCAGGAATGACAAGATTTATATTTTAAATACCTGTTAAATAACCATTGCAATTACAGTGTAATTGCTGCAACATGTAAACCAACCAAAATTGTATACGGCCTGACGTGCTGCCTTCTGGTACCCACCTGTTGAAGCAATTAGGTATCAGGTAACTGTGGGGAGTTTTTAAAATGTTTGAGATTAGAGACACTATTTTTAGGACCTCTTGACTAATGTTTAATTAGTGCCAGCTTTTCATGCTAAAGTATTGCCTGTGTCAGAGAACACATCTGCTCCCCTTATGTGTGTGTTTTCTTATTCATGGGTTATACTAATTATTAATTGCATACCGGGGGCACTTTGATAGATGGAGTGGTAGTATAGAATTCAGTGATTTTGGAGAGTATATTCTGATCCTCAGGCTTTCATTCATACTCTTGCTGTCCATCTAGAAGAAGGAGCACCCCTGAAGAAATATCATAATATATAATTTATTCATTTATTGAATTGATTCATAACCTCTCTTTCTCCCAATATGGCACTCCAGGAGGCTTACAATAAAAATTAAAACAAAATATAGCTAGGCAAAAGAAATTAAATAAATTAAATAGACAGTTCCAATTAAAAATTTTAAATGAGTTAAAAACACATTCAAAGGATAATCAAGATTAAAAAATACAGTGCACTCCATTAAAAGATCCTTCTGCCCCCACCTGTGGCTGGAGCAAAAAAGCAAAGGAACTGGATGATAGTTGAGAGGAATATCGGGGGGGGGGCGCTGCGGGTTTTTATAGTTCTTTAGCCATTTTTGTCATTGCATTACTGGATCTCTGCAGATGGGAAGGGAGTGAAAGTAACTGAACAACACCTGAAAATAATTGCAAATGATAAGTTGTGGAATATGAGAAGTAATGGTATATCTCACAAATACAGTAATTAGTATTTTCAGAGGAAGTTGAGTAACAACCAGTTCAACACCACCAGTACCCCACACACATGGTCAAGAAGAGAAATAAAGCAGCCTTAGTCTTTTTTGTAAAAACATAAAGAGTACAAACCCTAAAAGCCATATACTATCTCAAGGGAAAAGTAAGGACTGAAATGTAATTGTTTGAACTTTTCACCTCCAACAAGGGTGATTTTTTTTCCCCTTTGGAATAAAATGGGCATGCAGCACCTGAAGGTTTTTCTAGATGTAGCAGTACAGACACTCCTTGAGAAATTAAGTGTTCACTGCCTAAAAAATGGGCCTGTGTTTTCCCAAAAGACAGAGACACCCTGGATCTTAGAAGAAGTTACTTTGCTGCTGCTAATGATTTTGAATTGTACTGTCCTTTGTCTCAGTCCCCACACAGCCAAGAAGGAAATGATATCTGCCTACATTGAGATGCTTCCAAACTAACTGAACTACAAGAGAGAGAACATCTGCCCATAAGTCTTTCCATGGGTTTGACAACTATAGGGTTTACACTTGGGCTATCTCACCAATGTGAAGATTCCTTTCAAGCAATCCCACCACTGCGGCCAAACATGGCATTTCTACCCTTGAACCCACCAACTGTGAAGATTTCCACAGTGCTCACTGCAATTATCAAGAGTGAAAGTATTCCCTGTTCTCCACTTCTGTGATACTAACTTTATGAACCATCTAAATGCCTTCAAGATATTTATGAGGATTTATGCAATTGCTGTCTTCAAATAATTGCTGTTATTGTGTGCCTTCAAGTTTTCCAATTTATGGCAACCCTAAGATGAACCTATCACAGTGTTTTCTGGGGCTGAGAGTGTGTGACACCCAAGACCACCCAGTGAGTTTCCATGGCCAAGTGGGTAATTGAACCTTGTTCTCCAAGGTTATATCCCACACTCAAAACTAGTTCTCTAAGGATCTTGAAAGGATACTGTCTCTTTATATTCAGTGCTTCCACCACAGACTCCTTGCCTTAATCCAAACTCTCAGATATATAGCATTTCCAGAGGCCAAAAGTGTATAAAAACAAAAACAAATCCTTATTTACAGAACTTAAACAAAACACAGCAAATTATTTCTTTATTACATTCAAAATATGACAGGAGATTGATTCACAGCACCAGCACAGAATCCTGCCTGGAACCACTGTGCTCTGGACAAGAAGTGTCCCAGAGGCAAGCATAACATGGCAGAGTTTCCAAGACAGCAACAAGCATGTCAGCAGAGTACAACTACAGCATCAGCTCTGACCCCTCTACCCACTGGTTAGTAAACTCACAGACACAGAGTTTGTCATCCAAAATACCTGGAGGCTTTAATCTTCAAAGTTGCACTATATACATCTATATACATCTATATATACTGTGTATACACAGATCCACAGGCATTGATTCAGCATCAGAGATTCAGGAGCAGAGTGACAGGATGCACAATCAGCGAGTCAGAAAAGAGAGTAAGCATTCCATTTCCTCTTATATACACACCTGCTTCCATGTCATCACTCAGGGCCTTTGGCTGATGCAACCCCTTGTCATGATTTCACTATCATGACTCAGCCCTTTACTCCATGTCCCTTAGAGAATGAGTCATACTTTGCCCAGTCATTCCCCAGGTGTCCCATGACATGCTCATCAAATGTATTTTCAACTGGGTCAAATATCACTGCATTTTTGATCCACAAAATATTACAAATATTACATTTAAAATATCACACCCTCTATCCCTCTCACTCCTCTCAAGCTAATTGAGACCCTCAGCAAACATGCAACTCAAACTCCCTTACAAGCCAACCCTAACTGAAACCTCACAAAACTTTTCACACTGCACTCTACACAGATCTGAACTCCAACTCCCATTCATCAACTGTCATTCACCACCCTATGCAAACTTCCTCAAACTTTCGACCAATTAACTTTCACTCTAACATTCCATTCTCTGCCACTTACCAGCAACTACTTACCTAATACTGTTTACAATCTATAAATTAAAACAATATTTTCAAATACAAACCCATGATATCACAAGAAACCTTACAGATGCCACTGAGAGTTTAGGAATATAGAATACTAGCAACACATACCCGGCGTTGCCTGGAATGTTATTTTCTCATAGGTAATGCTTGTTATAAAGATTTAAGATCCCATGTCTATAATTCTCCAAACTGGTTTTTCCAGTACATGTAACTTTTCCCCATATTCCCCAATCCAATCATTATTCAGAGTTATTAACATTCACAGGTTGGGTTCCTGAGGGAATACACTGCCCTCCTCCTTGCTGCTAGGCCTCATCTCCATAGCAACCAGCCTATTCAAGACAGGTCCAAGAGCTCTCTGCCTGAGAATTCTAAATGCCCCTCCCTAAACTGCAAACCCCAGGATTCCATAGAATCTTCACAGCCAGTCAATCATATGAGGTCTTCCCTGACACAACCAGTCATATGAGGTCTTCGCCTGACACAAACAAACAGGCAAACTTTGATTTTTATATA